>OX454416.1:55565757-56027892 GCA_949715475.1 Microchrysa polita
ATGGACGGTTGCACTCTTTTAGAATATAACGAAATTAACTAAATATAATCTTGATGAAGTACGGAAAGAGTTTTATATGCTGATAAGGTCATAGCGTCGGTTTTTTAGAAGCCAAAAGGGGCTGGTACCTACATCATTTTTAAGACAAATTTACCTTTTATTTAAAACCTATTAAATATGCATACAATGAAAATTTACAAAGCAAATTAACACTTAAAGATGACAAATTAACCATTCAGAAAATTGGTTGTCATCAGCAAAGTGGCAATTTCATTTGTCAAGGCGTTATTTTGACTTTGAATTCATTTGGTGCGTAGTTGATTTGTTTAAAAAAAAAGGTATATTGGTCTTACACATCTGACTAAATGAATTTTGTTTCTATTTCTAAAAAACACATTCCAAGTAACGTCAATACCATGCAATTAATATTAATATCATACGAAATTCTCATGCATTTTTTTCTATCGTAATTTAAATGTCCCTTCAGCAAATCTTATTTTTTGTTTGGTTTTTGGAGCACTTAACCGTTTCAAGTATATATTTTACAGTATGCTTGAATATAGTAATTAATTTACAAATTTATAGTGCATTATTTATGCATATTATAGTAATGTAACATAATAATATAGAATGTGATAGTACATATTAAAATCTGGTGAAATGGAAAGGAGATAGAAAGATTGTGTATACTTATTTTAAACACTATTATTTAAATAATATAAAACAATAAAAATAAGCTCACCCAGAGCAGGAGCCGCTACGGCACCTTCTTTAGTCAGACAAACTGATGGTTGACCCATAGAAATGAAAATTAATGGTAAAAAATGTTATTTATAAATTTAATATATATTTAAAAATATGTATAAATATTATCGATAAATCTATGAAAAGTGTGTAACGGTGAATTTGATCTAAAAAAAATTCTAAACGTTCTATATACAGGTTAGAAGCAAACTAGTTTTCAAATTTAAATGTTGAGTACAATAATAAGCAATTAATTTTTGTTAAAAAAAAAAATAGTTTGAAGGATACAAATAACTTTCAGATATTGTGAAGCTTGGGCAAATTAGAGAGCATTTGTTTGTTCTTCTTAGTTTTGAAAAGGCTATCTAAACGTTTTTCCACGAGTAGTTGCAGCATACTGTGCTTTTTTTTTTGTAGACTAAAATCAATGTGGAAAGATAATCATCTTATGAAACTCATAGCAACTACGGTAAACCCCCGACGTTTTCAGATACCATAATTCACTTTTCCGCGACTGAATATTTTTTCAATATTCGCGTTTCTATGTTTAATTATAGCCCAAGAAACCAACTTTATTTGGAAATTAAAAAAAAAAACAGAATTTTAAATGAAGGGAAAGGCAATAAAAATGTTTAGTAACAAATGTATCGCTCTGTGGCCCACTTGGTTAAGTCATACTCTACGATGCTAATAAGCTAGAGGTCCGGAGATCGAATCTCGGCGTGGCCCAAAATTTCCGTACATGTGCGGATAGGAAATGTATAGTGCTTGCAACATTATATACACTCCGCAATTATATGCAATGTAACGTTGACTCGAAATTGCCAAACGCACGCACCATGACCCCCACATGGGGCTATACGGTACTGAGAAGAAACAAATGTATAGTCACAAGTTCTCAACGAAATACGGTCTTTATTTCCTGGGCTATAACGGAGGGCTGTCAACCCCGATATTGAGGCATCTCTCACACCATCGCGGAACTATCCATATCAAGGTGTGAAACATCAACCCACTATTCGAAATATACAAAATAAATCGTAATAATGTATTCGAGGGGATAGATTTTCATATCTACTGAAAATCGTAACCATGGATATTATCATAGGACATATAATGTCCATGGAACAATCCCCAACATAAACACTTGCCATTAGCTACGTGCAAAATTAGCAATTTTCCGCTCTATAGTACCCAAATAAAATTTATCACAATAATTAGGATTTTGTCCGCATTATCTCTGCTCATTCTCATTTTAGCATGTCAAATAGTAATTTCCAGTAGGCACATCCTTTTCATACAACATATTATTTCTGGTAAGCATTGCCTATGTGTGTACTGATGTACACTCGTATGTCCATGAAAATATAGATGCGGACAGCAAACCTAATTCAATGCTACACGAAAAGTTTTGGTGACAATATGACGCTTTTGTTAGATTTAGAATAATTGTGTATAAAAGTCAGTCGTTACAAAGGATATTCGTTTTTTTACATAACGATTTTAGTTTTATTTAGTGTTCGATTTTAGTCCAATTAAAACTTATATGAGCGAAATGCTCCAATTATAATGAGATATATATATATATATAAAATATGCAGTTTATTGAATATAAGACTTCCTTAAGTCTCGATTAATTGGCGTCATTATCCGCCATTGGATTGTCATTGGAAGAAAACTTTTATTCAAATAGTTATTCACAAAGTCATGCTTGAAATAGAATTTACAATCCAATCTAATAAAGAAAGTCAATAAATTGAAATGTAAGTCTTCCTTGAGTGCAGATAACAATTACAATTTTGATGACGACTTCTACCACGGTCGTTTTGAAATAAAAGACGAATAGTCTGGTCAACCGTCACCACAAAAATTGATGATGAATGACGCTATTTAGTCTAGCGTAAATATCTAATCCTGCTCTAATACATATAGTAGAACCAACAAAA
This sequence comes from Microchrysa polita, assembly GCA_949715475.1. NCBI lineage: Eukaryota > Metazoa > Arthropoda > Insecta > Diptera > Stratiomyidae > Microchrysa > Microchrysa polita. The sequence goes on from OX454416.1 coordinate 55,568,448, forward strand.
GCTCTCCACTTACAGTAAATAAAATCTTTTAAAATTAATTATAAAAACTTCTAGTAAAAAACAGCAAAAACAAAAGGTGGATATTAATTTTAAAAAATTCTCAAAAAAGACAATAGAAATCCAAATTCAAAAATATTTCATACTAAAAGTCATTCACGCTATTATGCTGATCAAATTATTATTTACAACTACTTTTCAATTAAACAGATAAATACACAGATTACTCACCATTTGGTACTGTTGGAGTCTTTTTGGTTTGAACACGTGCGGTAGCATTATTCACCTGTATTTTGTTATTTTTTTTGTTCGATGAATTGTGGAGTAGAAAAAACATTATATTAATAAAGTTTTTATTGATAAATAAATATAAGTGAATGTACTCTTAAAAATAAATGAAATAAACAAAAAAGATAAAAATAATTAAAATAAAAAAATAAATAAATATAAATTAATAAGAGGAAGGATATGTGTGGAATATACTAACGAGAATTTAAGAATTATATTCATATTTTCGAAAACGAGTAGAATATTACATCTACTTGGTATTGGTATGCTATACTTGATTAATTAGCCTGATTCGATAAAATAAGATAAATAAACGCCTTCTGTGTCACTGCCTTCATGCGATTTGTTAGCACATATATTTCTGTATTTATCCTGACTCGCAGTGACATCCTGCAAAACGCAACCACTTCCTAACAGGATTGGCTAAAGAAAATCTAAAGAAAATACGGGTTCACTGCAATCGCGTAACTCTTCTGCCCACTACCAAGTATTTTGCTTTTTCATTGATCACACTCAGAAAAATGGGCCCCGTAAATTTAAAAGTTTTTGTACCATTATTTTAATTGGACGTCAATTTACCAGATTTCTTCACAAAAGTAAACATATGCAATTATTAATATAACTGGATGAATCCTGTTGAGATATTTTGTATGGAATGAAATGTGTCCCGTAAATGCAATGGGACATCAGATTATATTTTAGTCAGTTTGCCCCATTAAATTAACAAGATCTGATATGATTAACTAATAATAGGATGGATCCCATTTGTTTTATATAGCGTCCTATTACATTAATGGGATAGGGCTTTTAATTGAGTTTCAAGCATATAGAATTTTGCAAGATAACCAACATCATGCTCCGTAGCCGAGATCGTTCGCCTGCCTTCCCGTGAGTTTGTAAGTTTTAAAGAGTACTAGCAAATCGGATGTTCAATACTCGGCCTGGCCAAATATCTTGATTCTTAAAAAAATGTACAATGACGTAGCGTGAATGGTATAATAATATGGGACTTATAAAAAAATATAGTTCGATCAGATTACGAGTGAAACGATTTTTTTTATTACATAGGATTGATCCTATTAATTCAACAGGATATATTCTATTGGAAAATACTAGACCATGTGTTTATTTTAAAATGAGTCAAATCAAACGGATATTTATCGAGTGAAAGTAATGGTTTCAATATTTTTAAAGTAATCTGATTTTTCCTATTGACTAAAAGTAATGGGACAAAATGATTGGTTTAATGGGATTTCCCATTGAAATTTTTCTGAGTGCAACAACGAGTTCATGGGACATAAGTATGTACCTACATAAATTAATGATTTCGCTTCTGAGAAAAATTTTCTATCCAAAAATGTACCATTACTTTTTTTTAAATAACTCAATGTAGTTTGTGTTTTTTCAAAAAATAGTACTAGGGAAATAACAACTTTCCTGATCAAAATAGAATAATTTCTAAAACCAATTGAAATTTTTTTAAATCAAAATACGAGTAAAATGTTTCCAACTCACATTAACAAGTCGTCAAAATAATTTTTTCTCAATATACCGTTAATTTTTTTTTTAAATTTATAACGAAAAGTCTTTAATCCCAATGAACCGATCTGGACTTCTTCTCCCCCAGATTTCCACCGTTAAGACGCTACAGCTCCTCAAAATGACCGCTGAATGGAGCCGTGAACCCACTTTTAGTTGAAATTTGATATAAGGGGAAAGTGTACTGTTTTTTTTGTCACCGAGTACATATAGCAATTCCACGTCAAATCTTATAAATAAAATTGTTGATTTTATAATAAATTTATTTTTCACAATTGCATTAAAACTTTCCCAATACAAATTAATTTTTCCCACTAAGAATTTGACGTGGCAAATTATTTATTTAGTTTGGAAAAGTTTTTAAAATATAATAACGAGAAATAAATTGATTTGTATAAATGTTAATTTTAAGCAATGTTAATTTGTTGTGGAAACGCTATAAATATACATATACTTTTTGTCAGTTTTTTTTTCCAAAAATATATCGACTACTGCCTAAGGCAAACTTTTACCTTAAAATTTAAAAACAAATTGAATTGCAATTGAAAGGCCGCTGCTGAGCGAAGAAAACCCTTTTTTTAGTTTGGACATGTAAACCAATTAATCTATGCCGAAGTCTTTGCGTCTGACTTTTTGGTGATGAATTCCGAAGTGATTGCAGTACAACTTTCTACGACAAAAAAAAAGACAAAACAAAAAACCTAACGTTCCTAATGGGTTACAAAGTTACTAAAAAAAAAATATGTTGGCATTACTATGTAAATTCCGTTTTCAAGCCTGTTTTACATATGTACAGATTCAGAGTAATTGCGCCATATAACAAGTAAACAATATTTCAACATAAAAATCAGTTTTGCAGTACTCAGCATATAGTATCAATATGTCAAGTCAATTGGGTGCTATTGTTGCAATAAACTTATTTTTTATAATTTTAGCGTATACATAATTTGATTGTCGTTATGCATGTAACATCTTACCTTATAGGTTTCATTTCATAAATTTGAGCCATCGAGTTCAATCACAATATTATAGCACATTAATGCAATGTCGGATCTTGTGTGTCACGCAGACGTCAGGTCAGTGTATAGAAATACACTCGCACATATTCTACATGTTAGGCTCTACTTTATAGGACCTTGCTTTTGGAAGCAATCTTTTTCTTTTTATGTCATTTTTCAGATTGATTTAAAGGAAATCAAAATTTATTATGTCAAGAGCTCAATATATATATATATATGTATATGATACCGATGCCTATACGCTTTCTCCACTATATTGGATAATGAAAGAAAATTTATATTCGTTGTTGATGAAAATTATAGATCACACAAATAAGAAGAAAAAATATATATATAAAAATAATTTTATGCTTTCAGTTAAGATTTTGGTTCAGCTTGTCTCAATTAAAAATTAAATTTTAAAAAATCTGCTTTCTTTTTCAAACACAATATTAAATTTTTAAAAACAAAATTAAATTTGGATCTTATTGTGTGGAAATTAACTGTTTTTAATCTAATCCAAAAACTAAAGACAAATGAAAAAATAAAAGTAAATTAGCTTTATTCGAAAAAAGTATTACGGACCTTGCCATATACTATTACAAATTACCAACTAAATTCTAAACTCATCATCATAATCATCACAACGAATTTATTATTGAATATGTTAAACGTAAAGATACTAATTATACGAATGTGTGTATGTGCCGTGTCAAAAACGTTAGTTAATAGCAAAATAAAAAAAAAGGATTTTTTTCTCTTGCTCGATGTCGATACTTTTGAGATTACACTTGCAATATTTTCATATCCTCTCATAATAGCTTCCAATACTTCCCACAATACTAATCAGAAACAAAAATAAATAAAATCTCTTCTGCTTGCATACAACATAGTCAAGGATATTATATGTCAATCGTATACTTATTTTCTTGTCAAACAGTGTTTTACTATAGCATAACCTCAATGATATGTATTACGGACAAGCGACAATATAAAAAATCAAACTTCAATGAAATTAAAGGATAAAATGTCAAAGTTACACTAAAAAAATAATGCAGGACAACATAACACAAAAATAAAATAGAAATTTAATTTCAAAATAGAATTGCATATCGGCGATAGGGTATATTGTAGTTGCATCGTTATTCAATATGATTTGAAGAATGAATACATAACAGAGTTAACATAAAGAAAAAAGTACCAAAAAACAAACAATAAAGCTAAACAAAAGGTTTCAGTCTACAAATAAATAAATAAATAAAAATGCGTAAAAAATCGCAGCCCATTTCTCTACGTGATGATCACACAACAGTAAAGACGGTATGTATAGTCGATGATTATCAAATTTTAGGATGCGAAATCGATTAATCGAAAAAGAATTAAATTTGTCACAAACTATTTACAAGACACAAAAACAGGATACAAATACCCAGCGAAAATTGATGAAACTAACTAGGGAAGCTCAATAGAGTCGTCTTGTACAGTACGTACCGTTATTCAACTTCAAGCCGATAACGGGTGACAGCGCATATGGTTTCCGTTAAGATAAAAAAATTAATCACTCTTTCAACAGTTATATGCAGTTAATGAAATGTCTAAAAAACGCACACCTTGCTGTGATTATTCAACTATTGTTTTTGCAAATTTCAATATTTCTTAAATTATCTTTTTGCTCAGTAACAGCAACAAAATGCTCGATTAACTGCCTAACCAAAAAAAACCCTTTTGGTTTTAAGATAAATATGACCCTCTTCATGGAATCTTTAAATCCCTACCCTGAAAAAAATGCAGCAGGTCGTTGCAGCAATTAATTTTAAAAGTTTGCACATTTTGTCTCGACTCCATAACGGTATGACATTTGCGTCATTAATCGTATTCTTTTTGTGAGAATATTTTTTGAAAGGTATTTCGCTAAATAATTGCAATAACGGCTGCGTTCATTTTAATTAGGGGCAGGTTTGCTGACAAAAAAAATATATCAAAATATTAATTATGATATTAAGGCCTGATGCTATCTCTTGACTAGAAACATATTTTTTTGCTTGAATCATAATTTTTTTCAAATTTTGTAATTTTTAGCAGGAATTTATAAACAAAAACTTCTTAATATCTTTTTATACGCACTTGCATACAACGTGGAAACTACACTTTAAAAATAAATTCATTTCAGCTAGTCATTGAAAAAAATACGATTTGATATGCTAACCTAGATGGGGCTTCGGGTTAGCATTTGTATGAAAATTACACCGTCTAGTGTAGGTTAGCTGCCAACATTAAATAGTATTGAAGATGTAACTGAGCTTCTGGAGGTACACTCAGATGTGGACGTTGTGCTGATAAATGACTCCGTACGCAAAAAATAAATTAATTGACGAGTATTAAAAAAGAAAATAACTAACAATCGATGATATCAATATCATCCCTCGAAGATTGGGTAATGTTGAAAGCCTTGAACGGACGATAATCGGATGTCAAAGAAGGTGGTGCACGCACAACGAGTAAACGGAGCCTGATTGCGTGTACAACCGAGAGCTTGCTGGGAGTGCTCAGTAGATGCTGGGATTCCAAAACTAGAAGGTTGTGTGACCCCGTGACAGTTGGTGGTCAACTATAAAGAAAACCATCCTTATGCGAGAAGTGCCGATTTAATAATTTTTGAAACAGTTGCATGGCATGCGATGAGACGTGTAAACTTTACAGACTTTTCCTCCACAACAATTGTGAAATTTATCGACCATTTTGCTGCATTCGGCAAACTTGAATACAGAGTCATTTTTCGCTAGTACAGAAAGTAGGTTTGAATGGTCTTGTAAAAAGACAGCGGAAATCTAATTCCCAACTATCGTTAAATATTAGGCATGTTTGCATTGTAATCTGGTGTTTGAGTCATTTTTAAAAACATGGAATTACAAAAACTTGATCCAAATAAACCCAGACATTAAATTGGGATCACTTTTCGGCCGGTCGTGAAACAAATAGGTGTATTGTCGTTACAATACAAATAAGCACACAAGGTATACAAGTATATGTGATGAAATGCGGAAATACATATTGCAAGAATCTGCTGCAAAAAGCTTTGCAAAATTACAATTTTGAAAAGCCTGCTATTAATAAAATACCGCGTCACAAAAATATCCCGCTAGTGGATAGTGAAATAATCCCATCAAAATACCGCTTCAAATTATTTTCATCGTTAACAACAAAAAAAAAAATCAATAGTTATGTTATGTAGTTAATGCGATACTTTTTCGTGTACAAATTCGTCGGAATATTTGTTTTTTCTTCGATCAAGATGATAATTGAGCGCCTGCACACCAAGACTTTCATACAGGGAATACTTAAGTCCCAACTAGCGAAACACCAGAGCACCTATTTTTCAAATTAAGTCACCTGCCACGTGGGTCTTCGAGACTTATGTATCGCCATGTGAGGATACCCTTATTTTAACGGTAAATGTTGTGGCTCTCGTCAAAGAAGGTAAGTATTCTTTCAAAAATCGCACAAAGTTGTATTTTTCATTAGTGGGTTATTGAAATGGCGGAATTTTGATAAGACAGGACTCCAATTGAGCGGGGTATTGAAATGGCGGGCTAATGAACGCCGAGATTTTGAAAAACGGGAATATGATGGGCAGGATATCGTAGCCAACCCGCTGCCTTCTACGTATGAAAGTTGGGGTTTATAGAAAGAGTTTGGTAACGATTAAGAACCGCTATCCTATTTACTGCTACTACGCTAACCTATTGATTGTGGTTGTATTTTGGCTCCTGTTTTCATTATAGTAGGAATCAGCATTCTTGGAAGCACAAGTCAATATTGGGGAGCCCTTGTTAGTGATAAAAAAAATGGAATAGGATGTGACAACCTCAACAAAGAACTCTCACAAGAAAGTTTAATATTTTACGACTTTTCGTATGTTTTTATGCAAGAAAAAGCTCAAGTTCCCCCTTAAAATTAATACCGTAAGTTAACAGATAAAAATAACTCAACAACTAAAAAAAAAACAAGAAAGATTACGCATTAACAATACCATACTATCAATATGAAAGAGACAACATTAAGTTGCAAAATTCATTGTACTTATTTTGCATTTTTGTTCACGATAAGTATTATACATAATGAATAGTATTTATATATGAACAGATGATTTTTGATTAAGCGAAAAACACTTTAAAGCCGTAATTTTATATTTTAAAGAACTATACACGTTCAAGTCAAGGATAATATGGTAATACTCACTAGCTGAATGTTAAATATTGTTTCAACAGACAATAAGAGACAAACGTAAATTGGATTTGGATTCAATATTGCATCCTCTTAAGAATTAATAAAAACAATATATAACATACTATTTTAATATTACTATCGGCTCAATATTTTTAAGAAGAAAAAAACTACAATTTTGTTACCACAATGCATGAAAAACAGCTTTGCTTATTTATATCAGCAACAAGGGAAATTCATTTCAGTTGTCTTGGGAATATTAAGGGGGTGTTTTGGGTTGGGCAAAATCGAAAAGCTAACATTTCTTTTTTTTTACGAATTTTGACACATACCCTGATAATTTTTCATTATCAGTGTTATCGACTGAATATCAGCTGTCACACATAGATGATAAAAATATATGTATGTAAATATGTAGCATCAATATACGTAATATAAATATATAGATATATAACACTGTAATACAGTATAGACATTCGGCGAATAATACAAAACTAATTTCAAATATATATAGTTGATCATATTGGTTATTATCATCAGCATCCCATTGGATACAAATAAAAATAAAAATAGAAACAATAAGTAACACAAAACCATAATAACTACTTGGCAGAATTATTATGAAAAAACAGCTATCATTCCTCTTATAATAAGATTGGTTTAATTCCAAAAATATCAATCAAATGTAAAGTAACGATCAACGAAAAGTATTATGTATATTTTACTGCACTATACTGATAGATGCTAACACAAAACCCACTTTCATTCTATATAGAAGGCGGACTCATCTTCAACTTCATTTCAGATTTCACAGGCTTTTATAGACGGAATTTTCAGAAATCAAAAATATAATAGAAATGTGGATAAAAAAAATTATCTTCAATCAATAATCGATTTACATTTCTTTTTCGTTCAATATTAATATATATTATGTAGTATGTACGATATATAAAGTTGTAGATAAAAAGAAAACTATTTTCTTTTAATCATTTGGATTCTATATAATATTAGGGTTTAATGGTAAACAAAAAAATTGAAACAACTAAAAATAAAACTAGTTCAATGTAAAACATAAGGAAAAAATAAATAAAAATAATATGAATTGACAACTTTGTAAAGAATTTGTTTTATATTTATTTATATAAATAATTAAATCATGCACACCTCAATCTTGCGTCCCTCAACCACAGTGCCGTGAAGACGTTCGCGTGCTCGCTCCGCATCGCTACTATTAGCGAATGTTACAAAACCGAATCCCTACATGCAAGGACAGAACAAGAAACATGCATTAAAAAACAGCCTCCGCTCAAAAACAACGTGCAACAAAAAATATTATATATATGTATATCAATCTTTTTTCTTTCTTATAGTATTGTTTTATATATTTTTTAGTTGGTTCTTATGGTGTTTTATTTTTTAGTTTCTTTTTTCAATTTCATCTAGTCAACTAAATTTACTTACTATTATCAATGTTATAATAAAAGATATGATTTGAAAAGTCTATATGGAGTGGTTTCGCACAGTTATGTAAATAATTTAATATTTTTTTCTTGATCAAAATTGTGCCTAGCAATTTGGAATAAAAATTTGCAATTTAGCTGGTCGTTTACGTATAAAAAACATTACAAAATTACATAATTGGCAGCAAGCTACATTTATTTTAAAAGTTAGTTCTAAGAGTTTATAAAGATCCAAGCTCATGGGTGTTATTGGTCTTTCAACATTAAATTACACATAGAAGGGGGGTTTAAAAAAATAAATATTTATATATAATGTATATTTCCATTTATGTTCAACCATTGAATTTTTTTCTAATTTATGATAAGCATTTTTACATAAATAAAGAATTATATGAAAATAATTTAGGTTTACATTACACAGAAAATTTTGTCAAATTTTAATATTCATATATGGGTACTTTTGAAATCTTGCAGCTAATGAAAACTAAAACAACGATATGTGACATACATATCGTTGTTAGAATTATAAGTTTAAAAAATTTAAGTTAACGAATAATACAAAAAAATACATTACTGTCCCTACATTTACTTTAGTGTAATGGTAGTATATGTATAAATAAATTCACAAGCGAACTTTCAGTAAATTTCATTTTCCATATTTGTTACCGTTAGCAATATGGGTTTTTTGACATATTGGAGTGTTCCCAAAAACAGTGATATTACTAAGTACATATTTGAAATAAGCGATTGTTAACTAAAGCGTGGCTAATGTTATTCAGATGCTAAGGAGGGACATTACATGAAAGCATTATAGTGAACTACTATAATTAAATTTGTGATGATAGATTATACACATGTAAATTAAATTACAGTTATTTATATTATAACATATCCTAGCACTGACAAATTTTCAAATACTTCTTTTTAACATAGATTTTTTTTTGTTTCTTTTTACTTAAAACTTTGATTGACCGTCGATAAAAAAAAACCGAATATGACGTTATAAAAAAACAATTAAGCTACAGTCACATTTGGCGAGCTACTAGTACTAGTAAAGTTGCATTCGAGAAATCACCATAGGCGACGACACGTAATAAACAACGAAAACAGTGTCATGTAAATGGGTGACTATGCGTTGTTACGACGTCGTCACCGAATGTGTGATGCAACTAGACGCGCAACTAGTCACCCTATATACAGGAGTTAGTTGCAAACGTGAAATTACTACGGTGACGACGTCGTAAACAATCAACAAACTGTTGTGCAATTTGACTAGTAGCTAGTCAACAGACACATTTCCTAGATACTAGTGGAATAGGACATGTTCAATTCGACTAGCACCCAGCCAGCGAGTGAATATACGCTAAAATTATTTTTCGGTGGATTTCGAATTAACTGCTCAACCGATCGACACGAAATTCAGTGTGAATGTGTAAAATGGTAGGGTATTTGCTACGAATGCCTTCGAGATTACGAAATGGTAACAGGGTGTCCGAGACGAGGTGCGAAGTCGATTATTCTATTTGTCATCGGAAAAGGGTGTATCGGCTCGTATATCGACATGAAATTCAGTGTAAATTTGTAGAATGGTAGGCTATTTGCTACAAACACCTTTGAGATTACGAAATATCAACAGGGTGTCCTAAAAAAGGTGCAAAAGCTGATTTTAATCGGCAATAAATTTTGTTTCAATGTGTAGAATGGTAGGGTATTTGCTACGAATGCCTTCGAGATTACGAAATGGTAACAAGGTGTCCGAGACGAGGTGCGAAAGTCGATTATTCTATTTGTCATCGGAAAAGGGTGTATCGGCTCGTATATCGACATGAAATTCAGTGTAAATTTGCAGAATGGTAGGCTATTTGCTACAAACACCTTTGAGATTACGAAATATCAACAGGGTGTCCTAACAAAGGTGCAAAAGCTGATTATAATCGGCAATAAATTTAGTGTGAATATTTAAAATGATAGGGTATTTGCTAGGAATACCTTTGAAGTAAGGAAATGTTATCAGGGTGTCCCAAAGGAGGTACAAAAGTAGATAATTTTATTTGTCATCGGAAAAAGGTGTACCGGCTCGTATATCGACATGAAATTCAGTGTAAATATGTAGAATGGTAGGATATTTGCTACATATACCTTTGAGATTGGGAATTGGAACAGGGTGTCCTAAACGAGGTGCAAAAGTAGATCATTTTATTTGTCATCGGAAAAGGGTGTATATCGACATGAAATTCAGTGTAAATATGTCGAATGGTAGGTTATTTGCTACAAATACCTTTGAGATTGGGAAATGCTTACAGGGTGTCCTAAACGAGGTGCAAAAGTAGATAATAATCGGCAATAAATTTAGTATGAATGTGTAGAATGGTAGGATATTTGCTACGAATACCTTTGTAGTCGGGAAATGTTATCAGGGTCTCTCAAACGAGGTGCAAAAGTGGTTGTCATAATCAGCATACCCAACAAACAATAGCTAACAACACAATACAAAAATTCGAAAAACCTGCGGTTACAGAAAACATTCACAAAAAGTGACTGTTTGCTGTGCATTTTCGTCGAAGGGTCGCTACCCCTATTTTTTCTATAGTCTGTATCTGCGACTAGTGTCATTTTAGCATTTCAAATAGAAAAGGCAGAGCCAGGCTACTTTTAGTGTTTTGGAATCAGTAGAGGGCCAGGTGTCTAAAAACTGTTTTTGGTAAAAAAAAAACATGTTTATCATATTTATTTATAATTGTGACTAGCATATAAAGAAGAAGAAGACATATAAAAAGAGATGGAATACATTGCATATTAATTACTAGTTTCCTGTTTAAAACAACCACATTGGAGAGGATGGGGTCAGAAAAAAATTAAATGAAAAAGACTTGCTCTATCTTTTTTATTTGAAATACTAAAATCGGGCTAGTCGCAGATAAAGACTATAGAAGAAATAACGCCACGCCTCGACGAATTTATACTGAATGAATCGAGTAGGCTACCATTCTGAAAATTTACACTGAATTTCATGTCGATATACGAGCCGATACACCCTTTTCCGATGACAAATAGAATAATCGACTTTCGCACCTCGTCTCGAACACCCTGTTACCATTTCGTAATCTCGAAGGCATTCGTAGCAAATACCCTACCATTCTACACATTCAAACAAAATTTATTGCCGATTATAATCAGGATATATTTTTTTAAAAAATTAAGAAAATTATTCTTCTTACAAAATAATCAATGCACCTTTGTTAGGACACCCTGTTGATATTTCGTAATCTCAAAGATGTTTGTAGCAAATAGGCTACCATTCTGCAAATTTACACTGAATTTCATGTCGATATACACCCTTCTCCGATGAAAAATAGAATAATCGACTTTCGCACCTCGTCTCGGACACCCTGTTACCATTTCGTAATCTCGAAGGCATTCGTAGCAAATACCCTACCATTCTACACATTCAAACAAAATTTAGTCCCGATTATAATCAGCTTTTCCACCTTTTTTAGGACACCCTGTTGATATTTCGTAATCTCAAAGGTGTTTGTAGCAAATAGCCTACCATTCTACAAATTTACACTGAATTTCATGTCGATATACACCCTTTTCCGATTACAAATAAAATGATCTACTTTTGCACCTCCTTTGGGACACCCTGTTAACATTTTCCTACTTCAAAGGTATTCGTAGCAAATACCCTACCATTATACACATTCCCACTGAATTTCGTGTGGATCCGTTGAGCCGTTAATTCGAAATCCACCGAGAAATAATTGTAGTGCATATTCACTTCCCAGTAGAATAATTGAACATGTCCTATTCCACTATTAAATACATTTTACTACTTACTAGTAAAATTGCATAACACTTATTTCATTGTTTACGACGTCGCGTCGTCACCGTGGTAATTTCGCGCATACAACTAATTTCTAGGTAGATAGGGTGACTATTCACGCGTCTAGTTGCACACACTCTCGGTAACGAACGTCGTAACAACGCGTAGTCACCCATTTATATGACACTGTTTCGTTGTTGACGTCGTCGTCACCGTGGAGATTTCTTGTATGCATGCACTAGTAGCTAGTACTAGCACGGTCTGACTGTAGCTTTAATGAAAAGATGATTTTGTTTGCTAAATCCACTAGGTAAAAATCTAATTTTCAGCACTACAGCGAGAATCTCTTTTTTATCTCCGTCAATTCCTATTTAGTATTCGAAAAATTAGTGATTACAAAAATGGGTGCATTTTCACAGAATGGATTCCAACTATGTAAATTTTAACTTGGCTGGATTTCGTAACAGACAAGATACTTTACAAACTTAAAGACGAATATACACAATCTCAGCGATATTACAAACGAGGGCAACTTCCTGCAGAAAAGGCTATACCCGCAGAGCAACAGAAACCGCATTTAGCGTTCATACTAGACGTGGCAAAGTGAAACAGACTTTTCGGTGTCTCATTCACAAGGAAGAAAAATTCCAATAGATCGATTGCTTCCTTCCTCTGAAGCATTAACAAAAACTCATCCACGGTACAATCTTCCGAAAGAATTATCTAAATTATAGTCAAAAAAAAAGTGCAACCATAAGCAACTTCATTTGACCTGAATCCACGAAAAGTTGTGTGTTTGTACAAGAAGCCGCCATTATGTACATGTCTTTTCTAAAACTAGTGAGTGAGACATGTACAAAAAGTACAGAATACACCATCATCAGACGCTATCCAACAATTTGATAAGCATCCTTTAGATTAAGAGGGAGAAAGAGAGAGAGAGCGCGAACACTGTAGTATTCAGCGAGGCGCGACAACTTAAAATGATGTCGACAAAAAGTAAAATGTTTAAAAAGTACAAGAAGATGCAACCGAAGCAGTAGCATACTTGCCAACTTCACCCACGGCGACGATAAGAAAGTTTTTCGTTAACTCATAAAGGCGAAAAAAATACCTAAACCTTCACTCCTTCTGACAGCATACTTGGCAGCCGAACAACAACCGAAATAAAGCAAGCAGGAGTATAAGCAGAAAGCAGGACTATACGGGAGCTGCTTATGCACTTGGTTATACACACATAAAAACCGCAAAGCTCTTTCAATATTTCGAAGGAGAGGATTCCCTGACCTGTATTTCTGATATAAATACGTGTACAAGTTAAGCCAGAAGAACTGGATGTAAATACTGCATACAACTTGACAGCAGGACTGTGTAGTTTTCAAAACTTTCTTCTTAAGGTATTTATTATAAAAGACTTTCGGGAGGAAATCATAATTCAAATGGTATGGAGCACGGTCTGGATTAGTTGGAAGTTTGAAATGTTGGTTTTGAAGTTTTCTTGCGGGAATTTAAAGTCTGATTATGGGGGCTGATATGCGATCAAGAATATTATTCTATTGTTTTGAAGAGTTTTCAACGGAGAGGTTCATATGCCACGTTGTGGCTAAAACAAAATCAATCGAAGGTACCACACACAATCGGAAAATATTTTTTTTGTACTTTGTAACAATGCAATCCCGATTGGGGGCATTTTGAAGAAGAAGATTCGGATATTCTCTTGAAAAAGCGACGGCCATATTTACAAATTGTACTGACTAATTATTTCATTGCATGTTACCGAATCGAGTCTGAATGGCACTGAACATCACTATCATCGAAGCAGCATCATCTGAAGTTTTGTTGAAGGTTACGATTATTGAATACAAAATAATTGGTGGCTCCATCTCATATTACTTTAGACTTACTATATAACTAAGAGCTGCCGTTTATTGTTGTTGTAGTAGCGATTTAAGAGTTTCTTCTCTTGAACTGAGGGGGCCTTGGCAGTTTTTGGTCGTTGTAGTAACAATGGGTTAGTTCCGGGACGATTTTATCATAGAACCAGACGCCATAGGAGCATTTCAAAAACAATACAAACATCAATGATCACGGTGGGATTCGAACGTACGCTAAGGCTACTTAGAGATAGAGTGTCATCTCTACCACTGAACCACCGAATGCCGATTTATCTCCGGTGTTACACTGCAACGACCTCTGTAAAGTAGACCTCATTCATCTACAAATTGATTATTCCAGCTATAACATAGGCGATATAGTATAATTGAGGTTACCACGCGAGACAGAAAGAATCTCCTACTTGTTCCACGACCTATGTTTAGTACAATTCTTACTAGAATCGAGTGACGGTTGCCGCCTTATTCCCCACAAATGTCAAGAGCTCTCCAAATCTCAGCCTGGCGTTAGTCAGCGGTGCAATAGAAACAATCGCCACCATCCTTTCGGCATATCAAGCCCCAGGATAGCATTACACATCATGTTCTACAAGAATGGATCAAGAAGAACAGATCCCCGCGGAACACCTGCAGTTGCCATGTCCTTATGTATATTATGTATTTCTAGTGTCAAATTATTATAGCGGTGGCGTAGTCGAACGTATTTATTAATCTTTTGTAAATCAGCTTGATAGTGGCGTCTAGTATCACTACAGCACAACATTTAGTCTCACGTTGTGAATGTGTTGTTCAACCTGAGGTACGAAGACCAGTTATTAAGTCACATCTCTTGCAGCTCTACTGCATAGTCCACAACAGGGAGCTCAGGACTAATGAGTAAAAAGAATGAATGCACTCTCGCTAGTTCTTTAAAAAAAATTATTTCCCTCGACCAGGGTGGATACAGGGTTACGGGAGAAGAGGTCCTGAAAAATGTCAGGGTTCGCTGACCAATTTCAACGAGAACTTGAGCGAATACAGAGCCTTGATTGCATTGTAACTCTCAATGTAAATGGCGATATGGGCACCATGGAAACCTCGCCCAGAACCTTCCTGATGCAGATTCCAATAGCGGGAATTTAATTTTGGGAGACACTAGGCCATACATAGGCAAGATGCGCATATGTCCTCGATCTCTGATACGAATGGACTTTCTTGGCCTTCGAGAAGTTTCATAGGAAATTATATCCAATCATAAACGAGATTAAAAATATGTAATAGAAAAACTAAAAAAAAAAGTCAAAAATTGTGTGTTTCTGTCTGTTTTATAAACTCCACATACGGCAAACCCTCTGCTAACACTTCGCCTAAATCTGAACTTTGTTTGTTTTTTCTTACCAACAAATATTTTTTATCTATCCAAAAATCGACCAAACGAAATATTTACCGAATACGAACAATGGAGGATACTAGGAAAGCTATACAAAATGCAATATGTACTCAATTTAGATACATTTTCAAAATAAATCCTCAAAGAAAAATGTAAACGTACACGTGTATTGCATTTCACAATTTGTGGGTGGCTTTTTTTAAGCCCAATAGATTTTAAAATTTTTTAAAAATAAGTCAAAAAATTAAATTTTAATCAAAAACATTATTTTTTGTTTCGGTACACTCTCAAATCATCATGAATAGACCACGATTGAACAACGCTACCAAATATCCAAATATACTTCGAAAAGCAGTCATCGATTCGTAAAACTTATAGACGACTTCGTGATTTTTATGGTGCACATAAACGTCCATCTGAGCAAGCCATCCGTCGAACTGTGGATCGATTTCGTACCACATACTCTCTTAATGATGCAATAACACCAACATGTCGAAAGAATGTGCGTACTGAAGAGAATATCGCTAAAGTATGGAAGAAGATCCAAATTTATTGATTTGTCATCAATCGCAGGGATTGGGTCTCTGTCCGTCCACAACGTGGAAAATTTTGGCCTATACGTATATAAGATCCAGCTGGTGCACGAATTAAAGCCATTCTTTCGCCAATTGAGATCATTTTTGGCTTAACGGGTTTGTTAATAAGCAAAATTGGAGTGAGACCTATCCACACGAGACTCTACAGACTCCATTACACCCACAGAAATGCACGGTTTGGTGTGGTTTACACGCTGGTGGCTTCATCGCGCCTTATTTCTTCAAAAATGAGGCCGCAGCTCGCGTTACGGTCGGTGGAGATCGTTACTGCACCATGATCAATAATTATTATTTGTTTGAAAATATATATGACATTGATCCGGACGAGATGTGGCGACCGAAACCATCGACTTATTGAAAAAAAAAAACATTTTGGCGATAAGTTGATTTCCAGGAATGGACCTGTCAATTGGCCTCCAAGGTCGTGCGATTTAATACCTCCCGATTATTTCCAGTAGGGTTACGTGAATTCAATCAGTGATTTTATATAAATGTATATATGCTGATAAACCAGCAACAATGGACGTCCAGAATGCTCTTCATCAAGAACAGCCGCGGTGGCCATATACCCCAAATCATTTTCAAATGTTAATGCCATGTATTGATCTTCGAATCAAAAAAAGGTTTCGATTAAAATTGAATTTTTTGTGTTATTTTTTACATTTTCAAGTTTTATTTGGCTTAAAAAACACCCTTTATGTTTCACTGTTTTCCATTAATAAATTTAACATTACTATTTAATTCTATCATACTATTTCTTGCATTTGAAGTTTTACGTGTGGTAGCCTATGAAAAAGAAACCAATGACAATGATTTTAAGTGAATTTTATATAACATTATTTGATGTATGTATGTGCAGCTCACGAAATCCTTGTAAATGAAATTGTAAATTTCTCAAAATAGTCGACAAAAACCAAATGACATCCATCTATTTTATTCTGTATATACATTTCTTTATTGAAATCTCTAGCTTATAATAGAGAATGCAAGGGTTTTTTTAATTGCTGCTGAAATATATGTTTGAAATAGTTATCACCCATATAAGACATCAATACAAATCAAACTGACATCTCAATCGAAAAACAAAAATTATAACAATGAAGGAAAATACGGAAAAAAATCGAGAAAAAAAAAGTAACAGAACATTTATAGGAAGAAGAATGAATTTAATATTTAAATATCATACCTATCTTAGCGACAATGCAAATAAAAATTCTCAAGACATCAAAATTTACGTTTTCCTTTCGGATATTTTCATATTCGACAAACAGATGAAGTAGTTCTTCAATTGAAAAGCATAATGTAATTTATTTAGCAAAATATCAAATCCACGTAATATCTCAATCAAATTAGAAAGGAACTTAAACGTAAAAAAGACGGTTTCTACGTTAGATTTCAATAGAATTTACTCATTCCTTCACTGCAGTTAAAAGTAAAAATAAATAACGAAACAAAAGCATGAAAGATCAAGTCCTAGGGGGTAGTTTATAGCACATGACGTCTCTTAAAAAAATTATGTTCATCCAAATAAATTCAACGAACCAAATTATTGTAGCAATACATTTAAGGACTAATATTGTATAATCAATTAGCACACTGGAACTTCTTATTTGTTATATTTATGCTTTCTTATGAAAATGTTCAATTAAACAGTACAATCGAATCACTGATACAAATGCAAATTTCGAGGACAAAGAATCAAATCAAACCGAAAAAAAAAAACAGAAGCCATGATCGCTACGTGATCTTAAGCACCACATTTGGTAAATAAAAAGAAAAATCCATACTCTGTGTAAGTAGAAAACATAGTATTGTTACAATTTCATATTCTTCTGTCATCAATAGATATTTTCATTCTTGGTGTCTATACTTATTACACAAAACAAAACCAAAAAGTCGAAAAGAAACAGTGAATAATGTTGAATTATTGATTGATTGATAAACATGTACATACATACGCTAAGCCTAATATAATAAATATTAATCTAACAAGTCAAAATCTAAGATAAATCAATTTTATTTTTAATCAGAAAACATTTTTTTTTATTTGTAACTATTATGTTGGTGCTGTTTTTTAGTTTGTGATAAATCTGTTGCTGCACCTATTTATTACACACTAGCATGGTTAGAGTTCTAAATATAATATATATACAATATTTTTTATTGCAAATTGTTTTCAAGCGAATTCTCTATATTTTGTGTAGTTTCAAAAAAATCTCTCATTTGTTTCATTTCAATATTCAAGATAAAATTATTAAATAAAAGAAAATTCAAACACTCTCTTTATCATTTTCATTACAAAAGTCATTACACTTTATATTATTAAATTGAATGACAATAGTATGTATACTCAAAATTACTGATCCATATGTTTTAAAAAATGCATCATCATCATTATAACTATTCAACTAAAAAAGGAGTTGAACCAAATAAGTTCAAAATTTTATTTGGTATTGTGTTTGAATATTGGTTTTTTTTTAGGAAATTTTTTTAATATAGTAATGTTTTATTTGTGTTGGTAATAAAACAATAGTACTACAGGACGCATGAGATCGTTTTTGTTAAGTAGATAAAATAGGGTTGTACAAAATTTCAATAAAACACGTTACAAATCAGATGAATAAATTGCTCTCACAATTCTACAATGTTCATCTAAAAAGACAGATTACAGGAGAGTTGAACAATTAATAAAGGTAAAACCGCGATGTAGTTAAGGTGTTTCTTCACGCAACATTCGCAGCCACTGGTGAAGTTTTATATGTATTTTGTTCGACTCTCAGCCCTAAAAAAAATAAATTAAAATTCGCGGGTACTGTGACGGATGTGTGTGAATGATTTGATTCAAAACGGGATTTATTATTTGGAAATAGATTTTTGAGCAACAGCACTAAATCGCAGTACATTCTCTCAGTAAACAGACGCCGTTCTCATTAAATCCTAAACCGATTAAATTTGTATCTCCTTTTTTCACTTGACAGAAAGACCAATATCACTCTCCCGCGCGCTATTTAGTTAAGTGTCAACTTAGAAATTTTCTAATGGACACTTCAGGAAAAAACAACCTGTTCTGTTCCATTTTACTCTCATACAATATAAATATCTAATCCCATTTTAATTTTTAGGGATGGAATGCATTATCAGCTAATAAAGCGAAATTTCCAACGGGGACTATGTGAAAAAAAAACAGGGCAAGTGCCAGCAACTGTATGCGAGGGATAATTTTACGAGGCGACAGAGAACATTAAATAGAAGATTTATGTATAAGATACGAGATATAAAGAGGTCCAAAACGGGTGGTCGATATGGCATTGTTGCAACAGGAAATACGACGCAGGAAGAATATGTACAACATACGATGCTCATGTTCTCATCAATATTGTTTTCTAATATTCGTCTTTATGGCGGCTATATGGAGGGCAATTTCGCGAGTCATAAATTCACCAAAAGTAGTCCCCATGGAGTACAGGTAGATGACACTCAAGAAAAAAAAATCATTACTCAAATGGCTTTTAAATGTTAATATGAAAATTGTCATATTTTTGCGAAATTGGAGAATTGTTGAGCACCTTTTTGTTTCTTAATGAAAATGATCTCATGCGTTCCGTGTTTACTATAAGAAAATTGGAAATTTATCTTTTTAGCTTGTCGGACGGACACGACGGACAAAAAGTAAAAAAAAAAATGTTATTGGAAAAAATGTACATACCTTGCTGCCTCTTTCGTTAAAAATGATTTCAACATCCAAAATGGTACCGAATTGCTGTAAAGCAAAAACAAAAGTGTTTACGCCTGCTTACACTTTCACAAAAAAAAAAGATTGAAATTGACAAACTCACCCCAAACATGGCTCTCAAATCCGGATCACGAAATCTAAATGGAATATTTGATACGTGCAATCGTTTTGGCTGACTCTTTTGATCTGCGGAAGCAAGTGCTGCAGCCGATACAAGCGCCAGCGATGTTGCAGCCGGAGTTGTGACCGATGACGTAACAATACCACCACCTGTGGCTGCTGACACGGCACCACCCAATCCTGTAGCAATAGCGGTCGGCACCGTTGTTTGCGATGCCACTGTACTGGAGGACACCATCGTTGGAAGACCCAAAACGGATACACCTGTCGGGATAGCCGCAGCACCACATGTCACTGTAGTACCTGATGTTGCCATTGAAGCACCAATATTTTCAATTTTCATCGGCAGACTTGTATTTATTGTGGCGGTGGTTGTTACTGTATTCGCTCCGCTACAGCTCAGACCAGTACTACTGGCCGATAGGATACAACCTACGGGACTGCTGGCAATGGAAGAATTTGGAGGTAAACCATTGAGCGAAGTGGTTGTGGTAATACCACCACCGCCTCCGCCACCACCACCTCCGGCACCGGAAACTGTCTGTTGTTGTTGCTGCTGTGACTGTTGCTGTTGTTGAGCGGCCGAAATGTCGCTTTCTGACTGTTGCAGTAGCTCCGGCTGTGAAAGAATAGAAAAAAAAAATGTCATTAAAATTCAAATGGTGACAAATTTATTAAAATCAAACAAGAACGAGACCAAGGCTAATTTTGGACGCAGCTAAAATTTGGATACCCTTCACTCTCTTTCCGGCTAATAGTATCTCGTTCAACTCTATGTCTTGTGTTCCGGTTGTGTCCATTGCTACATAAGTCTCGTAACCTGCTTTTGGGGATGGGGCTTCTATGGTCCCTTGACTCCATAGTCCGATTTTATCTATTTTCAAATAAGTATTGTGACTTTGGTGAAAAATAGTCCGTGAATAAAAAAAAATCTTAGGAGAACGGACTATGACCGGTTTTACATATGTTTTGTATTTCTATCGGAATATATTAATGTAGGGTTTGATGATGATAATACCAGAAATAATAGAGGAATCTACTTTTATTCGTTTCACATCTGAGTGAGGTCATAGTGCGTCACATAGATCGTTTTCGAAAACCATCATAAACTAAGTCCGCTCAGTCCGACCCTATGCTTCGAAGGCGAATGCGCTAATCACTACACCAACCATGTTGGATAGTTTTTCTTATGTTTTTACCGTGCACTGTCGCCCAAATCGTGTAGTCGCCACTCTATGACACGGGTTTCTATGCAGATTCTAAAGGTTCATTGACAAACGAATGAAATTGTAAACACAACTCCCCAAATTAATGTGAAGACCAGCATTCGCTAGCGGATCTGGTACGAAATTCACCTGGTCAAAATTCACCAGTCACCAGAAAAATACTAAAGCGGTAATCCCCTTTTCTATACCCACAAAGCCAACTTAGTTCTGCAAAAAAAAAAGATAACTAGAAGATTTGTTTTTGAGCTAGTGGATTTTTTCAGTAGGAGGACTTCAACCGGATGGATTTTACCTTGAATGCAGACATCGGTTTAGACCCGAATCAAAATAATTTTCCACAGGCATTTGAGGTAATCCTAAAAGTATAAAATTGATTTGCCATAAATCCTTCTTTCTCTTTACGAATAAAGTTTTTACTCCAATTACTTCAGGGAATACTTTCGCATTACACAAAAAAAAGAGAACTACATTTTTACATTTCAATACGTGAGGCAAATTTTAAAAGAAATTGGATTCCTTAAATGTTAATAATCTAAATGTATGCCCCAACTCCCTACCTAGGATACTTCTGTATGTGTACTTGAATAAATAATGCTAAACATTTGAATCCGTGATCCGATCTCGGGTCGAATATTTCAGAGAGAGGAAGAAAGTAAATATGGGGAAGTTGATGGCTGCTAAAAACATAAATAATGATAGGTGATGGCTTTTTTTACTAATAAATTCATGAGCTCTCATAGTTTCTGCTGGCAGGATGAGTATTTTGAGCTTAGCATCTTCTACTAAGTTATCCCATCTCTACACCATTATAATTTGATGGCGAAAATGATGGCATGGCGGTTGGTGTGTAATTCCACTAACGTGAAAACTATTGTCAGTATTTTTCAAATAAAATTTCCGGATAAAATTTCTAACTCAATTCGTATAGTAACCATACTATCCACATACTGGAATAGTGTTCATCAGAATGAAATAAAGTATTCTAAATGGTTATAAGATACTCACCAAGATAAATGAAGATAATAAAGACCCTAATAGCTTCTCTTATTGATACATCCTGCAAACATCCGTCTATATATGTTTGTTAAATACTGAACCGCAAAAGTTTACCCGCACTTTCCGTTTTCCTGCGTCCGTAAATGTATGTGTTCGGATGTTCTTTCTCTGATACTTAGAGAAAGAGAGAGAGAGAGAGTGAACTAATTCAAGGGAAAAGCGCTAGCTAGCCAATGTTTTCCTCTCAATATACTCATGCATAGCTCGTACAATAAAAGAACTTTTACCCTGGGTAAATTGAATTAATTGTTACAACGTTATTTACCAAGACCAACGCAGACCGATCGGGTATCCGGGGTTTGGTGCGCGGGCTTTGTATTTCGCAATTAATGCATCCCCGAGAATTGTATTTCGAATTCAAAACTCATTTTGCCCTTTTACACACAGTGTTAGACGAGTTGATTTTAAAACGTACATTTTGCTAGGCTAGGGAAAATCCCTTGACAGGACTTGGGACGAGTTGTTTATTTTATGAAATTCGATTGTATTGTATAATGCGGGAATTGAATGGGTTTCGGGAACAGCGCAGCGAACAATTAACTTTGTTAACCCAAAAAACAAATTCAAATTCCATCGAAACGTGGTACTCTAAATGTTGTGGTTAGGTACTTACATACATATTTGACTTGATGGACACTCTCTAATGGTTTTCGATGGATCGAACGAGTTTTCCTTTTTTTTGCGATGATTGAATTTTATTGGGTATGAATGGTAAAGGCTTTGGAGTAGTATTTCTAATTTATTATACTTTAATGTTAATAATTTAGGGTTTATTGGTTTGATAATAGAGTTTTTGGAAACCCTATTAAATAATTTATCGGACTTGTTATTTTGTTAAGAAATTAATTTTTCATAAGCATTACATATTTTTGTCGCTTACGTCAATTCATGATCCCAATCCTCAAAGCTCACGAAGAATTGTTAAAAAAAAATTCATGCGCTCGTTTTAAGTGATACAGAAAAAGTGTGACGTATCCCACCTAGGTAAATAGGAATTTGTCCTTAACAACGTGATTCAGAAATCAGAACAAACAAAATTAATGCAAAAAGGTACACCTACGTCATATATTCCCTTTAAATCCCTTGATTTTTACGCAAGAATAAACACACAAAAGGAAAAGGTTAAAATTCCGAACAATGAGTATCCGTTTCGTTTCAATTTATTTTCAAAAGAATCACATATGCAAATAAAATGTGACTTTTTCGTAATTTTATAAGAAATGTGCTGTAATGGCATTTCTTTTAAGCGAGTTGTTTTTGTTGGTTTTACTGCGAAATAATATTCTAATATAGAAGCCTATTTACATAGACGGTGTTTTTCCAACATAGGTGGCAGGTTTGCTGACCCAGACGCGCAGAAAAAATCCATTGAGGGTAGCATCCAGGTTAAATTTCAAATTGTCACGTAGACATTGCAATTTATTTTAAAATATTGCCCATTTTTATTAAAGCCCCGTTTTCACTTTACAGACACGTAAAATTTAAATGCTATTTTTCCAATGAAACCAAATTTGTATGCGTAAAACATAATTTTTTCAGAATAAGAGTTTGGGAAACGACATTTTCAATTTTTGGCAAAAGTCAACTTAATTTTATTAAGAATATTTCCCTAAATTATCCTGGCTCAACTAGTATTTCTTTCAGAGTTAAAGTAAACAAAGTAAATGTCAAAAAATGATAATATCCCATTTTTTCGGTCTAGGGTATAACTTATCAAAATAAATCAATTGTACTATATGTCGTTCCAAAGGTAATTTTGTGTAGTTTCATGTGTTCTCGAACCATTTTCTTTAACTTTTAGTGTTTGAAAAAATTAGGAAAAACTGAAAAATGATCCCCTTTTCCCCCTTCAAATCGAAATAACTTCAAATCGGCTAATCCTATCTGCGTGAAACCTATTTCATTCGATTAAGAATGACCAAATACATTAAGATTGACTTGTTTTTATAATTGTTTCCAAAATTCGGGTTTTTGCCTCACTGTGAGGCCCGCCCCCACCAGGAGCCCCCTAGCGTAATGGCGAGGAGTGGGAAATTTTTAACTGTGATTTACAAATAACTTTTTGTAGATTTCTGTGTCATTGGAATATTGAAGCTTAATTGGACGGATGCTTTAGTGCTCTACAGCGAAACGTTTTCTTTGCTACGAAACAATTTGAATTGAGAACTTCGAGGAACATTTAACAGATGCGCTAAAGAACAGCTTGTCTTTTACCAGAGATGACATTAGCTTTTACGCGGGCCAAAGAAAAATAAATAAATTATTGCAGCTTTTTATTTGATTAATTTATAAGTTGTAAATTTGTATTAAAGACTATGGGCCGATTTTCATAACTCTTATCTAGTACCTAGTCGGCTCGTATAGACGAGACGCACACTATTTTCGGAAAGCTTTTACATTATATTGAATTTAATTTTTTATTTGCCGTAGTTATGCCATATTTTGCTTGTTTACGCTATTGTATAAAATTGCGCAATGAGTTTTTCAATTTCAGATAATGACGCAACCAAGCAAAAAATATAGCATAACTATGCAAAATAAACAAAAACTCAATGTAATATAATGTAAAAGCTTTCTGGAAATTGTGTGCGTCTTCTCTATACGATAAGATTAACCATTAGATAAGTTGTATGATATATACGAAAAAAATAAATTAAAATGAAGATAATTTCGGAAAAAATAAACAGAAGAAATGGGTGAATCCATTACCATAAGAAATAGCTTTACTCATTAACAATCAGCTGATACTAAAGTTTAAATCCAATCAGCAGAAAAAAAAAAACAACCTGCCCGGTTAAAATCCACCAACTTTTTCTTAATAAGTAAAGCGGATGTCTGGAAACAAAACGAACGACAATCAATC
Source organism: Microchrysa polita (assembly GCA_949715475.1). Taxonomy (NCBI): domain Eukaryota; kingdom Metazoa; phylum Arthropoda; class Insecta; order Diptera; family Stratiomyidae; genus Microchrysa; species Microchrysa polita. Next base: position 55,593,632 of record OX454416.1, read on the forward strand.
GAATTTCAATCAAAATCTCAAACCAAATCTATACGAAATCGCATGGTAAAGTGTGGTGGACTGAGTGTATGCAATACTCATCTTTGAAAATAAATGTCGCGTTTACAGTGGAGACCGTCAATTTCACAATCGGCTCGTTTAACCATTCTGTCAACGTTAGCAACCTGAAAGTGTAATTTCTCACGTTTTTACGAAAACAAATCTTTGACGTAGATTTTTAGAAGAATTCAACTTTACTGTCAAATTGTCTAACAAAATTAGGACGATAGTGTCAACAGGATTCGATGTTTCATTCTAAACCCACATTTCTTTGTCTACCTACTATTCCTTTCTTCCAGCCACTCATTTAAACAATATGCTTAGATCATTAATTAGGCTGTTACGTCATTTGCCTTGTCCTGTATCCAATCCATTTACATACCCCCCAGCTCCTAATACTTTCATTCTTCTAAGACTTTATTTTTAATATTTTTTGATGAATTGGTTTTTCATCTTCTTCTTCTTTGTCATTGTCTAACACACATTTCATTACAAGATGATTTTTAAATCTTCTTTCTTTACTTTTTATTTTATATGTTGTTTCATATTGTTAAAAATAAGATAGCATTTTCAATTTGTCCTCATTTTCTACGGAATCTCCAGCCCTCGGTAAGCTTGAGGCGGAAACGGAATCTTTTATTCTCCGTCGCCGCCGCTTGACCTTTTCTTTTTTTCAAGGATATATAAAAATCACATCTTTGCTACGTGCATTTTTATCTCATGGAATTTCAACAATTATTTCTCTTCTTTTTCCTGCGCCCAAGTCGACGAGGATATGAACGAAAAAGGAAATCTGTTTTAATTAAAATGACTGTATGACGACTAAGGGAATTTTTGTAAAATGAGAAAAAAATAAATTCCTAAAATAATCAAGGAAGTATGTAGGTAACATTCAGATTACGTACGGTGTGCAAACAGTTTTATAATGAAATGGACGCGGTTAATGTTGTTGAGTTTCACCTGTCTAAAATCTGTGTTACTTCACATTAACTTTATTTTGTGGATGAGAATTCAATTATGCATTTAACAAATTCTAAGGAAATGTAAAGAAAAGGTTTCCTTATAAATACAATAACAAAAAACTGAAATTCGGAAGATGGACGACTCTAAGCATCGAGTTCGCAGCATATGTTAATGCAGAAGAACACTGAAGAAATTATAACAACTGCCTTGAGGCGTCAAACATTATTCTCTTGTTCTGTGGTTATTTGAAAAAATAAAATCTTCCAGAAGTTCATGTCGTGGGCCAATCTTCTCCTGTCAGTTACACAGAATAAATATTAATATAAAATTCAGTTCAGAAGTTATCTTGTTTTTTTTTCAAACATTAGTATGTAATTGTATTTTTGCCAATTAAATTACCTCTCCCACCCTCAAAAATATTCAGCAGAAAATGCTATTCGAGCTAAAAAGAATCACCTCCTCGGTCGCAAAGGTGCCTCAAATGTCGGCTATACGCACGTACGCTGCTTTCATATTCCAAAGTGTATTCTGTTCCGGTATAAAACTCGACTCAGTTTATGGAGTGAATACATTTCATTGAAATTCAAATATGATAATGTTATAAAAACATCAAATATTCTCGACATCATCAAAAGTTGTTAACGCTTCGAGTAGATTTTAAAAACATTTTATGTAAAGTTTCCAATTCACCAAGAGTCGACGGAGTTCTCTGTGCAGGACTTTTTAGCTTGTGGCATACAATGTTTACGTCGTTCTGACAATTCGAATGAAACTTTTTTTTTCGCAGTCAAATTTTATTTGGTTGGATCGTATTTTCTGGATTCGGAGAATGTATTTTTGATGGTTGTGGTGGATTCTTGATATTTTATGTTGACACCCTCGTTCATTTTTCAAATGTCTGTAGGTTGTGTAAAATGCGTGGAATGCAAAATGTATTAGCCTTATGTTTAATGATTCGTTATGGTAAAGTCAAATTAATGGATGGATTGGAAAGAGTATTTAAACCTTGCGTTTTTGCGTCAACCAAGACGCATACAAATAATTCATATCATAACTTCAAAAAATTTTAATTTCTCTAAAATGTAAATCCACCCGGATACTATGAAATCTCAAAAAACTGATACGAGTATACAAAATAAACAGAGAAAGCATTTTTCCTAAAAATGTAACTTCTTCAACTGATTTTTCAAGGCGTTTTTACCCGACGACATGGGGATGATTCAAACTGGCCCGAGCTACTCTTTTGTATCCCTCAGTAGCTGCAGATATAAACGTCTTTGAAAGATTTGTTGCTACAAATTAGCCTAGAACTTTTTCTAGAGAATTTTAAACGAGTTAGAACTTAGAAACGCAATGCATGAATTCGTATTTCAACAGCATTGAATTTCTAGGAAATGGAATGCGCATACACTAAGAAAATGTAATCAAAAAGTGGCTCCCACATCTGGGTAAACTTTTTGAATATTTAGACCAGATTTTCAAACGTTACTAGTTAGCGAGTCGTTTAATGCCACTCATCATCACTGTCACTGACAGAAACTTTGTCATATTTGTCTTTGTCAGTTAAAGTTTGTTTTTAATTTCTTACACAATAATTTTAATTATAACACAATTCACAGGATGGATGGATAAACGTGTCCAACGATTATTGCGCCGATTTGACAATCCAACCGGTGAAGTGGTTAAATGAAGTGATATCTCGACGTTCAGCGCATCCTTTTGAATGGTATCGGTTATTTGCGTAGCGTTATGTTGCCATCTTTCCGTTTATTTGTGTCGAAAAGTAAGGGCGGAGTTCATAGTCCTCACTTATAATTAAAGGAACCCTTAAGGGAATCCTTATTAATTTTGCGATTCATAGTCGATCATACTTAAAAAATAAATTTGAGTTTTGCTACCACTACTGTCCGTTTTTCATTGCTATGCAATTTTCGCCACACAAAAATGTCTGATTTTAATTATAACACAATTCACAGGATGGATGGATAAACGTGTCCAACGATTATTGCGCCGATTTGACAATCCAACCGGTGAAGTGGTTAAATGAAGTGATATCTCGACGTTCAGCGCATCCTTTTGACTGGTATCGGTTATTTGCGTAGCGTTATGTTGCCATCTTTCCGTTTATTTGTGTCGAAAAGTAAGGGCGGAGTTCATAGTCCTCACTTATAATTAAAGGAACCCTTAAGGGAATCCTTATTAATTTTGCGATTCATAGTCGATCATACTTAAAAAATAAATTTGAGTTTTGCTACCACTATTTTTTTTCCATTACAGGATACTTTTCATGTCCAAATTCCTCTATACACCGGATCAGGCCAACACGGTTACATCAATCCTGCACATTATAGCTGTCGTCGCCAGTCCTCTGTTTGGTTTGATTACTGACCAAGACGGACGTAATGTGTCGTGGATGTTCATTTCAGTTTTAGGAACATTTACAGCACACATGTTTCTCACTTTTACAAATGTTAATGATATTCACCTACAAAGTTCAGCCACTACATCGGCGGTAATTGCAAATACAATTGGTGACGATAGTCTTGTAATAAATTTTGAAAATTATTAATAAAATATGTTTTCTTTTGAATATTTTTATTGTTGTTTTTATTATTACATTAATTTTATTATTACATTAATATTAATGATAATATTATATTGTAGTGACAGACATAATAAAAAAAGCTTAATTAAATTAAATCAGTTGGGATAACTCCTCGTCTAATATTTCACTTGACTCTTCATCCTCGTCGTCAAACTAGAGCTCTAAGTCAATGTGCCGATCGACATAGTGTTCTTCGTTAAAGACTGGGTCATCTATCTTAACCATTGTCCCGTCAGCGCAGCCAGCTGTTCCACGGAAACCACCAATCCGAAAAAAATCGGATGCTATCTCGTTGCAATTTCCTGGCCATCGGATATTTTCTCGTATATCGGAAACAATAGCGCTTGTTACCCGGTACACCGTCTTGCAGCTGCTGCGTTATTGTCGATTGAGACTATAGGCGAGAACGAAACTTAGAGGGCATCGACAGATACATATGCACAGCGGTTCACTACAACAAGAAAAAAGTTCCAACAACCAGCATTTCATGCTAATAATTGGAAAAACCGCGACTACGACCAAAAACACTTCAAAAACTTGCAACTGGCAACCCGGAGTTGTCAATTCGACAGCTCGGATACTTAACCAGTATTTATAAACATCCCTTAACTCAAGGAGACCTTGAGTCAAGGATGCTGAAATTAAAAAACTTAAATGTCATTTTCCATACTTTTTCATAGAAATCACTTATATTCACGAGTCAATGCATCCTTGATTTAAGGAGAAACTCAACGAGACCTTGCCATTTTCTATAGCCAACCTCACTTGAAGTCAAAGTAGCTTAGCTACCCACCTACTTTAAAATATTATATTTCAAGTCTATTGAAAACTTAAGGTCTCCTTGAGTTTCGCCTTAAATCAAGGATGCATTGACTCCTGAATATAAATGATTTCAATGAAAAAGTATGGGAAATGACATATAATTTTTTGAATTTCGGCATCTTTGACTCAAGGTCTCCTTGAGTTAAGGTATGTTCATAAATACGGGCCATAGACCTTAATGGTATAATTTCATTGAAAATTCATTGAATGGACTGTGCAATGGACACTGTAGAATTTAGACCAAAAAAGTACCCAGATGTTGGGACACTTTTTAATTGGTCTAAGCGTATTCCATAGTCTAAAAGTTCGATGGTCAACAACAAAATATGGCCATCGCGTGGCGAAAATGATGAAACTCCGAAATTTTGCAGGATTGTAGGAAAGGCTCCCCTGATTTAGGAGGTACCCCAACAAGTAAAAAAGATGTTTTTTTCAGGTTTTTCAAACAAGGCAAAAGATACAGAAAAATAGTCTGAGAACGAAAAAACCTATATAAAATCTTTTGCAATTATACATATGACTTCTTTAGAAAATTAGGCGCTAGTCTGAAACATGAATTGGACTATTTTTTTAGACCCTTTAACTCTCCCTCCATAACTCTTGAAAAAATCCAAATTTTTCTGCAATTTAAAAACTATTTTTTACCGAAAATTGAATCAATTCGGCCAAGAACACGCATTCCCTATTGAATTTGACAAAACGGCACGTCCAAAACACTCCTCAGCAGGAGACTGAACTTTTGTTTATCGCCAAGACAGGATATAATTATTAATTACCGCCCTCCTTAGTCCGGGTGACTCAATTTTCGTTAAAGATCATCTTCAATTCGATTGTCTAACTACATCGGATACAAACGAAAACGTTAATAGTGCATCTGTGTGAAAGTTCTCGGTGCGGTATACAATATGTACTAAAGACGAAAAAAATCTTCGGAATTGCCTTCAAAAGTTACACGCAAAAAATGATTGTGCAATTCCACATTACATGGTTTCAAATGATTCGATTTTATCCGTAAACAAATAAACAAACCTATTTAGGGACATTAGTGAACGTACGTAATAGCTCACACGGCTGCAGACTTGACACTTGAGCTTTTATACTACGTAATTAAAAAAAGCTCACTATGCAACATCGGTGAGACTCGGACTCACGACCCTGCCCAGCGAAGGTGTGCGCACTAACCACTACACCTTCACCAATGCTATGGTGAATTTATAATTTCCTCTCCAAACATTATTAAAAAAACATTTTACGTCCTATGTAATCTTAAAAACAACTGCAAAATTAATTTCGCCCTTATCCGAATGCATTTTCAATATAAAAATAATTCACCTCGAGAGCCTATTCTCCGCCAGCTGTGGTGAGTTTCTCAAACGTCAAACCGATTCACTGCTCGCGATCAGTTCATCGTTGAAATTATGTAATGACCGGGGAATAGAAAAATAATACGTAAAATAGTAGGAAAAATTGTCAAGCCATTTTCGGATTGTAGTTTATGGAATACCCCATATTCCACGACAGTAAATATGAATTTCCGTTGAGAAAATCGCATCGAGAAAAAAATCTTTTTTCATTTCTCCCGAGGTCTATCCAGGCCTTCAAGCGAAAGAGGATAAACTTAAGAGAGGAAACGGTTACATGAATGCCACTAGTCAATTCTTATTTCCAAAAAGTGGTAAACAACGGTGAAAAATTTGAAATTAAAAATCAATATCGTTTCCTGGCTAAAGCAATTCGGAATTTGTCTGCCACGCGCTGAACTCCTTTTTCTGTCAAACTAGGTATCTGTCAAACCCTTTTATCTGTTGGATTTTTAATGAATATTGGCATGTTTAGTGGCTCCAAAATAAAATGAATTGTACTCATTTCTCTGTATGTGTTGGACATGGGTAGGTTAGGTATATGCGGGTTTGAAAATTATTTTTTCCAACCAGTTATGTAAATAATACAAAAATATTTTCAGCATTTAGGGTAAATAGCAGGTAAATTTTGCGTCAAAAATTGCAGCATACACAGAATAGGAAAAGTTGGAGCTTTAAATTGTTGCGCAGGACTTATACTTTCATTAGTTGATTTTGTATTTTCACCTCATCTCATACGTGCTTTGAGAATTGAGCTTTGAACTTTCCGCTGCTGAATGCTGAACGTTGCAAAGTGATTATTGCAGAGCAAAATATACATTCGTTTAAAATCCCTTAGGGACGTTTGCTTCTTTTATAAAAAATCAAAAGGATCAGGTTTACTAACTGCTTACAAATTGTAAACGCGCCATCAACTTATTATCATAAACAAGATATTATTCTTCACATCATAAAAACTACAAACAATGCTTTTGATTTCACTAAACATCTAATTAAAATGTCGTTGACGTCATTCTGACGGTTCGATGCCACCCTTGTAGAAAACATCCTTCTTAACGTAACTCCAAATAATAATTTCTTCATAACTACACTGTCAGCCATTTGAAAATTTCAATATCAACTCTAATAAGTATGAAATCTATAATCTCAAAAAGTATGTATTACATCAATTAAATTGTTTCTGCCATAAACCAGACAAAATACCAAAATACAGGATACCTAACAATATTTCCATCGGAAAAGCATACCATTAAGATGTAAAACAAAAGTGATTTATGCAACCCGAGCGTCAATCAAAATACATTACATACACATTTCGCTCTCTTTCTCTTCCTTACTCAAGCTGAAATTTAACGCCAAAAGCATATAAACGAGTACGAAACTAGAACATACATATTGTGAATAATTTACAAGCAAATTTTTCAATATGGACGTTTTTAACACGAAAAGATTTCCAGAGAACTAAAAAGTGTTGCTCTATGCCAATATACCTACACTACACGTCGAATGAAGGTGAGGTGTACTCGTACAGAGGCATGAAAAAAGGTGCTGAAAATATGGTTTTACTGACACGAGAAGAAGCTCTACGGAGTGGAAAGTAAGAAATGGAGCAGAGTATAGGGAAGACACATTTATCACGAGAATATGCTGTAATATAACCGACAACCCATTCCTGGGTCGTGTTTTCTGTCAGATGATTTTTGTTTAGATATGTTGCGCAATTCACCATCAGCAGGTTGTATATACACTGGGCAGTCACAGTCATTACACAGAATTCATTTCATACCTTCGTTAATTTGTGAAACTTGAAAATATTTTAATCAAATTTACGTATTCAATTACGACGAAATGAAATTTTCAGAGTTAAACGCAATTAGTGTGAGTTTAACTGTCAGTTTTCTAGGAAATGAGACCTCAGAGATAAAAATGATGGAAGGAAAAAGTAAATATTTGTTTATTAACAGTGAAAGGTATTCTGTTGTCCGCTTGGTTAGTAAATTCGCCTTTGAAGCACAGAGTGGTGGGTTCGAAATGCACTGTAGGCGGGAGTACAGGTTATGGTAGGATAAATACAAAAAAGAAAGAGAAGAGGGATAGAGATTTTTGTCATGCAAAATCATAATTCGCAGCCCTCCTGATGACTTAATTCAAGATTTGATTTCAGATTCAGAAACTACATAAAATTTCACAAAAACTGAAGTTTTTCCTGTTGCCAACATTATTGATACTTTCAAGATACAGTTACTCAAACTTAATAGAAATTTTAAAATAGATCTTTCATCGAAAATTCAAACAGTAATTTCATAACGGTGCTTTATACGCAAAGTTGATAAAAGTTGCTTCAACTTGTTGGCTTTCAAATGGTATATCAATTTTCATGTTTACATGGCGAGATTTTGGAATTAAACATATTGGATGTAAAAAAACAAGGTAATTATTTTCTTATCAGATTATTCAAACTGAAATTTTATTCATTTATTTTTTATATTTTAGGGCTCCATTACACAGTCATATTTATATTATAATATCTATTATAATAGATATGATCATATCTATCATGGAAAATCAAATTTTTACATATTACACTACATCATATTTATATCATAATATCTATTGTTTATTCAAGTGTCAAATACAAAATTTGTTTTCTAGGCCAAGCAATGAACGCATAAAAAGTGGGTGTAGAGAACATCGAAGGAGGACGATTTTTTTCTTCAGTGTTTTGTTAGGAGTTGACAGGAGGTAAGGCTACTAATTTTACTCGGAGCTGAGGGGTGCGCTAACGCGGGGAGGGGGGTTTAAATGTGCAATTTAGTGCTATTTTTTGTGTTTTGGGCTATATCTCAAAAACGGTGAGTCGTAGAGAAAAAGTTTTGAGTAAACATTAAAGCTTTCTAAATGGCTTATTTATTTGCCCATACATATGCAAAACTCCTAACGGTTCTTCAGATATTGTTTATGTATGTTTTACTCCGAACCATCCATTATGGATCCATGAAATAAAAACAGTCACACCCCCCCCTTCCCCTTCCCCTCCCTCTTTATCACAGCGTTTGTCTTTATCCTTGTAAATAGAGAAAATTGAAAATGTTCGACTTTTAATAAACAATATTGGAAGAACCGTTAGCAAGTACGGACAAATAAATAGGACATTTACAAAGCTTAAATGCTTACTCACAACTTTTTTCTCTGCGACTCACCGTTTTCGAGATATAGGCCAAAAAACAAAAAAAATGCACCTTTAACTCCCCACGTTAGCGCACCACTCAGCTCCGAGTAAAATTATTACCTCCTAACTACTCCTAACAAAATACCGAAGAAAAAAATCGTCACCCCCTTCGATGTTCTCTATAATGTCTTCTTTGATTGGCCTATTCCTTTAGTCGCGTAAATGCATCAAATAATGGCGAATTGTGCGTTTTTCGGGTCGCTTATTACTTTCTATTTGATTCTAAGGGTACGTCCCTGGGTCGCCAGACGCGAAGAACACGGAATTGTGACGAATTTTTATTTTGACGTTTAGATATGATGATAGGTTCTATTTATAGTACATATGATAATATCTATTATGAAATGCCATTACACGGTCATATATATGATAATATTTCTATTTCATAATAGATATTATAATAGAAATATGACTGTGTAATGGAGCCCTTACTATCAATTTGGAAAATTTGTTAAATAAAAATGAAAATAAAGTTTTGAATATGAGAAAGAACCAATAAACTAAAAATATTAACTAATGATTAAATAGGTCTGCTTGATGAATTAAAATGCTGCTGGAATTGACCTCCTCCATTTTGTATGCAGACTCGACACCTTCGGCACATGGAAGAAACAGTCCGAAGGATTTCAAGAGGGTTTTCCTTTATGTTGTCACAAGCATCATTAATTCGCTGCAGCAGCTGTTCCCGGGAGGTAATCGACTCGGAATAGACTAATAAAAATCTAGGGGAGTTAGGGCGGGACTTCTCGCAGGCCACGCAACTGTCCCAAATCTGCCAATCCACTTTCCGGGAAATTCGTTTTCCAAATATTCTGTAATAGGTCTCGCATTATGATCGGGGTAGCCTTCCATCTGCCACCAGAATTCACCACGCTGAGGCATCTGATTGATTATGGGCAATATTTGATTTTGTAATAATTCGAGAAAGCTTCTGGAGTTTAGTCGAGGGCGATTGTTAGCGATTCCACTGAAGCCTTGATTTTTACCATTCAATGCGGGTTTCCCTAAAATTCTGCAATGTAAATATGAAAAGTGATATACCGCTGGAAAGCCAACATGTTGAAGCAACTTTTATCAACTTTGCAGAGTTGTACGTATAAAGCACCGTTATGAAATTACTGTTTGAATTTTCGATGAAAAATCTATTTTAAAATTTCTATTAAGTTTGAGTAACTAACTGTATCTTGAAAGTGGCAATAATGTTGGCAACAGGAAAAACTTGAGTTTATGTGAAATTTTATGTAGTTTCTGAAACTGAAATCAAATCTTGGATTAAGTCATCAGGAGGGCTGCAAATTATGATTTTGCATGACAAGTCACGATTTTCGATGATTTTCACAAAAAAAGCGATAACAAGGTAACAGTAAAAAAAAATCCGATTGTATTGGTAATTTTCTTGCTGAAACAAGTTGTGCTATTAACCCTTACAGTATTGACCACCTAATGCGGGACACCCTGTATGTGGAAGTCAGATGTGACTCTAAATTTATGAGTTATTTCAGAAATAATAAGTAAGATAATTAGGTTATTCGTTTTCACTCGAATTGACAAATCGCATCCACAAATTAGCAGTTTTACAAATCAAAATATTGAATTTAAAATTTTTCCTTTTTAAAAAAGGTATTTAAAAAAAGTGTTAATTTGAATTGTACAGATAAATGTAGTTTCCAAGTCAAAACTGTATTGTCAATTCCATTGGTAAAAAAGGTGCCAAATCTCAAAAAATAATTCCGAAGAAAAGTCAAACAAATAAAAATAACAATAACAAAAAAAAATAGTCAACATCAATTTGGAAAACTCACTATACTAACTGTTTGCTGTTCAATTCCATTTGTAATTGTCGTCGTACTATTTGCAACTGGTAAACTTAATGGAAGTGTTGTGGGGCCCACCGATGTCGGTACAATACCAGCAGCAGGATTTTGTGTCGTTCCGATTATCGGCGAATGGCTAAATTGTTGTTGAACTGTTTGCGGTGTTGTTGGCTTCAAGAGAGAGAAAATACAGGACTTTTTTTTTGTTTTTGAAAAACTAACCAAATATTTTTATATCAACAATCTCAATTAAATCGAATTAGTAAACGGCCATAACCCTTTACTATATCAACTATATGCGAGCTGTTTGGGTGTGTTTCTATATTATATTTGAATGATACATTTGCAAACAACTCTAATATTCAAATTTGCTCTTAAGCTTAAATTCGGAACGTTGCAATGAATTTGCTATTTGTTGTGAACAGAATCGTAAAATCTATCAACACACACTCTTTTCTACGATCCGCTCAATATGCAATTTGTGTTAAGTTTACAGAGCGAAAAATAAAACTAAAATCAACAACCACAAAATCCACCACAAAGCCATTTAGAGAGAAGAGTTCAATAAGATCATCAAACACAACAAAATGGATGCATTAAAACGAAAGTGACGCTTTTTAAATTCCACATACCACCACTATAGTCAGCTACATATATACGAGCATTTATGCAAAAACGAAAAACGTGTCGCACTTATCAACAAAACTCATTAACTCGAGACTTGAATGTGATTTTGTTTTTAATTATTCTAATTTCATTTATGACAACAAAACGGGCGAAATCATCACGTTAAGGCCCCACATGCATACCATTTTTTTCTGGTCAAGGGATGTGTCAAACACCATTAATATAATTTCGGGTGAATTTACAATAATATCGCACACGTTTAATATGAGCTGCTTTGAAAGAGCACTTCAATTCACATTAATAGAGTGTGTGTGAGTGTGGCATTTGGGTAAAATTTTAATTATGGGTAATAAGACATGCAAATTTTAATGGAAATACGAGTAAATGTGTGAAAATTTCTAGTAAAAATAATTAATTTATTATAATAGGACATGCATTATGGATACATAGGTAAAAAAAAACCTTCAAAGTAAGGTCCATTCGATAATATTTTGTTTGAATTAAATATAAAAGTTGTAAGACCTTGAATCAAACGTGAGGGTTTTGTTTAATAAAAGTCCCTTAAAATAAACTAGGTTTTCCATTTATTTCCAACGTAGGTAACTATATAGCGTAAAATAAATTATATAGGGAAATATCTGAAGAACCCCAGTTGATAAATAAGGTTTAGCAAATTAATGATTATAAGCATTTTAAAAATTATCTCAACATCTACAATCGTTTTCACATAGCGACATTGAGGCTAATTTTGTGCGCGACCAACATTTGAATACTTCTTACATTCTTTCGGGCTAATTGTTTCTCAGGCGGCCCTATGATTTTTGGTCCAATTCCACCCGGTGCTATATAAACCTTTGTAACCTGCTTTTGGGAGTGGGACTTCTATGGTGGCCCATGGACTCATAGTTCGATTTTATTTTTTTCGCATGGATGTGATTGTGACTCGGATAAAAACGTCTAATCATAAGATTCGTGAATACCAGCTCATGGAATAAAAAAAATTGAATAACTTGATTTTTCGGATGGGGCTTCTATGGCAGCCCCAGGTTCGACTTTATCCGCTCTCATGTATGCATCATATCTTCGACCGAAACACATTTCTGTGTGTTTTGGTAATAAAAAGTCTTCTCCAAAGAACATGACCCCATCGTCAGATTTCGACTGCTCTGACATATGTTTTGTATCGTCGATAGAAAAGTGGGTTGTGATGATGATTGGACCAGAAATAAAATATTTTAATTCAAAGGAACCTACTTTTGGAAGTGGTGTTTGTAGGGCCCCATGACCCCATTAGCCTTCAAATATAGAAAGGCACAGTGCCTTAAGTTACTAACATGTTTAAAGAATAATATTTTTCAAATTAACATTTAAAAAAAGCTAATTTTCATTTAATTACCGATTTTCTCCCCATACCTACATATTTACTTACATTTTATCCCTTTATCGTCAAAATTAATCCCATAAAACATAGTTATTGCTCTAAATTTTCCAAAGTGCCTAAACAAACTTTCACTTGACTGCAACTTAATTAGCGTGTATCCACTTAAATCAAAATCTCGTCCGCCCTTTTAACATCTTTCTTGACAATAAAGCACGATTGAAGAACTAGAACTCTAAGAAATTTTCCAATAGTTTATCAGACATTTTGTCGCCAACAAGTCATTGTCACCGCACCATCGACCGCCCCACCTTCATCATCATCAACATCATCTTGTAATAATGACGAGATGAGACGAGACGAAACGAACATAGCAGGAAGGACGAGAAACGGAAATGTCCTTTGCAGTATAGTCGACCATCTAATAATGTCTACGACATGAAGCGAAGCGAAACGACAGTTACGATTTATTGTGCGGGTGGAAACAATTTAGCAAACACCAATTCGAGTGCGCTACATCGTTTGAGATGTGCCAGATTGAGCCCAGCAAGTGGAACCTTACATCCAAGTCCGTACACTGAAAATCGACATGAAATTGTACATACATGTTTGTTGAATGCGGAATAGCAATGTGCGCAACAGACCAGACTCATAGAGCTTTCATTAAAGCCAAGAAGTCATTGCGATATTACAATGAATTTCAATTATTCTGAAACTGCTCTTTGCCCACAACTAAGCATCCTGTGCGAGTTGCAGTGTCCTATTCCAGGTTCTCTATCAAGGTTCCGTTCTAACGCAAAAAGTTAAAATGAATTTCAGTGCAAATTTACCTTTCGATGACATTAACATGCAGAGGGTGGTGATGATGCATAACCGATGCGGTGTGGAGTTGGAAGTACGGAAACAATTTCAATAATAAACTTTATACTGTAAATTTAAACTTTTAGCTCCCTTTACGGGGGGTTTCGTTGCATACGACAAATGCAAATATTAGATGTCATTATGGGTGAACCAGTTGTGTTGAGTGATGTAACAGATGTTTCTAATTATAATTAGGATTTTTTTATGTAAAAGTGGACGAAATATAATATTTTCGTAATTAGGTATAATAGGGAAAGGATTTAATATGTTAATTTACCCAATTGGAATTTTGAACCCTGTTCTTGTATTTTTATACCCTTCGCTCGTTGAGTGAAAGAGTATATTAACTTTGTCGTCCGTCTGTTGCGACGCGTTTTACTCGGCCAATTATTTACTGCGATACAAACAAACCCAACCCCTCAAATTAGGTTCTTCTAAGAAAAACTTTTTAATTTGTGTACCAATTTCAACCAAATTTCACACAAATGTGTTTCTATTGATAACACAAAACATATGTGAGAATGGATGAAATCGGACCATGGGGTCATGGGGCTGCCATACAAACTTAAAACTGTAAAATGTTAAACCTATAGTCAGAAGCTGACCTAACTCTAGCTATCAAGAACGGTGCGAACAGAACCATTCCTATAGGTCGTGACAATCATTGAATTCGATCAACGATTGTCTCGAGTCGCCCTTAGTTCTGAAAATCTTGCTGTTATACACCACCACCACAACATAGTGCACACATAATATTGAAATTATTGTGGTTGTTACGAAATACAGTCAGCACTCAATTCATTGTTGATAAACTTTCATCATATAGTCTGACCCTTCCTTATCGGTTGAATGACGAAAGTCTCTCAAGATTGAACGTAGAGACTGCCCCAAATCAATATATTTACAAGTAATTTACGAATGCAAACATTTTTTTTACAAGCATTAATGATAACATACGAATGTAATGTTATTTCTTCATTCAGTTTTTATCAATATTTTATTGGAATTAATACTACAAAGGTAAGGAAGATTTATTTTTTTCAGTGATGAAGAGTTTTAATTTTGTAAGTACTTAAGTAGTCCGAGCTAATTCGCAAGATTAGCTCGGATGTGAACTACATTTTTTGGTGATCTGACGCGAAACCTACATAGCCCGCGCGGAACACCACAATGAACATTGAATGGTTTGGACCTTTGGACCTGTGGTTTCCAATTTGTGTTTGTCAAGAGATCTTCAGGTTCCAGGAAAATAAAAAAAATAAAAATAAAAATGAAGTACTTAATTGGAACAATTTTAAAAAGTTTTGCGCAAAAGTAAATTAATACCAGTAAACCATGATCTGGATTTGATTGAAATTGGTTCACGATCCTTGCGGTTACGTATATATGTACATTTTTGGATCTTCATACTTCTTCATGAAGTCGCAAAGTCCCAAACTATTTATTGCCAGGACTCAGGTAAAAATAATGTTCTCAGACAAGTTTCTTTAGACAAGTATTAGTAGTTTAACTCGCTTTTCGGGATGGGTTGGTGTGACGTTTGCTAAATTTAGTGTTGCCCAAATCTCGAAATTGTAGAATTTTCGGGTTGCCAAATGCAGAATTGAGAGTAAAATTTGCACTTTGCGAAACGGTCCAGTTGTTCTTCTCCTCCAGATTTACATGATCATTGTGAACGATTATAGGGTGTCTCTGTTTCGCAATTTCTCACAACTTGAATGTGCACGTATAGAAGAAATTGAACACATTCAAACAGATAGGCTACGAATTCACTTATGAGTGCCTGTTCTTGGTATTTCCATGTTCGTTGCTTTTACATAACCCTCAATTTTTCAAAAGTGCGTCACCAACGAAATGTGATTAACACTAGAAGGGTCAGGAATTTTGTATACCTAAAAGGGTCACAGCCGTCAATTTGACGGCAAGGTGTTTTTAGCTGAATTTGTACTCCCATAAATATAAAATGCTTAAGTAAAGGAAGAATTAAGACAATACCTTATTATTAATTGGAAATTAATGTATTTCTGAAAAAATGTTGTGTGAAACATGTAAAAATATTTATTTTTTAAGGTGATGACCGAGGGCATATTTTCCTCAAAAAGGCTTTTGTACATGACTAAAAACTAATATTTGAATGCTTTTTGAGTCATCCTGAAGTGCACATTTACACTCCTCATATCCTCCGGCGATCCTTTTTTCTTGTTGCTTTAGCTGTAGCCAGTTTTATAAGGTATAGGTGCCTGGAAATAGAAACAAACTGCCCAGTACCTGAGAGCGTACCCAATCCCTCCTTAAACCGAAAAATATTCTGTTTTTGATAACACATACTATTTTATAGCTGAGCTAGTGACATTTACTTCCCAGACCACTGTATAACTTGAAATAAGAAAGGTAAGGGTCCGTGTTGGCTCCGAGAGACATACTCAATGATCATAAAGCGATCGCAGCTCAACGATAAGAACAAACCATTTTGCTTGTACGCAACTGTATTTCAACCATGAAGAGGAAAACAACTCCGGATAGCTAAATAAGGATCGCTTCGCAAGAGTTGCTCGGAAGAATGTCGACCTAATTGTATTCCACTCATTTGGTAGGACTGATATATGCACCATTTGTGGTTATATAGCGGATCTTTATTGAAACTCTACCCATACCATGGAAGGATATGATACTTTCCTCAGCTAAAAATCAGAACTACGAGCATTATACATATGACAGGACTTATCTTGGCGATAGTTTGGTGTGTTTGCTAGTCTTACTGCTTGGCAGGGATCTCTGGTCTTGTAGTTCTCAATGTAGTTTACAAATCTTAGTATTTTACTTTAGTTTATTTACATGTAGCTCCCAATTTTTTCAGCATAAATGACCTCATGTTTTCCGGTGTCCGTATCCGCGTTGTCTTCAAAGCTTCAAGAAACACCTATTGCGCCTCTTAGTTCCTGACGTGCACTAATTTTTGGGAAAGTATCACTACTGATGCTGGACAGCCAAAACTTATGTTGTTTTTAGAGTTTATTGCATCACAAGAAATAATAACTGGGCAAACAAGCTCGACAACAACCGTGAAAATGACTCAAGGCCATAGTCTAGGCTTGTGCATGCGAGCGCTCCAAAAGCGCACATTATCACAAAAAGTTCAAGCATAAAACCTCTATAAACGATTTTTTCCTTTTACATAGGCACTCTAACAAAAACCGCAAATTCAAACCCACGGATTTATGGATTTTTTGGGATGATAAGCCTTGACCGTCAATTTGACGGTTTTGACCCTATTAGGTATAACAAGAAATATCTCTTAAACTAAATTTTTTTATTTTTATTTATATCCAAATATATGATCAAATACATATTTTAGGAAAAGTCAATAAATATGAAAGCTGAAAACATTGTAGTTTAGAAAATATAGATGATTTAAAATACAAAACCGTCAAATTGACGGCTCTGACCCTTCTAGTGTTAAAGGAATGAACTGTAGACAATTTTGAACTAACTTCCTAAATGTGAGTGTTATCTGTTTATCAATTTCATAGCGTAGGGCTATCCTTGTCGACTGATCCAAATTGTATTCCATAAAAAATATGGACAAAAACAAAATAAATCGCTCTGATTTCACTAAAAACGTTACGCCCATCCCAATTCACAATGTTTAATTCCGTTTATAATGGAAGATGCATATACATAACTGAAAATTATTAATATATTGCCCTTTCAAAGAAACATCTATTTCGAGTATCAACAAGGAGATTATACAATAGGAAGACACTAAAGAATGTATGATATTGCTCCAGTGATGCCACACTCATAATGAAACAGCTGCAGTACACACTCTCTGTTATTTTAAACAAATTTTGAACCGGGCTGCTGCTGATAGTTAAGTAATGCTGAGGAAATCAAAATTGACTTCGGTTGAGTTACTAATTTCAATTATTATTTACTAATTGTCCATATCACACACATGATATAGACGCAATATCCTTATCGATATTCTATGAATACATGTGCAAAGATATTATTTATTATTGAAATCAATTCGTTTTTTTTTAAATACAACAATTCAATATATAAAAAAACTGTTCCTGGGATCAAATCAAAAGCGTGCATTCGTGAAAAGTACGACATAGCCAACAAGAATATACTCGCAAGACTCTACAACAATTAGTGGTTTTTGTGCGACACTTATTTATTACATATCATATTCCCCAAACCATATTACACCCATACAATTGAAGATCTCATATTTTTTTCAATAAGCCATGCAAGTAATTGAAGTACTTCTGTCAAAACGTTCAAAATAACAATCTTTATGTTCGTAAGCATTGGAGTCTATATGTTACACTTTGAGAAGGCAAAGCCTTTAAAGTAATGAAGTACAAAACCAACTTGTATGATTAATTCAATTCAAATGTTTATCGTTATTCTATAATGTAACAGCATATACGTTTACAATAAGATATTCACCACCCAATAACAATAAGTATTTTAAAAAGACCACGTAAAACCAAACCACGCTATATAATTATTAAAATTTTCTAGACAATTAAGTGCAAGCGTATTTTTACAGTACATTCGGTTTTAAATGTAATTTTTGTTTTTGAAAACTACACGTTTGAGCACTCGTATAAAAATAACATGCTGCCGCCTTTTCGAATTTCAAAAGTAAAATCATTCAAATTGTTTTGCCTTAGACAGAGATATCATTCGTCAATATTCATCAGCAAGAATTTCCACACCGAATTACATAGTTTCCAGATCAAACAAATATTTTTCAAATTCAAATCATATTTTTTTTTAATTAAATATCACTC
Source organism: Microchrysa polita (assembly GCA_949715475.1). Taxonomy (NCBI): domain Eukaryota; kingdom Metazoa; phylum Arthropoda; class Insecta; order Diptera; family Stratiomyidae; genus Microchrysa; species Microchrysa polita. The sequence goes on from OX454416.1 coordinate 55,612,136, forward strand.
TTAAAAAATTAACACTGTTCGATTAGAAATTGAAATGGAAAATTAATAATTTCATTCAACTCGAAAAGTACTAATTTAAATTGATTTCAAATGGAAGGGAATGTTAATTTGATGTGGAAAAATGGTAATCAATTTTAGAAAATGATTAATTTCAAGTAGAAAAGTTATCATAAATTAGTCAAATACGATTGAATTGACGCTTTAATACTTTCAAAATTGTATTATATGATTCACATCGAAATGCTAAGTCTGTCTAAGGTATAACTGAGTAAGTTTAATTTGATGTTGATAAACAAATTAAACATATTCAACTTTTAAATTATATTAATTAATAGTGGCACTTACCTTTTTGTGCATGTAAATTTGTGCTACGGATGTTGCAGGAGGGGGAGCTCCGTCCGGTTTCATCTGTGACACTGGATCGGCTTTAACTTGAACGGCAACTGACAATGTGTCGGGATTGACCGCTGATGGTGCCGGCGGAAAACCTGGCGCACCAGGGTATGGTCCTACCCCCGCTTGTACCATGTGCTGTAAAGAAAATTGGAAGTAACAATTAGATTTTTTTAAAAAGGAGGCCCCTAAACATTTTTTAGCACGGTGAAACTACTAGTTTAATAAGATGTTTATGTTGTTTTGCCTTGTGTTTAATTTGTTTTGCGATCATTTCTCACTTCAAATTTATCTTCCATTTATTATAAATCACTCATACACATGACTCTTCTCTTGTATTTATTTTAACAAATTCCATTAGAAGGAAGCATTTATCATTAGTCTGAATAGTTCAACCCTATATGCAAACAACAATCATTAAACAGAATAAATATACATTTATCCAATTAGCATTCCGATCAACGATAGATATTATCACATCAGTTAATGTCTACACAGGGAAAAGCGAAAAATTGTCACAAAATTGAGCCTACTTCATAGGCATTCTCGTACTTGTAATAATAAACGCTGTACATGAATTAAATTTAATTAATTTCGGCTTGTTACACACATGACTTTTGTATCATCCGTTCGCACAACGCTATACCAGGCCGAAATGTTAACAAATTAATATGTCATTTATCCTCGATTAAATGCAAATTTAAGTCAATGCTATTGCATACTGCATAGTGTGTGTTGTGATGATAAACATATCTATAGGATTGCGCCTCTCTAGGACGTCATGTTGATAAAAAAAAATCGCTTCTTTATATTGTGAACAAATACAATACAGCAAGTGAGAAAGAGACAAGTCGATTATGTAGTGTCATGCAGTCCCATATGCATTTTGCGTTTCGAAAATGCTGTCCCAATTAATGAAAAGTCTTTTTAATTAGACTTTATTGCATAAGTTTGTGTTCACTGTAGAATATTGTGTTGGTTCGCAAATGTCGCCCCGGCCAAGGATGCGCCATAGTTTAAGGGCAAATTAGACCATAGGGGTTGGCGGTTTTTGTTTTACACAAAGTGCAATAATTGATAAATTCGTGATTTTATATGAATAGTTGAAGAGTTCCTGCGCAGTGATTGCTAGCAACAATATACATAAATGTAGAGAAAATAGCGGTGTCAAATGTCAACTCGAATATTCGATTTTTAATTGTTTCCAATGCAAGTATTTTTGACAGTGTAACTAATAAAGAAATGTCATAATGATAGTCCACTGATAGTGGACACGTTCACCATAGGATCCAACGAAAATCATAGTAAGATCTGGATCTCGTCGGGTCAACAAATTTTACTGAAAACGACGTTTTATAAGACTTAACTGTACATTAAAAAAATAATCCAATCCAATCCACCAAATTTTATCTGCCTGGCTCAATTTAAAAAGAAGCTACAGGCACGCCTTTTTGAAAAATGTTAGGAGGAGTGAGGGGGGCGTCAATGGTCGGAGCATTCCAATTTTTTGGTAGAAATTAAATAAATTTTGTTAGCAATATATGGACAAGATCTTATGACCAAAGGTCTATTCTATCAAGAGTTACAGTGCGAAATGTAAAACTCAAAAAATGTTAATTCACTATAATACATTTGGGTCTTGGGTATAATTTTCTGAAAAATGTCTAGAGTGTAACATATCACTACAAAGGTAATTTTATGTAGTTTGTTTTGTCCTCAGCATATTTTAACGTCAGATTCATAGTTTTCCAGATATTTGCAAGAAACTAAATTTTCAGCCCTTTGCCATCCCCTCCCCCCTTAACCCATGGCGCAAATTAGTGTAACTTTTTACTGCGTATATTAGGCAGTGTATTCAACAATTTGGCATCAAAAATTTCTTTTTGTTTTGGATGTTTAGCTTTGGGGCTATTTTGAACCAATTGTACTGCCTACTGTAGCTTAATGCTAAAAGCCCAGTGCAATTTTTCGAGTAGTTTGGTTTTCAGAAGATTCGTTAAAACAGTTTTTATAATCCTTCTATGTATAAAAATGCTAACTTCGTAAAATGCAATTGGTTATTATTGTTCTGGTTGGCTACGATGAATGAATTAAGTATAGCATAAAAAATAAAAATAAATAACAGGCCCGACAATCCAACATTGGACTAAGGCCGCAGGATGTGTTAGTGACATCCTATTTCCATGATCTTATCTGCTTTTTTGTTAAGGTAATGAGATCACCATCACGCTCAGCAGTGTTATTTATCCCCATAAATAGGTACTCGTTTAACATCTGAGTGAGATCATAGTCCGTCACAAGCTCATGAGTTCGAAAAACACCATGGATCACGGTGAGATTCGAACTCATGACCCTGCGCACCGAAGGTGCGCGCACTAACCGCTAGACCAGCCAGACCGTATAGCATACGAGAACGAAGAACAGTCAGTCAGTGCTGCGAGCGCGCAGCGCGAGCACGTCCTCGCAGAGCGTGGAGGAGGCGTTGGCTGGAGGCAAGGAGGTGGATGGAGCGGGGGAGGGGGCTTGGGTGGCAAGCGGAGCTAGGGGGGAATGGCGAGCGTACGAGCAGGGAGCGAAGCCCCCTAGTGTTCATTATTTTTTTTATATGTCTGGTTATGTAAAAATGTTTTGTTATCCTCGAAAGCTATTCGTGTTGGGAAGCTTTGTGTTCTGTTATGATTTGAGCGATATTAACATTTTTTTGGGTTTCCATTGTTTTCAAATATATATTCCGTAAATGTATTGAAGACTGCACAGTCTTAAGTGAATAGTTTAATTTATTAACAATTATTGCATTAAAAAATCGGAACCGTTACATCCAAATGTCCTAGATAGATCTTTTGTTGTCTCTTTTCAGTGACATTGTTGACCGTTTTAGTTAAAAAAAAATACAAAATAAAACGGTTAAATAATAATTGCAAAATTAACTTTAAATCTTATTGTAGTTCCCTAAAAAAAACGGTAAACATATCTTAACAGATACATAGAAAAATTTTGTGAACTTCTAATTATTTCGCACTACATGTCATCACCAATTTCACACTAAAAGGTCACATCCGCAAACTTCATAATTTACCTACCAGGAGAAAGGGTGGTTTGAAGAAGGACATGAAGAGGTACAGCAAAAAAAACAAATACAAACTCTTGTGATAAGAGCCGTTAGGTGAGCTTATAATTATTTCAGGAGCTGTATTTGGAGATTACAGGGGTCGTACGCATTACACAAAATGAAAATATAGGAATATAGGAGAATATACAGGGGTCGTACGCATTACACAAAATAAAAATATAGGAATATAGGAGAATATGCGAAATATAGGAGTTATAGGAGGTATTTTATTTATAACATCATCACACATACACATATGGCCAAAAGTACCTTGTACCATTTTATTCATGATTTTTATTGCATTTATTATATAGTAATACTCGAAATAGATGGTAATTATAAGAACTAGGATACAACAATGCCAGGGATTTCGAAAAAGAAGATGGCTCTCCCCTATCTTCTTGGTCCCGACCGGAATAAACTCTGAAGTGGATATAATGAGCTTGGTCCAAATAATAAGTACGCCATCGTTTTTAACTTTTTTCACAACAGTTTCCGACTTTTTATCAGGACTTGTGTTTTGTTCTTTTTTTTTGGTGTGCAACTAACGTCAAATTAACGCTTACCAGGCGTGTGGGGTCCAAAACTTTGTAATTGCGGTCAAACTATCCGCTCAATCATGATAGGAATCGGCTGACATTCAGTTCATAATGCATTAAGAACTAAAGAAAATCAGACGGAACTACGATAAAGTCCATAATAAAGCTCTCAAGGATAATTGACAATCACATTATCACTATGGCGAAAAAAGTTCCCTTGGCATTATTGATGCTTATCACGGGAGTATTGGAAGTATTTCATCTCACCGAAAAGTCAATGGAAGACTACAAGAAGTACATATAGCAATTTTGGCGAATAGATTCGAAGTTTCCTTCGCCATCGAAAAAAATATGGACGGTGCGATCAATTATGGACAGAGATAGTCCTCCTTGGTCGAGACAAAACAAAAAAAAAATATTCAGAATATTTTATTTTAGTGCTGATATCGTAATAAATTTGAATCATAAAGGAAATATTCTTTGTCTCAGAGAAAAATAAATTTGATCGACGCTACATTAAAGGACTTTTTCCAACCGGGGCCATCTAGTAACCGTTACAGTGAGATAATTCCAGCAGGATAATAACTTTAACCACACCTCATAAGCTGGTGCACGATTAGCTTCATTAATTTACTTGGTGAAGTCGTTTACCGAACTTTAATTCACTCGAATTTTCGGTAAGAATTAAGTTAAAGAATTGGAAAAAGATATGCCAAAAGGACAGAATCATAAGGGTTTTCTTGAAGTTACTTGGTATACGGTACCATATAGGAGGAGTACGGACCCTGGGATTATGAATTTTGGGGATGTAGCACAATGAGACCCCAGTGGAAAAAATGCAAAAAATAAATATTCTCGAAGAAGTTTTATTAATTCCTTATTATACGAGTATATTAGGCATTTCAAAGTTTTTTTTTCAAGTTATTAGCTGCTCTTAAAGTGTTTAAGAGTTTGACTTGCAGCTTATGTATGTATTTTCATAGTAAAGTTTGACGCCCAGAAAAAAAATTACCCCCTCCCCTTTTAAATCAGGCGTATCGTTAATCGCAACAACTAATTCTTTGGCAGACTTCAACTCCATTTTGTTAAAAATATCTTGGCTTAAATAGCATTTCTTTCAGAGTTACAATAAAAAATATGAATGTCAAAAAAATAAAATACTGCATTTTTATGTTAGGTCTAGGGTATTATTTATCAAAATAAAATCTATTGTATTATATACAATGTAATTGTAATGTGGCCTCAGAGCATTTTGCTGTGCCATTTACAGTTTTTGAGATAAAAAGAAAAAGTATAACAAATGATGAAAAACCTTTAGAACTTTAAAACGGTTGATTCCATCTGTTTGTTCCGTTATTTTTTTATTCCAACTAAAGCTGCCATGATCTGACATTTTTTATTTTACGTGTTCTTCATAAATCAAAATCAACGATCGACAACACTTAACCAAAAATTTCATTTGCAGCACCCAGCCGGACAAAGTGCACATCTCACAATACCCCGAAAAAAATATAAGAAGTTTATTTACTCTGACCCAAACATTTTGCCAGATTCTATTTCTATCTTTGTTAATTTAGTGCTTTCTGTAAAACATTTTAATTCGGAAATGTTTTTGCCGAATATACTGCCACACTCCGTTCTGCAGTTGCAAATTGTTGCTCGGACCGTTTCTAAGTAATGGTCAACATTGAGGCGCTCAAAACTCAATATCTTTGTTCAGATTGCAACAATGGAAAATGTACGTATGAGAGAATAAAATATCGCCCTCGCCAGACGAAAATGCAAATCAAGTGTGAATATTCTACTTCGCAGATCATTGAAGCTAGAAAGCTTGAAAATTGCACTCTTGAAATATCCACACTCGAAATTGCATATTCACAAAACCGAAACCAGAAAAAGAGAATGTTAAACACAGTATATTGCAAGGGGTGGTGGTTGCTGGTTGGTTTCGTTTTGAATGGCGTTCGCGTTGATTCTTAGTGGTTGCACTGTGCACTTTAAATTCGCGCGAGTCTTCGCTATATGGGGCTATGGCAAAAGCAGTTCGTTGAGGGATTTTTTTTTATTTCACACAAACACAGATACAAAACTATGCAATTCAGTTTTTGAGGAAAAAGCAGGCGGAATAAATTATAAACAAACAAAAAACTGTTGTGAAAAGTTTGTACAACCAAATGTCCGGGAGGAAAAAGGAAAAGACAAGCAATAGCACAACACAGTCAGCCAACCATAATATCACAGCATGAAAATGGGTAATAAATGCCATGGGTGGGGATTGGATATATGGCAAAGTGATGGGATAATATTATAAGTAAAGTAGAGAGCACGATTAGAATAATACTATGTGAATGAGAGAGCGTAGTGGGACAACAAAATATCCTTAATCCACAATATATTCAAGGAAAATATCCTGATGGGAACCTTTTTTTCTGCACTGAATGGAAGTGGACCCATAGTGGTAACAACAATGTCAATATACCGATGGAATATTGTGATCCCTTAAGTGGAATGGTCGCGGTCGTTTTCATGTTTTGTATATTCGCACGTTTTTTGACGTCCAAGTCCAAATATGGGGAATTTCAAGCGGAAAATAGTTGAGTAACTTAATTTGCATTGTAATTTAATCATATGATAAGGATAAAATCTGGCTAACGGTTAGGAGAAATTGAGAAAAGTCTGCTTCTGTTGCTTTGCTATTCAACAGCAGACATTTTTGCAATACATAATATAGCAAATGTATGAGTATAAAAAAATTTAGAGTCCGTTTTGTACTAAAACTCTTTAATCATTTTACACAGGTATTTCCGATGTTATATACTGCGAAATTAAAATCACCTGAGGTACACTCAGAAATATTGTAAAACGTAAGATCATTTTCAGGTGAAGTAAATAATTTTCCGAGTGAAATAGATTAACTTCCGAAACGAAAAGATAAATTTCAGCAATCAATCAGCAAAATACGTTTCCGAATCAAATAAATAAATTTCCAGATCAACAAAATAAATTTTCGAATCAACAAAACACGTTTCCGAAACAAATAAATAAAAGTTCCAACCAATTGATTGGATTTCTAAATGAAAAAAAAAAATAAATACCCAAATAAAAAAATAATAATTTCCAAATCAAATAAAAAAATGTTCAAATAAAAAAAAATGATAAATCAAATAAATATTTTTTTTACATTAAAAAACACATCTTACAAATCAAATTCGTATGAATACAACATTTTAAAAAGATAGAATTTGATCATTAAATAATGTGCTTTTCTTTTAAGCAAATTCAGTTCACGTATTAATAAACAAATTATTACTTAATTCTGAAAGTAATTTTGATAATAAATAATGACTACTAATAGTAATAATTTTTAATACACACATCAGTCACTGACTGATCGAAATCCGATTCTATACATTGTTTGCTAGGACGTTACTTGCGGTTTCATGAAGGACTCTACAATTGCAATGTTTCCAAATATTTCTTTTGGTGCAAAATATTTAGCCCCCATTCGATTTAATGAAATATTTATACTTTGATGTCCAAAATCGCACTATGGAAGTCTGGAACAAAAGCTGTTATTACATGCGGGTAACTCTGTCAGTTTACAGTGCATCGAAAACAAAAATTTAATACTCCAACTTTGAGTTTACTGGTCAGATTATAATGTCCAAAAGCAATCGCAATCCGAGGTTGATACTTTGTTAATAAATTCTCTCAAGTATTATTTCTGTAGGTATTAGCTGCCGTTAACTTCGTTTGGGACAGTAGTTTTTACGGCATTATCGATGAAATAACATCCTCGCTAATTATTCCAGCAATTATGTCATAATCTCGTGGATATCGCTAGTATCAAAAAAATAAATTTCATCGGAGAAACAATGCAAAAGTTAGACTCCGAATTCGACAGGTTTCTGCTGAATTACACCAATTGTAGTTTTCAACTACTGTGGTGTAAACCTTTATTAGTAACTTCCACTTTCATTATTCTTTAATATCTAGGAATGGCATTAAATTTTTGCTTATTAAAACAATATTATTTATTTGATTTGCAAATTTATTTACTTGATTTAGAAATGCATTTATTTGATTTATTTTTTGGCATGTAAATATATTTATTCGGTTCGGAGATTTATTTATTTGCTTTGAAAGTGTATTTTTATGATTTGATTTATTTATTTAATTGGTAATTTATTTTTCTGGTTTTGGTATTAATTTTTTTCATTTGGAAATTCATTTTTTCGTTCGGAAATTTATTTATTTGACTCGGAAACGTATTTTGTCGCTTCGGAAATTTATTTTTTGGTCCGGAAATTTATTACATATGTTGATTGCGAAAATTAGTTTTTTGGTCCGAACATTATTTTTTATCCGGAAACGTATTTTGTTGATTCGGAAATTTATCTTTTTGACTCGGAGAGTTATTTATTTGACCTGAAAATGCTATATATAAAAATTTTGCATTAAAATGTTTTTTTTTTGCCAAACTCCTCCGAAACGAACAATATGGTACAATTGTTAATCAAATCGAGGATTTAATAAATCCTCTCGAAAGTGTTAATCCCCTCTAAAACTTATTTTCATTAAGATTTTTGCAATCTGAAAACATTTGATAAATCGATACCCCAGGTATATGCATGACCCATTTAGTGATTGAAAATCAAGGTCTCATAGAAAACATGCAAAATAGGATATTTTCATTGTATGTAATTTGTAATTTGTATGGGCTGTTGTCATACGAAACGTTTTGAAGGTAAGGACCTTTACGATTGTATCTAGTAGGCAGGTTATGTATTCAGTTAGTTCATATGCAGGATTTGTTTAAGCCTAAACCCGATACCTAGACTTTTATCAGGGGATTTGATCGTATGTATTTATATTTATTTATATAACATGCTGAAAAGTCTTGAAATTAGCACGAAAAACATTAAAACTTAATTCACCGTTCCCCATTTTCCCATGAATTAAATCCCCAAAATCGTAAACGCCACCTGCCTCGATATCAAATGAATTCAATAAATAATAACCAAATAATGACAAACTTATTTACAAAAAAAATTTACTCAAAATGCCTATCATTAAAATCCAGAAACGTATCTAATGAATTTGCGTAAAGAAAATGACATTTCCAATATTAACCATTGAAAGGACAACAAGAATTTCGTAAATCAGCCGCCTTTTACACGCTCAGCGCAAAACCGTCGATGATGGTTGTGCAAAACAATTTTCGTCACAATAATTCTTGCCTTCGTCGCAAACGGTCCGCGTGTTCTTCCGGTTTTGGATGGACGCAAAGCCAGAGTGAGCAAGGAAAAGTCTAGTGACAAAGAAAATTGCTGAGAAAAGTTTAATGTTCGAAAAGCGCGGAGCATTCTTTTTCACGTTATTTTTGATTATTTCAACTGGATGTGATGATGATGGGGTGGCACAGTCTGGAAACAGAAAGTACCAAGTTCTGTATGTACCTCGTATAAAGCTACGAAATACTTAGTTCCACTTCGCATCCGACTGGTCGACAGTGACGAAAAAATATGTAATAATAAAAAAGGACCAAACAGTGTTTTGAACGACAATTGTGAAATGTTCTGTTTTTATTTTCTCCTTTTCGTCGAAGCTTTACTCTGAAATGAACAAAAAGTTTTAGCACACAGTATTGTTGGGATGAGTCGTCCATAGTACTGGTATATATGTATAGAGGAGAAGAACTAGGAACCATTGAATTAAGCTGAAGCTAAGTGCTAAATTGTTTTCGATTTAACTTGATTCGTAATGACGACGACGAGGTATTGTGCTGCTTTCTTTTCGGTTATTGTATGACAGAAATGCGAAAGAGAGAAGGAGGGAGTTTACCAGCGCCGGGGTGGAAGAATATGAAAGTTTACAGCGAACGCTTATCGCGTGTTGCAAGAAAGTTGACGCGCGGGCAAAGTTAATTTAAAAGTTTTTAATAACTTGTTTCTTAGTATATTTTTGCTCGACAACTTACGTTCCTATGGGTTTATTTTTGACGAAGGCAATAAGCATTATTTCTAAATGAGAAATTTCAAACAAATGAAAATATACATTCGAGTGTTTTTGAATTTTTATGGCAGAGTTACGTTATAGTTAGTTTCAAACTATGGAAAGTTGTCAGCTATTTCTTTCCATTGTGCTAGTTAAGATAGATTAAATGTTCAGTTAACTGCCAAATGGAAGGCCATCGTTTCAGAATAAACTGAATCTGAATTGCGAATAATTACTAGCTGTTCCAATGACGGAATTCTCCACTGTAACATTTTTGGCAAAAAAAGGTCGCACAATTAAAATAAAATAGTTTTTTTTTTTTCACTTGCAGTATTAGTTTATGTTATGCCGGCCTCACATTGCGCTGAGTTACCAGCGCGATCTTCTGCGTTGGTCCCCAACTACACAACTATCAGTTGCCGAATATCGGAAAAATACGAAATATGAATTAACCCATCGCCTATGTAACTCCCATGAGTGTATTGTTCAAAGCTTTGATTTTTGATTGATACCGTGCGGTTAAGCGGTTACGGCCTTACAAATACGAAGCTTTTGGGAAAGTATTGGCTGTCATTAATACACTGAAAAAATAATTTGCTAAAAACAAGAAAAAATACAACAAAAAACACCCATGGAATTATTTTTCCTGATTTAAGATGTATGTATCTTCTTGTTCCAAGAAGAGTATTTGCTTAAAATAAATAAATAAGCATTATTTTAAGCAGACTTTTCTTGAAACAAGAAAATACATCTTAAATCAGGACAAATTATGTCTTGGCGGTTTTTTGTTGTATTTTTTTCTTGCTTTTAATAAATGATTTTTTCAGTGTACCATTCGATTCACTAGCGTTTTTCATCCTTGTCCAACAAATAAATAAATGAATCAAACTTCTTACCTTCCCATTACACTGGACTATCATCATGGAAATTAATTAGAACGGATGACGTCGTAATTACTTTGTTTTCAATGATTGATCTAATATCTATCTGTTATGGACATCACCGCCTGAATGTCCTTTTTTCGTACACGTGCTGCTGATGATTGTGCAAAATTGTAAACAAGTTTTTGTGAATTTCTGATGACGAGAAACCTATTAGGGCGCTTTTTTCTTTCTTGGACTATAATAACGAACAGTTACTATGGATCCGCCTCCTTATTTTCCTTTATTGATTTTTAGGTTAAACATTGCATAGTTATAAGAGGGAAATGTCCTGTATGTAAAGCTTTAACAGCTTTATTTTCGCCAAAAAAAAATATTTATAATTTAAAAAGCTTTATAGATACATATACATATGTAAAGGATATGCTGCATTCGTACGGTCAATATTGCAGATGGTTTTAAAGCAAACTCCTAACAAACACAAACAACAAGAAAATGGTAAAATTTGTTGCGTTGTTTTGCTATCGTATTTCATTTGAAAATCCTTACTTTTCCCGTAAACATTCTTTGTCTCTTTTTCAAAAGCCAAGTCGAAAAGTGAAGTTAGTTCAATCGAAATTTGAATATTAGTTTCATAACGGTTTTTTTAACCCTAAAATATGGAAAGTTGGCAAAAGCTGCCCCAAAGTGTACACAGCAAAAAAAAGCCGGGTATTCGAGCACGAAAATCCGATAGGAAAAGAAAAATTATTTCGGAGTAAACATGCTCAAAATAACACCGCCATCAGGGGTTTTATTAGAAAAGAATCCGAAACGGACGAAACTCCTGAATTAAAACCTTTTTCGGACACATTGCAAAGAATATCCCATTTGGTATTGAGTATTACACCTATCGGATCAATTCCGTAACATGTTCAATCAAGTTATTGTGCTGGGGCTAATTTCATCCGATTTTGGTATTTTTTGTATCCATCGATCGGAGTGAATTTGGTGGTAGAGCGAAGCCACATGTTGTATAAATTACAAACTCCATCAGTTAGTTTGGTTGGCTTAGTAGGTAGGGCGTTCGTCTACAAATCATAAGGTCCCGAGATCGAATCCCACTGTAGGTACGAAAATTTATTATGCATTTTAGAGCGTAAAGAGGTAAATGATTACCTATAGAGGGATTGTACAAATCTCATTTATGAGTTACATGTTCCTTCCCTGTGAAAATTGTTTTTTTTTTATTCCAAAAATATCGAGAATCACTCCTTTTGGTGTTAATGAAAGTATTCTTTTGAGTTCAAATTATTACACCAAAAGGATAAAATCATTACATTCGTTCGGAGTCTTTAGCAATACCTTGCTTCGAGTTTTATGCCAATAATATCCGATTCGGATGGACACTATTCGACACCGATTCGGAGTGAAAATCACTCCGATTTTTTTGCTATGTAGGCTTGTTAACGGTATATGTATTACATTTGATATTACGATTCAAAATTTAGAAACATGTAAATTTTGACGGCAAAATTGCATATTCGTCCGTTCAAAGTACCGTTATTAGATTATCGTTTACACTTTTAAACTCACAGCAAAAAAAATGCCGGGTATTCGAGCAAGAAAATCCGATAGGATAAAAAAGAAAAATTATATCGGAGTAAACATGCTCAAAATAACACCGCCATCAGGGGTTTTATTAGAAAAGAATCCGAAATGGACGAAACTTCTAAATTGAAACCTTTTTCGGACACATTGCAAAGAATATCCCATTTGGTATTGAGTATTACACCTATCGGATCAATTCCGTAACATGTTCAATTAAGTTATTGTGCTGGGGTTAATTTCATCCGATTTTGGTATTTTGTGTATCCACCGATCGGAGTGAATTTGGTGGTCGAGCGAAGCCACATGATGTATAAATTACAAACTCCATCAATTAGTCTGGTTGGCTTAGTTGGTAGGGCGTTCGTCTACAAATCATAACGTCCCGGGATCGAATCTCACTGTAGGTAGGTACATTTATTATGCATTTTAGAGCGTAAATAGGTAAATGATTACCTATAGAGGGGTTGTACAAATCTCATTTATGCGCTACATGTTCCTTCCCTGTGAAAATTGTTTTTTTTTTATTCCAAAAATATCGAGAATCACTCCTTTTGGTTTTAATGAAAGTATTCTTTTGAATTCAAATTATTACACCAAAAGGATAAAATCATTACATTCGTTCGGAGTCTTTAGCAATACCTTGCTTCGAGTTTTATGCCAATATTATCCGATTCGGATGGACACTATTCGACACCGATTCGGAGTGAAAATCACTCCGATTTTTTTGCTGTGTGGATTTTGAAGTTTGAAAATTTCTATTTTGGGAGCAACGTTGATAAATATATAAATCATCATCAATGTGGCACGATAGCCCGACGTCGGGCCTTGGCCGCCTGAATCGTTGACCTCCAATTGTCGCGGTTACGTGACCTCGTCCTCCAGTTTCGGAAGCCCAGCAGCTGTTGGGCGTCTTCACCTACGGAGTTCTCCCAGCGAGCTCTCGGTCGTCCACGCAACCTCGCTCCGTCAATTCGTTGTGCGTTCATCACTTTCTTTGGCATGCGATTATCGTCCATCCGTTGTACATGCCCCGCCCATTGCAAACGTTGAAGCTTCACGATTTTCGATACTTCCAGCTCATCGTACAATTGATACAATTCATGGTTGTACCGGTTACGCCATTGGTCTCGCTCGCGAACGGCCCCGAAAATTCGCCGAAGGACCTTTCGTTCGAATCGGTCTAGCAAAATTTCGGAGGCTTGGGTGAGGGTCCATGTTTCGCAGCCATAACATAGCACGGGTCGGATGATCGTTTTGTACACGCGGAGCTTCGTGTTCATGTGCGCAAGTTTCGAATTAATTATAGGGAGGACCGAGAAATATGTCTTATTGGCTAGTTGTATCCGTCGCTTAATTTCGTCGGTTTCGTTGGCGTCCTTTGATAAGTTACAACCCAGATAGTTGAAGTTGTCTACATACTCGATATTAAGGTCCCCCACTATGATGCTTGAATTTGCTGGCGTCCTTGTTTTCGATTGCATCATGGCCTTTGTTTTGCTTTCGTTGATATGTAGTCCAACTTCCTTTGCGGCGTTATTGAGGTTATGCAGAAGGCTTTCTGCATCACCCAACCTTCGAGACATGATGTTGATATCGTCGGCGTACGCTACTAATTGAGTCGACTTGATGAGTAGCGTTCCGCTGCTGTCCATATTCATGGCTCGAATTACATACTCCAAAGCAAGGTTGGAGAGCGTCGGCGCCAGCCCGTCGCCCTGCTTGAGTCCAGTACGAGTTTCAAATAGGTCAGTGAGTCGATTCTGCACTCTGACCTGCGAGACGGTATTAGTCATCGTCATCCTTGTGAGTCGCACTAACTTTGCCGGTATACCAAAATTCAGCATAATGTTGTACAGTACACTTCGATCGATACTGTCGTATGCCTGCTTGAAGTCGACAAAGATTTGGTATACGTCGATGTTATATTCCCAGCACTTTTGGAGTAGTAGCTTCACTGTGAAAAGCTGATCGGTCGTTGATCGACCAGGTCTGAAGCCGCCTTGATACTCGCCAATGATTCGTTCTGCGTACGGATTAATTCTCTTTTCAAGAATTTTAGATAATATCTTATAGGCCGTACAAACTAATGATATGCCCCTGTAATTCTCACACTTCAGCTTGTCACCCTTTTTGTGGATTGGGCAGATTATGCTTTTGCGCCAATCTTCGGGGATTTCCTCGTCGTTCCATATTTTCAGCAGTAGCACATGTATTGCGTTGGTCAGGCACGTTCCACCATGCTTCAGCAGTTCTGCTGGGATCTCGTCAGCGCCGGGCGCTTTATTATTTTGAAGCGACTGTATGGCAAGACTCACCTCCTCTACTGTTGGGGGTAGAACGGGAGGGCCTGGTTCGGCTAACTGCTCAAGAGCTGGCTCCGCGGGGGATGTTGATGGTGCATTGAGGAGCTCTTCAAAATGCGAGGCCCATCGTTTGTTGACGCTTTCGATGTCGCTGATGATGTTACCATCCTTGTCCTTACATAGGCTTGTCCTGGGTTGATATCCGTTCTTAACATTATTAATAAGTTTGTACGCCTGTCTAATGTTCTTACTGGCTAATCTTTGGTTTATTTGCTGTAACTGCTCGTCAAAATGTTTGCGTTTCTTACGTCTAATTAACTTATTAGATACTCGCCGAAGCTCGTTATATCTTTCTTTCTTGGCTCGGGATGCGCGTTGTGTGTATTGGCGATAGGCTTCATTTTTCGCCTCAATCGAGGCCCTGCATTCTTCGTCGAACCAGTCTGCTCGTCTGCGCCGGCCTTTATAGCCCACGACCTCTTCTGCGACCCCCTTGATGCTGTCTTTGAGCTCCTCCCAGAACTCATGGATGCCTAAATTGTTGATGTCATCAAGCATGGGCGACAGTTTTTCCTCTAGTGCTGTTGTATACGCAGCCGCCGTGGCATCATCAATCAAATTGTCAACCTCGAAGATCTTGGCAGGGTTGATTCTCGTTAGGTGCACCGAAGAGATTCTGCACCTGTAGGTCGTCTTCACCAAATAGTGATCGGTGTCACAGTTGGCTCCTCGATAGGATCGAACATCTAGGACATTAGAAGCCCATCTCTTGCTGGTCAGTACGTGGTCGATCTGGTTCACGGTGTATTCATCTGGAGACTTCCAGGTCTGCTTATGGATTCGTCGATGAGGGAAGCATGTAGAGCTTATTACCAGGTTTCTGCCGCTCGCGAAGTCGATAAGTCGCTGACCGTTGTTGTTGTTTTCTTCGTGGAGGCTATGACCTCCAGTAGTTCCCCTATGCCAGCTTTCATTTCCGACTTTGGCGTTAAAGTCTCCTAGCAGCAGCTTGACGTCGTTTGATGGAAGTGAGTCGAAGAGTGTTTCTAGGTCGTTGTAGAACTCGTCCTTAATCGCGTCTTCTTTTACTTCTGTAGGGGCATGCGCATTAATGAGCCAGAGATTAGCGAAACGGGTCTTAATGCGGATCGCACATAGCCGCTCGTTGATGGGTTTGAAGCCGATAACGTGGTCCTTCAGCTGCTTATTCACGATGAAAGCTACTCCAAACTCCTTGTTGCCCTCCTCTTTACCACTCGTAAAAATAGTGTGCGAATTGAGGTCGTTAATCTCGCTTTTGAGCCATTTAGTTTCCTGGATTGCAACTATGCTCAGCTTGTATTGTTCTACCTGATCCAGGAGGGCCCTTAAGGCCCCTGGTCTATTCAGGGAGCGTACATTCCAGGATCCGAAAGAGTAATCAGTTGTTCGTTTGCGGGGTCGTCGTTGTTTTGTATCCGTCCAATCCGAGGCTTTTGTTTCAGGTTTCTTGACTTGAAGTTTTTCTTAGGATGAGTTGTCGGCACATCGCTAAACCATGATAGGGTTTAATCGTTGAGTAAAGGCCATCATGGGCATGCCTCGAAGATGCTGCTTTAGTGGTTGACTTAAATGTTTTCTGTCACCTATCACGTTAAGTAACCTGAGACGCTGCAGATGTTAATGCAGCACTCAGGCGCAGCGGTTACTCGGATAATGCGGGAAAGTAACGCCCCGTAGAGAGACATAGGAATTGGCCGAAGTCCTTTTCCTATGAAACTCCTCCTGCATAGCTAAGGGTCCGCAGTTATGCCACAACTGAAGAAGATATAGGAATTAGCCGAAGCCTTTCAACCTTTATCTTCCCCCTTACGGGTATATAAATAAAATATTTAAATATAATTTCTCAAGAAAATTGATCTATCGGCGCTACTATTCCCGATAGGGTGCATCGTCTGGTGCTCGCCATGAAGAATATAATATTTAGGCCCATATTTATAAACGTACTTTAAGTTAGCTTTGAGTCAAGGCGTTTTTTGACTTAGAACTCGGGTTTTTAAACCGCATTGAATCAACGAAAGAGTTTTGGAAACCTTTAGTCAAGGAAGGTGTCATGCGATAATTTCAATTTGATACCAAGTCTAATACGAAATCGGACTTCGAATATGGAGACCTTAGGCCAATGTATAGGTTTCAAGGGACGTTTATGGATATGCGCCTTAAGTAGGTCTCAGTCTCGTATTTATAAACGTACTTTAAGTTAGCTTTGAGTCAAGGCGTTTTTTGACTTAGAACTCGGGTTTTTAAACCGCATTGAATCAACGAAAGAGTTTTGGAAACCTTTAGTCAAGGAAGGTGTCATGCGACAATTTCAATTTGCTACCAAGTCTAATACGAAATCGGACTTCGAATATGGAGACCTTAGGCCAATGTATAGGTTTCAAGGGACGTTTATGGATATGCGCCTTAAGTAGGTCTCAGTCTCGTATTTATAAACGTACTTTAAGTTAGCTTTGAGTCAAGGCGTTTTTTGACTTAGAACTCGGGTTTTTAAACCGCATTGAATCAACGAAAGAGTTTTGGAAACCTTTAGTCAAGGAAGGTGTCATGCGATAATTTCAATTTGATACCAAGTCTAATACGAAATCGGACTTCGAATATGGAGACCTTAGGCCAATGTATAGGTTTCAAGGGACGTTTATGGATATGCGCCTTAAGTAGGTCTCAGTCTCGTATTTATAAACGTACTTTAAGTTAGCTTTGAGTCAAGGCGTTTTTTGACTTAGAACTCGGGTTTTTAAACCGCATTGAATCAACGAAAGAGTTTTGGAAACCTTTAGTCAAGGAAGGTGTCATGCGACAATTTCAATTTGCTACCAAGTCTAATACGAAATCGGACTTCGAATATGGAGACCTTAGGCCAATGTATAGGTTTCAAGGGACGTTTATGGATATGCGCCTTAAGTAGTTCTCAGTCTCGTATTTTCACAGTATGCAAACTTGTTTCATTTGTATGCACTATATCTGTAAATCGAAATGCCGCTGAAATTTCCTTCTTGCGCTGGTTTAAAGGGAGATATGGCACTCTTTGTCGATTTTGTAGTGACAAATAATTTAGATTTTGTAATTAATATCATTTCTTAACGTTTCTAAGACTTGAAATATATGTAAGTTCCTCAACAACGCGCAGCACACACAGCGCAGTTATGATCCGCAGGAATGGAACTGCATTTGCTTAAGTTTAACCATTAACTTTAATTACCTAAAGCCTATGAGAAAAAAGCTTATCCATTCTGCTGATTGTTGCTCATCCAAGCCATATTCAAATTTCATAAAACCAGACAAAAAGCGACCAATAATCTTCCCAGCCATTAAGACATTCTTGGATACGGACACTTTTTTTGTAGGAATAAACGATCCCATCATCTTAACTCCTTAAATCCATTTAAATCAGGTCGAGGCTCAACATTCTACATATTCTATTTGCTTTATCGTCCAGACTATTAGCTGTATGATATGGACGAAATCATGGCGAAGCTTATCCATCCGTCCATTTAGTTACATCACATCACAACGTTTACCTTCCACTCCGATAACTACATCTTTTTCGCAATTCTCGTCTTAACGAAGAGTCTTATTCGAACATGGATTCGCTCTGGAATCCATAAGGCCTAAGTAGTATCTTTTCTTTATATATATAAAGGCAACCTTTTACGGACGGATGAACATATTCACAAGGTATCAAAAAATCCTTCCTATTTCCTTTTTTTACGTCATTCGCTTGCCAAACGACAGGGACACTAAACGCGGACATACGGAACTTGTGACTAGGGTTGGCATTAGCAGACAGGTAAAAACTAATTTGAATGTAGATAAAACAGAAGAACTTTTTATCCGAGGACACAAAACATCGAGAGAGAGAGAGAAATGCTCTCGACTCGCGTTAGGTTAAGTGAAAATGTCATTAAATTACGTTGGGACCCGATGGCATCTATCCAACCTTCGGGTGTACAGTACAGTGTTGGTAAATGCTATTCACCCACTTACTCTACTACAGGCATACATACATGTATCCTTTTTATTTATTACCAACTGCCATTATGAAAAGTTATCTTCTGCAAACCTGCCTTCAAGATACATACATACATATAAAGTTAAAAGACAAACTACCCGAAAAGTTTTCACCAACAATCTTTTAGGGTCCCACGAGCTTGCTGGTTGAATATGTGTCCCTGATGTGGTAGTGGGGTAGTATGGTTCCCGAGTTTTAGCACACTACGCTCACCGCATATACCTACTTTAATCTTATAATTTGAAAATTATTGAGCGGCACAGAAATATGGTAAACCCTAATTGGGTTTTGCAAAGTTTGCGTTGAACAATTTTTGGCTTGCAAGTTTTGTTTTAGTTGAGAGCAAAATTCACCTCGTTGATTTCACACGACCAATTCGAAATGCTCATTTCGTTTATTTACACGTTGATTAAATTTTCCACGGTGAGGCGAGGCCCGTTTAGGTAAGCAAAACAAAATGACACGTTGCGTTGAACACCATTATATCATCGCGTAATTTTGATATGTCAGAATAATTACGCACCGACATTCATTAAGTAATGAGTTAAACAGTAAGTGCGCTAGCGCTTATTCAGCAATTCAGCCCCGTAATTGCCAACTGAAAATTAATCAATTTTCAATATGGTCGTTAAACGTATGTTATGCATTGGCTGTAATTAAGATTCATTGAATCAGTTCGCCTGACAGCATATTGAGTAATTAATACGTGATAAAGTGACATAGTCGCCGAAAAAAAGCATACACATTTGGAGGTATGTTGCGATGTTAAGCGCATTTTAATATGCACGATGCCTTTTTAAGTGGGTTTTCAATTGATTCAATAAGTGACAAAAGATAATATATTTTTGCAGTCCCCAAAAAGGGAAACAATATTGCCTGCATAGAAAAAAAAAATAACTGCAAATAACAAAGGCAGATAAAATTAAGAAAAAATTCGGGAGGTAAAAAACAATAAACTATGTACTACCGAAAGACGGTTTTGATCGCTTTATACCCATCACATTATGTAAAGGGCATATTAAATTTTGCATGAAGAACGCACAGAATTAAGTACCTCCGACTATATAAAAAGTATTGTAGATTGATCAGTGTGACGAGAGAAATGGACTGGACGATGTCCGTCTGTTTCTATGCAAACTATAGTCCCTAACTAATCTTAACCAAACCTCATGTGTTCTTTGTTAAGTCTCAACATGTATCCAGGAACAGATGGAATCAGAACACTACGTCATAGGGCTGCGGTAAAAAGAAAAAACACAAAAAAAACTTATGTTACATTCAAATGATTGATTATTGAAATTTCGACCGCACCCGAAATTCGCCTCGGTCTCGTTAGTGCGAATAGCACGATGAGTATGTATAATATACTCTATACACAGACCTAGAAGGCACGCACAACCCAAAATCTTCAATTTCGAGTTTTTTTGTAGGTATAAAGATAAAGGGTCGGGTCGGATTTGGAACACTTTTAATGTTCTATAAGTACATTCAACAGCTACCGTTTGACACAAATTTGAGCTTTTTCGCAACATTCTATAGAAAGATATGATTGAATATAGCTTTGTAGGGAAAATAAGGGTTGGGATAGTAAGACCTACTCCTACTTCATCACTTTCCATCAACTCATTGGTCAAAGTCGCTAGCGATATTCTGTCCAAAATTATGGGCGAATTAAATTATCATGAAGGGGTATTTGTATGGGAGGTATGGGAACCCTTGGTTCGATTCGGGCCATTTTCAATACCTTCCAAGATTTATAAGAAAAACATCTGACGAAAACCTCAAAACTACAGTTTCATTATTTCAAATTATTTACAAACTTTGTAGGAGGCACTTGTAGAAGTGGCGTTATCACTCAGATCATAGGATTAATGGTACATTAAAAGCAGATTTTTTTAAATCCAAGTTTGTGACTGATTAAAATCTAGGATCCACAAACTTGGAGCAGACAAGTCATGGGCGACGGAAATTGTCTTGTTGTTTTTGCGACATTATCCGAAACCGCTGAATAAAATAGACAATTATAAATTTCATATCAGCCAAAATCAATCGTTAAAGATTCTTAACTCAACTATCTCGTAAAAGTGACCGTTATAGGAAAAATCAAAAAATCCTTTACGAAAAACTGTTTATTTATGAAAATGTCTTGTTTATAATGAGCCTTCCATTAAGAATCAATGGGTGTTTTTTTTAATTGCCTATACGTATTTGGAGCGTCCTTGAAAGTGCAAGTATCCGCAAAAAATTTGGACAATTTCTTTAATCTCTATGGACTATAGAGATAGATTTCAGATTTTATCATAGTGAAAACACAATTTAACTTCACGCGAATTGATGGATGCATTTTGTCATATTCCTTAAAACAGCAGGAGCGTTAAGTTTATTATCATACACCACTTTTCAGTACATGTTACCGTTATCGAGATTTCCGCAAAAACTTGTTGTAAAGATATTTCGATCTTCTGTAGAACCGCTAGCGACACACGTAAAACTGGGGATTCTTGGTATTTTGGTATTTGAGAACTTTGAAAGGAAGTCTCTAACAGGGGTTCCCAAACTTGTTTGGGGCAATTTGTCGCATCATGGCAATGTTTGAATTTGACTAATACGAAGTGAAGAAAACGTAACAGCCGAAGCGGTCAGTATACAGTTGAATTTGCCATTACTGGAGAGCTAGACTTGGCCGTACATCCCCACTTTATTCGGTCAAGAATTGAGGCCACATGATCATAAGACGGTTATTGCGCGCTGAAAATGTTGCCTGAAGATCCGGTTCCAGATCAAAAACTCATTTTCCCCGGCGAGGTGCATTTTTTTGGCTCAGCAGTGCGTCAACAAGCAAAATTGAAGTCATTGGAGAAATTGAAGTCATTGGAGTGACTTCATTTATTTTATGAAGCATCATTTCAATTTCATTCAAGTTTCAAAAGCTAGTGGTTTTTAATATTATATATTATAATATGAAAACCAAGTATCTAAAATTATGCAATTCTATAACCGAATTTACGTTGATTTTCAAGTAAGTATCTATACTGCTCAAAACAAATAAGGGCCACTAATAATTTTCTGTGGAAAATCATAGTTTTATTGGTTTAATTTAATGAAACAATATGTTTTTCATTAAATATAATGCATTTGTTTTATATTTGACCAAAAGTTACACCTTTTTTTTTTAGCATTTTTTCGGATTGCTTACTTTTTGCGGTCATGTAATCGTAACAATAACTAATCTAATCTTAAAAAAAATGATTTCTTTTTTTTAGTATCGAGTATGGCCTCTACTTTTTTATATTTAGTCTCAAAGCCTCGATCGATGCTTTCTTTTGAAATCTCGTCCCAAAGCATTTTTAGCAATTGAATCAGCTGTTGCTAATTGTGTATGTCCTCTTCAGCTGCCCGCATCTGGCGTTTTAATTGATCCCAAAGATGTTCTATCGGATTTAGGTCCGGACTGTTGGTAGGCCACTCCACGACCTCAATATTGGTCTCTCAGTTTTGCCTTGCAAGCTAATTCCGGCCCAGACCATCACACTGGGACCGCTTTGCCTCTCAATTTGATTAATGCAAGGATCCGAAACTGCTTCTCCGGTTCTCCGTCAGACTCTTATGCGTCGGTCGTCACTAAAAATTTTTACTTTGCACTCATCCGAGAGTAGCACCTTGCGCCATTGTTGCATGTCCCATTGGATTTGTCGACGAGCAAATCTTAAACGATTCGTACGATGCGTCCTGATCAGTTGTGTTCTGGTAACACGTCTCCTTGAACGTTGTTGGTCTTCGTGCAAACGATTTCTGATTATTTGAGGGCTAACAATGGTCCCAGTCGTCGTTAAAATTCGTTGTAGGGTGCGAGTGCGAGCACTAATGGTACGATCCCGTCGCTTACAAAGTCTCACATATCGGTCTTCTGCGGGGGTGGTTATTCGAGCTCGGCCTGAACCATGACGACGGGAGACAATTCCTGTTTCCTGGTAACGGTTCCAAAGATTTTAAATGGCTCTTCGCAAATACCATATAATTGCAGGGCCACAGAACGTTGCGAACGACCTTCCTCCAACATTTCTAAGGCTCTGGACGAAGCATTTAAATTTAAATGGCGCCGAATTGCTGGCATTTTGTATTTCAGAGATTCTCCTTATCTTTAAAAATGCAACAACTAATGTTGCAGTTAAAAAATTTGGCGAAAACTAATTCTAAATCAAAATGAGAAATAAACAAAACTATCAAATGTATGACTCGTGACCCCAAAAGAACTATTTAAGCCAGTTCCGTTAAAGGCGGCCCCAGACCGACCGGAGTGTGGCAAACACCGCACAAAAGATTGATACGAAAAATCGTGCAGCAGCAGTGCAGCAGTGTAGTGGGGCGACTCCAAGGTATCCTTCTTGGAACCGATCTTTTGTGCGGTGTGTGCCACACTCCGGTCGGTCTGGGGCCGCCTTAAAGCTAATGTTGACGAATCATACTGTGATAACTCACATCACATTCAGGCATAGGATGGCATTTTTGAAATTAATTATCACACTAAAAATTCGCCAAAACACGTTGTTAAAGTCAACGGACATTAGTGGCCCTTATTTTGTTTTGAGCAGTATATTCTTTTAACCCTAGAGTGGGCGCGCTATGAGCATTTTGCCGCCCTCACCAAAAAAACCTTAATAATTCGTAAAATAATTTTTCGTTTAGTTTGCACTTTTCAGTAGCTGCCTCTATTTTCATTCAGAACTCGTGCCGAAAGGCTGTACGTCGTCAGTGGGCGGAGTGGGGCTAGAGAAAGAGGTTGTTACCATCAGGCGGCAATTTGCTCATCGCGCGCCTTCTCACGTAGGTAATTTTTACCTCATATATCACATATAAAAAAAACATATTTTTTGCAAAGTTGGAATGTTGGGTATGTTTTATGGTGCATTTATTGTAAAAACTATAAGAAGGGTGTTAATTTTCCTTTTTTATGAGTATTACATACGATAATGTAGAATATGTTAAAAGTCTATTAAAATGCGTTGCGTTCTCCAAAACCTTATATAAACCGAAGTTCCCAAAACATATTTCAATAAATATGTTAATTTGTCATTGCTTATTTGTGTCTTATTTAAATCCTGAGAAAATAAACTAATTCAGTTGCTTTATTCCTACTTAAAATTTCCACTGAAAAGGAGCGGCAAAATGCTCCCCACGCGCCCACTGACGTTTCTCGGAAAGACGCGCCCACTCTAGGGTTAAATTTGGACGAACTCGTAATGATGTATGAAAACTGCAGATTAAACAGAAATTTTGAATGAAAACATCGTCCCTTAAGCATATGCAATCGGTCTGGACCATGTTTCTGCATAAATCTGATATGAACTACTCAAACATTGATGATACCATGTGTATTGAAAATGCCAGGATACACGATATAAATATGTATATACAGATGCATATAGATAGTACTCAATTTATTGCGATCACGAACATAAAAACAACAGCTGTTTGTAGTATCTTTTCCGTTTATTATTCTGGCAGATAGTATATGGGTAATGTACGATGATGCTGATCTCTCATAGTCTTACAAAATATATAAAATGAAAAGCAAAAAACACATTTCATTGCGATGAGAAACAATTAGCTCGTACTTGGTGTAGAGATCCAAAAATAGAGCGCAGACAAGCAGAAAGCAATATGTATTTTTCGAAGCCTACGCGCCTTAAGATGGTATACATGTATGTACGTAGAACATCTCATCGCCTGCCGAAGGAATTAAAATCAAAATGTAACGCATATGGAAAACATGTGCGGTGATGGTACATAACATAAGGATGATGAATTCTGCTGACATTGCTATAGAATCCAATGAATATTATTTTCCCTTCAATGAAAGATGACGATGACAGAGAAGAGCGCATCCAAAAACAATAAAGAATACTGACTGACAACTACACGTAGATGTAAATATACATTATTCGTAAAATACATTTGAGAGACAGTTCAGCTTGGGGATTAGCATCGATTTATTTTTTTAAATGCTGCCGCCTGCAGATGAGTTGCAAAAGGCAAAGCAAAAACAAAAAAAAAATACTCGTTTGTACATCCTATCCTGATTCCATACATGTACAGTAGAGCGTCGATTATCCGAACTAATGTTGACAAGGGTGGTTCGGATAAACGAAAGTTCGGTTAAATAGAAAAATAAAAAAAATCGCCCAAATGTGAAATTACGCGATAAACTAAAAACGTGTAAAACTAGAGGTTGCTTCCGTCTGACCCTTAATTTTTTATTTGATTCTGTCTTTCACAAAAAAAAAGAAGCTGACTGCCAGGTTCGGTTAATAGAGTCGGATAAACGACGTTCTACTGTATTTCGCATATTTAAGCTCACAGAAATTAATCGTTGCCATTCGTACTTTTCCCCATACAGTA
Source organism: Microchrysa polita (assembly GCA_949715475.1). NCBI lineage: Eukaryota > Metazoa > Arthropoda > Insecta > Diptera > Stratiomyidae > Microchrysa > Microchrysa polita. The sequence goes on from OX454416.1 coordinate 55,637,398, forward strand.
TGTAGTTCGCAAATGCATTTTGTGTTGCCGAAAATACGGTGGCGTAGACAAAATCCCAGAACGATTTTCAGACAAATTGCTTGCCAATATGCATGAATCTCTCTCGTTTCGGATTTTTTCATTTTTTAAGGCCGGTCAGTTTTGTGCTGCAATGTGCAATTCATTCAGCTTTACTGGCATTTTCAATAATGCATTTTTATGATGAATTCTACCGATTGTGCACAAGCGCGGAGAAAGCAGAAAAAAAACTATTCTGAATAACATATTGGAATTAAAAATATTAAAATGAAAAATGTTGGGTATTTAACATGAATTTTGTATATAAATGGCGAAAGAACGGGGAATCATTTGCATGTACATACTAGTAAAACAAATTTGATTACATATAATTTTAGCATTTTTGACAAAAATGAAAACAAAGAAAAAGGAAAGTCATACTTCGCTGAAATCATTCGACGCGCATTAATAATGTGTAATGAGATTGATACTTAAAGCTCCACATCAGAAATGTACATAGAAAAAAAGTTTTAACAATTTATGGAACAACTGTGGCGCAACTAGCTTGAGCTTTGGCTATCAATTGTACTCCTAATGATTTTTTACCTTTTTAAACTCTATAAATTTGTAAAAATCTATCATTCATTTTGCTAAGAAAAATATTGTATGTATTATATTAATTTCCGACCAAGGATAAAATTGCGTCCTTTTTGTCCTTGTGGCGGATTTACCTGTACGCTGAGTAGAATGGAGCCTAGGGCGGCAGATTTCAGGCGGCAGCAAATTTTCGAAGTACATAATATGTACATATTTATTATGCCGCGGAAAATTGAACTAGTTGAGAGATTTAAATATGTACAATGTACATTTATATATTTCTGATATAGTGGCATACAAACCAAACCAAGGAACTTGAACACTTTCTTTGTTTTTATTCTTTTTTCATACATTGCTATGTCTACTCTTTAAGTAGGCAACATCTAAGCTGATGTTACGTCAATGCACCTTCGATTTTCTAACATTTCGACACAACGCACAGTGCGTCGAATGTATGGAGAGGGTGGTCAAAAATCAATATCTTAAGAACTCGTTTACCGATTTTTATGAAATTTAGTGCCAGTTATGTTCTCAATTCTGTATAAAATTCAAGATGAATAAATGATGGATTATGGAGGTATTGATAAAAATGTGAGAAGGATAAATGGTATAAAAGTAGGCTATAATATCAAAAAATTGTAACTTGGTAACCGGGTAAACAATTTTCTTGAAACTTGGCTATTGTCTATACCAAAGAGCAAAGAATGAGCATTAGTTGGCGAAAAAATTATTATCCGGGAACAACTGAGTTCTGAGATATTTAAGAGAGAAATCTATGAATTTTACCAATTTTTGGGGGCTTTATCAAATGCTTAATATCTTTTAAGGACCCACATTTAAACTTAATATTTTTTCACTCTGATCAAGTGTCACTATAAAATATATAAATTTCAAAGAAACGGAGTTATGCGATTTGGAAATATAGTGGCTCAAAAAATTAAATAATTCAGCGATATACACTGCGCGACAAATGCTTAGGTTCATGGATATTTTCCTTTAAAATTATATAATTTCTATGTACTCTGATCAGAAATAATTTTTAAATAATGCTCTCTCAATTAACGGTTATTTAAATAAATATTGCAACTCTATCAAGCAACTCGCATAGCTAACGGAATTTTTTAAAATGAAAATCGCAATTTCCACTGCGACAATTGTATAGGTTCACTTACTTTAAAGAGTTATCTCGTCCTGGTGAGAAGTGTTTCTGTAAACATTTTTTTCGCGTTATACTCTGTGAGTCGTATAGTGGATAATGTCAAAAGGAAAGCAACTTTCTGTCGAGGAAAAGGCGACAATTTCCATACTAAAGCAAGAAGGATATTCAAACGGACAAATGGCAATATGGATTCAGCGGAGCTCGAACGTTGCAAGTAATTTTATACGAGATAGGGAAAATTATGGCCGACGATACGCAGGAAGCAGAAAAAAAGCGATTTCCGGTGCATTACGGCGACGTCTCTTAAGATAAGCCTCGAATTCGTCCCTTACTGAGCGTAAGCATGGGGAGAATTTGGGGTTATCAACAATTGTGAGGACCATCCAACGAGTTCTTAGATTTTCTTCTTGTTTGAAACGTTTATGGTTAAAGAAAAAAACAGCCTTAACCCCTCAGCATCGCCTACAGCGCCTGGAATTCGCCTCAAGATTCATGAACTGGACATCGCAATGGAGAGGTAATATTTACGGATGAAAAACGGTTTTGTATGGACGGTCCAGATGGGTTCTCTTACCATTATCATGATATTAGGAAGGAACCTATGTACCTGTCACGCCATCACTCCCGAATAGGTTACGTTATGGTATGGGGAGCCATATCATATCATGGAAATATCGTCTTGGTCATCCTACGAGTTCGCCAAACGAGTTCATCTTATAAACCGCTCTTAGAAGAGGATATCCCTAAGAAAAATGTCATGGACGAAGGCGACCCTTGGATATTGCAACATGATCTTGCCCCAATTCATTCAGCGAGGGTAGTTAAATCGTTTATTTTGGAGGAAAATGTGACTTTGTTAGACCGGGTGCCCAACTCCCCTGACATTAACACATTAGAAAACATTTGGGGGTGGCTTGTTCGGGAGGTTTACAGTAGTGGTAAACAGTAAAATCTTAAAGAAGAGTTAATTCATGGAATTAAGACAGCTCGGTCTAAAATACCGCTATCCGGGCTGCATTCTTTACACAATTCCCTACCTTGAAGGCTTTATAAAATTATAAATAAAAATGGCGGAAATACACACTATTAAATAACAAAAAATTCTCTTGTTTTTTTGTGTATTTCTCCTGCTTGACACTTTTCAGAAATATTTTTCAGCGAAAACATTAAGTATAACGGTAAAATCGTCCCTGAACCTAAGCAATTGTCGCAGTGGAAAAAGACTCTTTGAATGAAATCAATTACTGTAGTTTAAGGAGAATGTCCTGTAGGCCCTCAGTCCATCCATTTTATTTGTGATATTTAATAGTTTCGAAAATAACATTTCTTGAACAGGTAAACTTTTTTTTACCGTTTCCTGGAAGGAAATATGTGTGAACCTAAGCATTTGTCGCGCAGTGTATATCGTCCGAAGTCGTGTTTCGAAAAACACAGTTTTTTTTATTTCATAGAAAAACAATAACAATAATGTTAACAAACTACATGCTTATAATTTATTCTGACACATCGACGCTTTCCAAATCTAGCAAACTTACACCGAAATTGGCAATGGGAAATGTTTCAGCAGAATCTAATTGGTTTATATATTAATTGACTTCTGCGTTTATATGATGCTGTTTATTAATTTTTCGAGTCCGCAGGGACGCTAGGAAAGTTCCGAGTTTAACAGGAGCATTCGCATTAAAATCTTATTAGAACGGGTTCTTGAAAACTTACGAGTGTGAGACAATCGATTCCTTCTAACTTCCTTATGCAGTGTCTCCAAGGCATCCTCAGATAGAACTTCAATTGGCAAATGGAAGGAATCAACTCCGTGCACTAGAACCTTGTGCACACAGTACTGGGCTACTACATGCCAAGTACTGTGGGCACGGGTATAATTCTAAATACAACCCTTTGGTGTGATTTAGAAGGTTCCTAAATTTTTCTTTATTGATGCTTTGACCACTCGCCAGCACCTTTAAAATTATCGAAAAATGTGAATAAATTTGGCTGAATAAAAATACAAATTACATTAAAAAAGCAAAAAAAAATATAGCTACTCCAAATCTTTCGACGCGTATTTGGTTAATCTCACTTTGAAACTTTTTCGTATTTTATGGTTTTTTCTAACGATTTTTTAAATTAATAACTATTTATAATGTATAACTATTTTTTCATGATATGGTTTACGCTGGACTTCAGAAATCAAATTCATTAAAAACCCATATACATTAGGTATGCATATACAGGGTTATTGGTTAAGTCGACCTATTCCCTGCAACACGTTATAATAGGGTCAAAATGCAACAAAATGAGGCCATAAATGTTAGGCCGATTTTCAATGGTCACTGAGATATATGCATTTTTAGGTTTTTTTTAAATAACCTAGAATTTTGCCATTTAAAGTAAGAATTAAAAAAAACTACTAAGGTAATGGGCTTAAACTTATTTTTGGATTTTAGTCAACACTATAGCAGACATTTCTTAATCATTTAAAATTTCAAAAACCCATCACAATTCGAAATTTTTAATTTTAAATAAAAAAATATTTTCTTAAATTTTTTTCAAGATATTTTTTAATGTAGTATTACTAAAAAAATTATATGACATGGAGTCTGCAGACCGCTGGAAAAACTTACGCGTGTTGTCAGCTTTCTAAAAAGGTGTCAATGTCAATACAAATATTTGAAATAATTGAAACAGCTAGCTGCAACTTGTTCGGGGACCATCATTTCGTTTGATAAAAAATGAAATAAAGCAGTATACTATACGTACTCGTACGATGCACTTTGAATTTAATGACATTTATTTCATTTTTTATCAAACGAAATGATGGTCCCCGAACAAATTGCAGCTAGCTGTTTCAATTATTTCAAATATTTGTATTGACATTGACACCTTTTTGGAAAGCTGACAACACGCGTAAGTTTTTCCCAGCGGTCTGCAGACTCCATGTCATATAATTTTTTTTAGTAATACTACATAAAAAAATATCTTTAAAAAAATTTAAGAAATTTTTTTTTAATTTAAAATTTAAAATTTTGAATTGTGATGGGTTTTTGAAATTTTAAATGAATAAGAAATGTCTGCTATAGTGTTGACAAAAATCCAAAAATAAGTTTAAGCCCATTACCTTAGTAGATTTTTTTAATTCTTACTTTAAATGGCAAAATTCTAGGTTATTTCAAAAAAACCTAAAAATTCATATATCTCAGTGACCGTTGAAAATGAAAAAACATTTATGGCCTCATTTTGTTGCATTTTGACCCTATTATAACGTGTTGCAGGGAATAGGTCGACTTAACCAATAACCCTGTATATTTATATTTTTTATGTATTTTATTTTCGAATTAATCGATTTTTTAATAACAAAAATTATTTATAATATATGCCGTTTTTTACGCAATTGACATTTTTACTAAATTAGTTCCTTGGAAAATGACAACTGGAATATTTCTAAAGTTATTAAAAGTGATAATTTTAACATAATATTAAGCTTACACACTTTTACGATAGAGGAGATAATAAATTTCAGGCATCAAAGATCGGAAAACGAAATTAAAGTTCAACATATTTTTTTGAATTTCTTATTTTTTTCAACTTTAGCCCATAATATTACTAAAAAAACGAAACATTATTTTTTAAACATAATCGGATACTCCAACACGTTCTCTTCGATATTGACTAACTTTGATTCCGGGGAAAAATAGTAATTTTTTATTTTTGCCTATGGAACGACGCACTGTGCAACGCGGGAAAAACTAAAACAACAACAATAACAATAAAAAATGATGAGCTACAATTCAAAATCAAAAACCAATACATTTTTAAAATTTATAATAAAAAATTAAACATTCTTATTTTTTGTTGGAATTTTAAATTAATTAAATGTTAAAATAGAATTGGAAAATGGAAAAGGAATTAACCAATGGTGGAGGATCCCTTTCATTTTAAAAATTAATCTTGTAATACTGAAATTTAAACAGTCTAATTTCTTTTAAACGAAAAGGGCAAAACTTTAGCTTACTGTCCAGAACTAACCAAACATCTCGTTTCGGATTTTTCAAACGTCAAAAGTTAGAGCATGCCTTTGGAAAATCTAAACGATAACTAAAACAATCTTTGTCAGCTTTGCGAATTTACCAGTCCAAAGTACCGTTATGATACTATTACAAAACCGATTGAAGTTTTTTCCTATTTAGAACCCTGAATTGGTAGATTTTGATGGTATTAACTATACACTACATAAAAACGATTTATAGATCATGTGATTTTAATCTGCTAAAAATTTAACGCTCAGGGCCCACGAAGCGGAAAGCTCTAAGCGCATTCGCACGTATTAATGCGCTCAGGGTGAATTGAAAGTTATGATTAGAGGTAAATAAAAGAAGTCCCTTTTGAATATTCATTTTCAACACATGTCCGATCAGAATTTTTCTTAGCAAAATATTACTGAAGTTTTTGATTCGGACAAATGCTGATTCGATCTGGAAATGTTATATGTACATAATGCATATTTCTTTTTCATATTATACAAAAATATATTATGTACATCCAAGAAATCACAATTAGTTTCAATTTCCATGCCACTAATTTAATCCTATTCGGTCGCTATTCTATTCCATTACGCTTCATATAAACATTACAAAACAAAGTCAACTGCTAGGGTGTAAATCATGTACATAAAATTGCAACAATAGGTAGTCATAAAACTACCGTGTAATAGAAGGGCGTTAGCTTTCACCACCCCCTCCTCTTCCAGTGTATCGTTAATTATCCGGAAGGTTTCATTTACACAGTAAGACGAAACTATTCACCAAGTTCAAAGTTTATTGGGTCCACTAAGTCACAAGACATTCAATGTGGTCAACAGAATGTACATAGGGTGCATGGGTACTTAGCACATGGAAGAATATTCCCTTCATGTGTTTTGAAGTAAATCGATAAACTTCAAACACGGGTTTATGTACTCGAAAGTTTGATATTATTCACACGCAAGTGTATTGTTGCCTTTTACCGGGTATCAAGTGTAGTTTGATCGTATTGTTCTGGAGTCTAGCTTAACAAGCCACAAAGCCATACATACCGAGTACTTACTTATACCGTTACTCTACCGGACATTGTCATTATACATTATGATGCAATATTGCTTTCAAGCTACATGTAAATACAAGTATGTACATATATTCTGTCATGTTTCGAGATCAACGACATGCCGATTAGCTTTCAACGTGTATAGTACATATTCAAGTGCACACTTATCAGACCATAGTGAGTTTGGGGTGTAAGCACATTCATGTAGCAAGCAGATTGTTGCAATTTGAATTAAATATCCAAATGGATACACTTATTTGAAATCATATAATGTACATATACTTGACAATATTATGATATAATGAAAATCAATTAGAGTTAAATTACATCCACTTTAGAAATGATGGAAATTATTTTAATTCTAAGCCTTAATAAGGTATCTTCGGTGTTTTGTTTATCACTATGCACAGTTGTAAATCAATGAATGGTATATTTTTGTTTATCTGTAGCTTTTATTCCAGATGTTTTCTTCTTCAGGCGACGTTTCGCTACCAATTTTGCAGCTTTCTTCTTCCTTGCCTCGTTATTTATACCGCTCCATAGTTTCGCGTTGCTCGACCTGCGGTGTAGGCACATCGCCCGTTTTGGCGGTAATATCTCAGCATATTTTTACAGGCAGCTCCATCTTGGATCGTGTCATCGCCGAGACCAATGCGTTGTTGTTGCTTTTTCATTTGACACATCCAGGTGTTCTTCGGTCTGCCTCTGGCCTTGGGTCGATCAAGTGGAACTTCCATTGATATCGCTTTCTTTGCGGGGTCTCAGGCGGACGCCTTTGAAAATGGCAATACCAATCCATTTGTCGGCCTTCGAGCTTTTCGGTGATTGGTTGGTCTATGGACAACTGCCTCGGATGTAGCTACTCTTGATGTGGTCCCTTCAGGTTACACCAACTGACATGCGTAACATTTTCATTTCAGTCGCTGTCATTTCTTTCGCGTAACCTTCATACATGGTCCAGCATTCTGATCCATACATGAGTGCGGGACGTTACAACCGTTTTGTACAATTTGCCCTTCAGCTTCAGTGGCATCTTCTTATCGCAGAAAACTTCAGAGTTTTCTCGCCACGTCATCCACCCAACCTTTCTGCGATGTTTGATGTCATCATCGCATGTAGCTTCGTTGTTCACCATCAAGCCAAGGTACTTGAACTTTGTACAAGACTTAAGCTGCTCTCCTCTGATGTACATATCTGGTATAGGGGCATCTGGGTCTGAGAATGGGCAGCATAAGAACACAGTCTGTCTTATACTTACTCTCTGTCCATGCTCCTCCAGAATGTCACATACCATTTTGTAAGTGCAGCTTGCAAGACAACGATGTTTGGGCTACTGAGGAAAATAAAAAAAAATAACAGGCGCGACAATCCAACATTGGACTAAGGCCGCTGTTCGATATCGATGCCAAATTAAAACGCGGGATAAATTCCGATTAGTTCTAGCACATCTTTATTGAAAAGGCTCTGTCGCCAACTATAGTGACACACACACTGATTATATTTGACAAAGGAAGTTCGTTACAGCTGACTTGACTTACTAACTAGCTGAGTACGTTCAATGCTAATATTTTATAGTAAATATGTATAATTCACAACACTTTCCCCCCTTTAATATTTAGTATTCTAATTTAAATTCATTTTGTAATTCAGAATATTTATGTTTGTAATTATTCTTTTTTTTTTTTTTTTTTTTATCAATTCAACATATTATTCATTATTATTTTAATAGTTCTCTTAAAATGTTACTTGATATTTTTCAACCGGTTTCCTATTTCTAAGCGGATATCTTCTATTAACTACCTCAGGTGCATTTGCTTCATTCCGACTTATCGCTACTATTATTTTCAAATTCATTTACATTTACATTATTCTGATTTTGAACATCGGAATTTGACTCTAAACTACAATGCGGTGTGCTTCTATTGAAATCTCTAGCAATTGATTTATCATTCAAAGTAGTGTCAATCTCAGGATTACTATGTGAACGATTCTGAGTGTTTTCTGTACTATCACATAGCCGTTCAGCCACATATCTATCAACATCTGTTTCTTGAAAATATTTTTCATCCGCTTTACATCTAATAATTTGATCGATATGTCTTTTCCAAAAATCTCCGTTAAGTAACCTAATGCCATACGTTACCGGACCCAATACTATCTCAACTTTCCCATACTGCCACTTTTTAGATGGTGCTCTATAATCACGCACTAATACCGATTCACCTATTTTTAACGACCTTGTGCTTTTATCCATTTTTCCCTGTATTTCCTCCCCACTCTGTACCGGAGTTCTTACTTTAGGTTGCATTATGTCAAATCTTGTTCTCAGATTCCGTTTAAAAAGTAAAGAGGCTGGGCTTTCTTTGGTTGTAGAATGTTGAGCAATTCGATAGTCAAACAAAAATCTCTGAATGCCATCTTCCCAGTTAGAGCTCTTGTCATTGCATTTTTTCAAGAAATTTTTAATAATTTTTACTCCACTTTCAGCAAGTCCGTTCGTCTGAGGATTATAAGGCGGAGATCGAGTAAAAGTGATTCCATTCATTTTCAAAAAATGTATAAATTCTTTAGACGAGAATGGTGGACCATTATCAGTCACAATATGACTTGGTAATCCAAAACGGGCAAAAGTTTCTCTAAGTTTTCTGATGGTATGGTAACTATTTGTAGAAGGAACTTGAAATACTTCTATCCATTTAGAAAACGAGTCTTCTACGATCAGAAATAATTTGGAACCATATGGTCCTAAAAAATCAAGATGTAATCGCTGCCACGGACCACTCGTGCGTTCCCATGAGTGCAGCGGTGCTTTCTTTGGATTTGGCCTTTGATTCAAACACACAGGACAGGAATTTGTCAATTGCTCTATGTCCTTGTCAATGTTTGGCCACCATAAATAACTCCTCGCAATGGACTTCATTTTTACGACTCCCAAGTGATTTAAATGCAATTCATTTAAAACATTTTGTCTTAATTTCTTTGGTATTATGACACGATAACCCCACATAACAATTCCTTGTTCCACCGCTAGCTCTGCTCGTTTTATGGCATACGGTTTCAAATCGACGGGGCAATTATCTGGCCAACCCTTTTCAACATATTTTAAAACTGTCTCTAATTCGGGATCATGAGCTATTTCGTTGCGGATGTTTTTGTAATCCAGAACTCGTTGCTCTTCAATATAGTTCAAATACGAAATTTCTTTCTCACCGTATTGCAAATCACACTTTAAAGGCAATCTGGATAAGAAATCAGCATTTGCGTTGTTTTCCGATTTCACAAATACAATTTGCATATCATACCCAGATAGGAATAGTGCATACCTTTGTAATCTGTTAGCTGCCATAGACGGAATCCCTCTTTTGGGTCCAAATATATTCACCAACGGTTTGCAGTCACATTTTAATGTGAATTTATTTCCCCACAAAAAATGATTAAATTTCATTACCCCAAACACTATAGCTAACGCCTCTTTGTCAATTTGGCTATACTTCCTTTCAGCAGGAGATAATGAACGAGATGCGAACGCAATTGGACGCTCATGCCCATTGTCTAATTTATGAGCTAAAACCGCGCCAATTCCATATTCAGAAGCATCAGTCGACAGTACCAATGGGAGATGTGGGTTATAATGCATCAATACTCGATTACTAACTATTTCATTTTTAATGATTTCTACCACCTCTTTGCATCGGGTATTCATATTCCATTCAACATCATTTTTTAATAAGTGCAATAAAGGAGCCTCAACGCTAGATAAATTGGGGATAAACTTTCTATAGTAGTTTATCAAACCTAGGAAAGCTTGTAGTTCCTTTTTGTTGGTTGGAATCGGGGCATCTTTTATTGCAGCAATTTTCTTACTACTTGGCCTAATTCCTTCGCGACTAATATTATAACCCAAAAATTCTAAAGATTCTTTAAAAAATTCACATTTTTCCTCCTTCACAGTTAATCCCAGCTCCTTAAAAGTTTCACAAACTTCAATCAGTGCCTTGTAATGGTCATCTTCGGTTTCCCCAAAGACAAAAACTTCATCAAAATACACCCGGACGTTTCTTATGTTTCGTAGTTTGGAACTTATTTTGTTTTGGAAAATTCCCGGTGCTGAATTTAGCCCAAATGGTACTCTGTTGTAGACATAAACCCCTCTATGAGTACTAATTGCAGTTAACTGTTTTGACTCCTCATCTAACTCTATTTGCTGATAAGCTTGGCTTAAGTCCAAAATACTGAATTTTCCCCCTGTATGTAGGCCGACTAGCAACTCCTCAATTCTTGGAATTGGATATCGTTCCAGATTAAGATAAGGATTTACTGTAACGCGGTAGTCCCCACATATCCTAACATCCCCATTTGATTTTAGAACTGGAACAATAGGCGCACCCCAATCGGATGTGTTAACCTTACAAATGATACCTTCACTTTGCAATCTATCAAGCTCTTCTTCAATCTTTTTAAATAACGTGAGTGGTACTGTTCTGGGTTGAAAAAACTTAGGCTTGGTACCTTTTGCTATGTTCAAAGACACAGTTTCATCTTTTAAACACCCCAAAGTGCTTGTAAAAACAGTTGGATAAGATTTGCAGATCGTTTCCCGCACGGCCTCTGAACTGATCGCACATACGCGTCCCTCTTGCGACAATTTAATTCTTAATCTCTGGATGGATTCTCTTCCTAATAGCATGGGACCTTCCCCTTTTACTACATACAGCCTACACTTTTCACTCGCGGATTTGTATGTTAAGTTCACTACTATATAACCTAGTACTTTAATAATTTCGTTTGTGTACGACCGAAGCACAACATCAGATTTATGAAGCGGACATTTCTGGAAACTTTGCTGATACTCGTTATTCGATATTACAGAAACACTAGCTCCCGTGTCAATTTCCATGTCTCTTTCTATACCATTGATTGACACAGTCACTTTGAATGGATTATTATCATTGCTGTTCTTACTCATAGAAAAAAGATTTTCAATAGAACACATACCTGGATTGTTTTCAGCACTAACAAAATTTTGATGTTTCGATTTACACACAGCTTGCAAATGACCCTTCTTTCCGCATTTTCTACAATTCAAATTTCTGTACCTACAATTAGATTTTAAGTGATTAGCTTTTCCACAGCAATAACAATGAGTACCACTACTATTACTATTGTTAGAAGAATAATTGTTTGCACTACCGCTCTTACTATTTCTGTTGTTTGATGTTTTTAGCTTATTTGGATTATTATTCGTTCGCGTTTTGCTTTTATGTTGAAAATGCACGTTTCCAGATGCGCAATTTTGACTTAATGCACTTTCACTCTCTTCAACTGCTTGTGCAATCTGCACCGCCTTCCCGAATGTTAGATTGTCGTCTCGCAGTGTTTGGAATCTCTTCCTAACCTCCTTGTTAGAGACTCCACTGACCAGTCTGTCACGCAAATGATCGTCCAACATAGTGCCGAATTTGCAATCTTTCGCCAACTTTTTCAGCTCCACGACATATTCGTTGATCGTTTCTCCGATTTTTTGGTCCCGGTTGTTGAATTTGGCACGTTCGTTGATAAAATAGGGGGTCGGGCACATGTGATCTTTTATCAATCGAACGATTTCTTCGAATGGCTTAGAAGATGGTAATTCGGGCGAGCACAAATTTTTAAGCAGATTATAGAATTTGGGCCCCATCACCGAAATGAGCATCTTCACTTTTAATTCGTCGGTCACTATATTGCAATCGCAAAACGCGTTGAACCTCTCAATGTAGGATTCCCACGATTCATCCTCCTCGACAAATGGACCAATATTTCCAAATAATGCCATAATGGATGAAAATACACAATATATCCTCGTCGCCAATTGTTCGATATCGATGCCAAATTAAAACGCGGGATAAATTCCGATTAGTTCTAGCACATCTTTATTGAAAAGGCTCTGTCGCCAACTATAGTGACACACACACTGATTATATTTGACAAAGGAAGTTCGTTACAGCTGACTTGACTTACTAACTAGCTGAGTACGTTCAATGCTAATATTTTATAGTAAATCTGTATAATTCACAACAGCCGCAGGATGTGTTAGTGACATCCTATTTCCAAGATCTTATGTCTTATCTGCTTTTTGATGAGGTAATGAGATCAGCATCACGCTCAGCAGTGTTATTTATCCCCATTAAATGGGTACTCGTTTAACATCTGAGTGAGATCATAGTCTGTCACAAGCTCGTGAGTTCGAAAAACACAATGGAACACGGTGAGATTCGAACTCATGGCCCTGTGCACCGAAGGTGCGCGCACTAACCGGTAGACCAGCCAGACTATATCATCGGCAAAAAGAAGAGGCCGTCGGAGATACGTGTTGATAAGTAGCACATGATGATGTTGAAGAGCAATGAATGTTGTAGCATCGTCAGGTATTTAATTTTTCTAATTTATTTAATTAATTGGCTTTGATAAAGTGATTTGCAATATTGCGGAGTCCGCCAACGAGATGAACGCAAAATTCCTCCAACCATTTAAAACTATTGAATGAACTGCGCCTCATCAACATGCAATTTTTTGTTGCATCAACATGCATATTTCGCAATTTAGTTTTATGTCATGAATTTTGATCTGGACTTAAACATTTTAATTTTTTTAAACTATTATTTATGTTAACAATTATTATAGATTAATAAATAAATTTAATTAACAAACTAATTTTTCTTTAATTCAAATTAATTTGAGATTTTATTTTAAAAAAATTTAAGTAAATGACAATAATAGAGCTACCGATTAACAGAACTAACTTTCAACAAAAGCACCACACGATTACCTCATCCTTCTCATTGCATCTATTCGTATTAAAATAAATATGTATTCACAATTCTCCCCTACAATTCACTTTTTACAAGAAAAAATAAATTAAGTTGAACATGTACAAAAAAACGAATTCCCACGCTTTAGTGACATTTTTATTCACCGAACAACAACCACCGTCGACGGCCAAACAAAAGTTACATTTATGTATGTACCCGTAGTTTATGAATGACTTTAGAGCCAGATAGTACGACGCCACGGTGGTAACCTTGTTAACTGTATTATGACACTTGCTTGTATGGTTTTAGATTACCGCGTTCCGGTGTAAGGTGCTGGAGAAAACTACTACTATAGATAACCTGTCGCTGGTCTGTATGTACATAGACAGTTTATTTAATGTGCGCTTGTTTGTTATTTGTTTTTGTATGATGTATATTTTAGTTGCAAGCGCCGTACGTTCCTATATCGCGGTAATAATAATACGGAGTAAGAACGTTAGGTATTACAAAACGATTCGGAATCTATTGAGGTTTAGAGATGTTTACCAAGTGTAAGCATATTTAAGTTTGCCACGAGCCGACAACTGGAATGAGTGGGTATTACGTATTACATTTTTGTTTGTTGTCATATCTTATTGTTGTAAGTCAGATTTACATAACGATTATAAGTTATTCCAGGGTGCGTGTCAAAATGTTTTGATTTTTCCCCACGTGGATTAGTTAATGAATTAATGAAATAAATTTCTAAGTAGCTGATCTCAGGTTGAGCATAACCCGTAGGAGCACGAACAATTTTAACCCTAGAGAGATAATCTACGTCGAATCGTTGTACGGAAAATTTTATTTTTATAATATCTCATAAGCGAAGTCGCATAATTTGTTGGTTCCCAAAATTTGTTCAGGTTATATCAATATCTCTAATATCTTTGATATTAGAGAGTCACAACACGTCAAATCGACATATAATTATGTTTAGTGTCAGTAAGAAATGTATACGAAATTTACACTGAAAAATATTTAAATTTATCCAAATTGATAATTTTATAGATCTTTATGTGGAAACTATGTATTTACTTAGATATATATGTATAAGCATCGAAAACCCTCCCAGATATAGAGATCCTTTTCTTTAACCTTCCGATAGACCAGTGGTTCCCAATCTTTTTCAATTCGTGCCCCCCTTGCAAGGTCTGCTGATCCTGGCGAATTCATAAAGACCGAGAGTTCAGCAGTTGGTGGATCGAAAACCTGAGTGGATCGCGTGTTGTAGGACGGAATACGGAACATTATATGCTCATTTAGTGATGAATTTAATAAACCAGGGCATAGTTGAAAGAGAATTCACTCATCGAGGAATACTCTTCTCCTTTACAGGGATAACAAATTAAAAAGACGAAGGCGTTCGGGATAGGGACGGTAAGATTGATTAAATTTGTAGAGAAGCGCCCTCGTTAATTTACGTTGAACGGACTATAAGTCGGTGGAATGTGTGGATACTGTAGGAGACCATACGAAGGAAGCATACTCTAGGACGCTACGTACAAGAGAAACAAAAAGTTTAATAGAGGAGGAAATAGAGGTAAAGTCACTAGAACAACGTAAAACGAACCCGGCAAGTCTGGATGCTTTCTTTATAGTTGTAAAAAAATGCTCGTTAACTTTGAGTCTCATAAGTAACTCCAAGAACGCTGAAAAGTGAGACAAAAACTAAGTCGATAGAGTTAATTTTGTATGGAAATGACAGAGGAGCCGGTTTGAGTGAGTATATCATGGCTTTGCATTTAGAGACATTAAGCTCCAGATGATTGAAGGCACACCAATCCGATAATTTATTTGGGTTCTATACAAAATCCACAAAGTCAAAATCCGCAAGTCAAAGTCCAAAAGTCATAATCTATAAAGACAAAATCCATAGACAAAATCCATTAAGTCAAAATCCACAAAGTCAAAATCCATGAAGACAAAATCCATAAATATTGCGTGGGCTCCGATTCGGTAATGTCAGTGCGTTAATGTTAATTTCCGGTGGCGGAGCTTGAGAAAGTTGAGCGTTTTTTAGGGTTTTTTAGAATTTTTTTTAAATAAACCCTTATGAAATCGATTTTGTCCGTCCGTCTGTTCACTAAAGAAAGATCTAAACGAGTACATCTCATATCAGTTAAAATTTCCCAGTTTCGAGTAACGGTAAAAAAGTTATTGGCGTTTAAAGTTCCTTTTCGACCTCCGTTTTTATAAACCGTTATAGGGATCGATATAAAACTTTGCACACAGATTGGTCAGTATGGCCTTATATACGTTAAATATTAAGACTGTTGACTTTTGCTAAGGAAAAGTAAATAACAGTAAATTTGTAAAATTTAAATTCGTTCGTGTGTAGCCCCTCTTAGGTTTCCAAATATGAAAATTCTGCTTAAATCTGCTTAAGGGTTTTTAGAAAATTACATAGGGAATATGTCTACGAATTTTCATTCGAATAACTGTATCCAATCCGGGAATACATATAGCCAAGTAAGTATTTAGTAAGGGCTTTTCACAATCCAAGGGAAGCCTCTTAAGCATTTCTTCAATGCATATCTTTTAACTTGATGAAACAATGAACATGGAATTTGGTGGAAATGCATAGAATGGTAATAGCGTTTGCGACAAATATTTTTGAGGTTTGTAGGACCAAGTTAACAAGTCCCTGAAGAGCTGAAAATTGTACTTGTTCAATACTCATAGGAAAGCTTGCGTGGGCTCTTATGTCAGGGGACACAATTGAATTTCATATACCTAAGTTGCTTTTCCTTGATTAAAAAAACAGTAACAGCAGATTTACAGCTAATAATTCAGTTCATATACATATAAAGCCAAGCCATCCTTACGTTTGCCTGAGTTTCTTTTTGCTCAAAGGCCATCAGAAATCTTAAATCGAAAAATGCCTGTAGATTTGCCTTGGAGTACTTTTATACAAACTGGGTAAATAGTAAATCTATTTGGGATTGGTCTAATTAAAGGTGGAACGCGTTTATTTAGACCAATCCAAAAATAGATTTACAGGAAGCATTTTATTAATGCTGTGCACAATTCTTATCTATTGCTTATAAAATATATGTACAAAAAATAATCACTATGCATCAAAATTCTAAAAAACCCTCGTATTGCGGGCGCAGCCCTCTGTACACCGATTTTTTTTTAGTGAAAAACCAGAGGTGAGAGCGAGCGGTGATGGGGAGATTGGAATTTTCGTTTCCCGGAAGGTGATTAACATTCTTCTACTGTATATTTGTAGCGTTTGATCAATGATCAGCAAAAAATCTGGTCCGGACACTTGGAATATTAGTTTTTTATTTAAATGCCACCAATTTAGCCAAACAAAAACAAAAACGATTCAAAATATGTAGTCATTCCATGCACAAAGGGATAAGCAGTCTTCATGACAAGAAATTGGGGCGAAGAGCTTGCAATCATCCGCATCATAAAGCAAGCAGTGATTGCTAATAAGATACGGTAGGTCATTTATAAAGAAGCTGAACAGAAGGGGTCCCAGAATGGAACCTTGCGGAACGCCAGACGTTGGGCAGAATGGCGAAGGGAGTGTGTTATTGAATACTACACGTGAAGAACGACCAAGGAGATAGGAAGAGAGCCACGACACAAGATTATCTGGGAAATTCAGTGATAACAGTTTACCAAGCAATATGCCATGATCAACAGAGTCGAAGGCTTTGGAAAAATCAGTATAAATTACATGAACATCTAAATGCTTGTCAAACGATCTTGCGATGAAGTTAGTAATTTCTGCCAGGTTGGTGACTCTACACTGAGAAAAAAATCCTGTAAATTCAAAAAATACGCACATGATTCAAAGAGATTCAATTATGATTTTGCTTCATATTTGTTTCCCTTTGAATCATTGTATAATCCCTTTATTTCAAACGGATTTCCCTTTGAACTAATAAGATATTCCTTTTGAAAGTCTATCTATAATCACTTTAAATTAAAGTGATGCAGTGTCAATTTAATCAGTTCACAACCATAAATCGAAAGGATTTCCTTTTAATTTCAAAGGATGGACTCTTTGTTTTTGTTTATTTAAAATTAAAGGATTTTTCTTATCATTTATCCAAATGCATGAACTCAAAAGAATACTTTAAATTACACCAAAAGGACCAATTTTCACAGGGTGTTATTTCCCTGTGAAAATTACTCATAAATGTTTTTTGTATAACTGACCTCGGTATAGGTGTTGGCGACATTTCATTTACCTCTTTACGCTCTAAAATGCATAATAAATTACCTACCTACAGTGGGATTCGATCCTGCGACCCTATGATTTGAAGACTAACGCCCCTACTTACTACACCACACAGACTATACGGGACGACGTTTAAAATTTCCACCATACATTGTGACATCGCTCTACCACACTGCCGACCAACTGCGAGTGTAAACAAAAAAAAAATCCTATTGAAAATTTGGATTTAAAGGATTTCCCATTAATTTAAAAAGAATGAATTTGAATTAAAGCGATGTATATTTAAAAGGAAAGGATTATATTTAATAGGATTGTAACTCGATTTCAAAAGGATATCGAGTTAATTTTAAGGGACGTTATTTTTCTCGGTGTAGACTTCTGCTTGCAGAAACCATGTTGATTGGAACAAATCAAGTATCCGAAACATTCGTAAATGAATTCGTATATACCGCGTTCGAGGATCTTGGAGCAGCTTGATAGTAATTAAATGGGCCTATAATTAGAAGCCTCCTTACTCTCGCTTTATTTTAGGTAAAGGGATAATAAAGGACTGTTTCCATTCTTTCGGAAATTCCCTTCTTGCAAGCTTTTATTGAAAATTATTGCAAGGAGAACGGAGATAGCCTCACTAGTCCTCTTAAGGAAGTCGTTGGAAAGTCCATCAGGACCCGAGGATGAGCTTCGTAAGGGACTTGACATAGGACGGATCGATCGGCGAAAGTTAAGCTATTCAAAGGACAATCCACTTTCTCATTTTTAAAATGAATACTATTATATAAGCAAATAAATGTTAATTTTGACAAGACATGGTTTGCTTAATTAATGTTGGATACAAATGATTATATATCTAACATTTGAAGGGGTAAAAAATATGATTATTTCTAGGGTTAATTATATCTGCAAGGAATTTAATATTCTTTTGTGTCACACGTGTGGCTCAAGTGCTGGTGTTCCAAGAAATTGTGTGAAAACTAAGCTGGCATTCTGTAAAGCGTCAAGCGTCAGTGACTTTCATTTTTCGGGGTATTGTCTAACGGTTAATCTGGCAATAAAATATACTTTGAATTGCTGCGTATCGCCATGTATTAGAATATAAAGTTAGAATGTGCCAAAAAATAATAGTGACTGTCGCCTAACGTCGCATTTACAGAAGGATTTTTTTTAATTAATATTGTAAATGCCGTCATTCTGGAAATTTATCAGTGCACCATATACACCTAACGCAACCAGGATCTTCTTCTGGAGCGGGCTAAGCTCATCCATACTATTGGACATTTCAAGTTGCGGTTGCGGGTTGGGTAGTGCTGGTGGTGCTATTTTCTAGTAATTACAGTTTAGTGGTGTTGTCTAAGTGCCCCATTGCATTCACGGTTTTGTTTAATAACCAACCATTGCCGTAAAGCCGGCCCCACACCGACCGGAGTGTGGCAAACACCGCACAAAAGATTGATACGAAAAATTGTGTAGCAGCAGTGCAGCAGTGTCGTTGGGCGACTCCAAGGTATCATTCTTGAAACCGGTCTTTTGCGCGGTGTGTGTCACACTCCGGTCGGTCTGGGGCCGGCTTTAGGAAGCGAAATATAGGGAGTGTTATCTCACAGAGTTCTGAGCTCTGACAATTTTCGCCCACCGCAATTAGCGCAGAAATTGGGACTGCCCAATGCTACAGGAACAAAATAGGAATTTAGGCACAAACAAAAAGCGGACCGAAGATTGGATAATATCGTTCTGATGGTTCCAGACAACCTTACCTTCTCAGGTGAAATAGACAGCGCGGAGCACTGACACGACTCTCTTTCTTAAAGAATCAAGTTATTTCGACTGTGAATGTTTGTAACGTTACGATATAACATCGAAGAATACAACATTTTGTGCAACATTTTGGCTTAAAATTTTACGAAATATCGAATTAGGTTTTATCATTAATTGATAAAACCTACGTACACCAAGCCACCCAAAATACAAGTAAAATGAGTTTAACACTTAGACTAAGAACTTAAACGAATTATTCCACAACTTCCAATTGCAATTAGAAATTCAAATTTATTAGTCGACATAAATAACAGGCGCCACAGTCCAGCATTGGACTAAGGCCGCAGGATGTGTTAGTGACATCCTATTTCCAAGATCGTATCTACTTTTTTTGTTGAGGTAATGATATATTATCACGCTCAGCAGTGTTATTTATCCCCATAAATGGGTACTCGTTTAACATCTGAGTGAGATCATAGTCCGTCACAAGCTCGTGAATTCGAAAAACACCATGATCCACGATGGGATTCGAACTCATGACCCTGTGCACCGAAGGTGCGCGCACTAACCGCTAGACCAGCCAGACTACTAGTCGATTAGTCGATATGATTCATACATATTTTTAAACGTACCTTAAGGAAGCCTTAACTCAAGTGGATCTTAACTCATGAATACCTTATAGTTGAAGGAATAAAATGCCATTTTCAGTATTTTTTTCCAATTTATTTATTTAATATTGAGGGAAAAATATTAGAGCACCGTTAACGGAAGATAACTTAAATTAAAATTTTTATCGGATTTCTCAAAAATGTATATCAACGCACGCGTCACTTTAGGAAACACCTCGAATTTACGACCCTACCTTCAAATCAAGTAAACTTTGATTTAAAGGAAGGCTTGAAATTTCCCACAGCCAGTCTCACTTGAAGTCAAGTAGCTAGTTATCTACCTTTAAAGGAAGAAATAATTAATATTGGAGCCTAAATATTTGTAAAAATAAATTATTTGGATAAAAAAATTAATGAAAATGACATTCCATTCCTTGAATTTAGGCATCCTTAACTTAAGGTCGCCTTGAGTTAAGGCTTCCTTGAAGTATGTTTATAAATACGGGCCTTAGAGCTCGGTAACAATCAAAACAAAGCGGGCGGATTTTTTTGTATTTAAGTTCAAAACAATTTTTTTAAATCAATTCAGACAATTGTGGTAAGGATGCTGCAACTTCAAAAATCTTCAAACAATCAAAACTGGCATTTGAGCATGATTTTTAATCTGACCGAATTTTTTTTTTCATTTCCCTATTTCTAAATCTGGGAGGGGTTTTAGCCCCCTTAGCACCTTCCGTGGTGCCCCTCACTGCATATGTATATCTATATTATGTATATTATATTATAAAGAATACCTTTCCATTGATTTCTGCTGTGAATCCTTTAATACAATTAAGAATTCATCAAGACTTACCTGCAAAGAAATAAGAAAAAAAAATATATTTTATTATTCAATCACATTAAGAATAGTATAATTTTATCATAGACTGATTTCTAAAATTTATAATCCATGCAAACATTATTACTTTTCCGAATATGACCTGAAGTAACAACGGTCAAACGATCCACATCTGCTGATAATAATAATTCACATGAAACATATACTCATATGAATTCAAAGAAGAGTGTTAATGTACTCTAGTTGAATATTTAATTCATTCCATTGTTTCAGTATGTACAAATAAAAAAAAATAGAAAATATAAATAAAAGATCATCATCTCTATAGATTTGCCAACACTCCGAATAAGAATAGAGCACAAACACACCTGCTTGGAAATTAAATTTTGCCGGTGATTTCGCGATCAGATCAATGGGTAAACTCGTTTAGAAACAGGTATCTGACGGGTTTAATTTAAGAAACAAAAAACTTGATTTAGTTCATCCATACGGCACAGCACGTCCTGGCCGATGGAGATGGCGCATCATCATTTCATTTTAATTCGAGTGATTAAAATATAAAACAAGAGTTCAGATGAGTTCAATTCACACGGAGTATGTTTAAGGGGGTTGTTGTGAGTGGAAGTACAAATGTAGGTACAGTAGAGCGTCGATTATTCGAACTGATTTCGACAAGGGTGGTTCGGATAAAGCAATTAATCGAGTTTCCATAGGAACATTAGAGGATTGTCTAAAAGTCAATTAAAGCGACAAACTAAATATCTGCAAAATTACTAGAACTGAACAAAAATAAAAAAAATCGAAACAATTAGGTTATGCAGATAAAAGGTAGTGTCCTTCTCTTGATTCTTGGCTCTTGATTTTTCATTTTCACAAGAAAAAAACTGAGCCTATGCGGCTCGGTTCATCGAATGTTCGGATAATCGACGTTCTACTGTATACTCCAATTTAGTTTGTAGTAATATGTGGACAATGCAATACCCTTAGCCTAGCCAGTTTTGTATTACATATATCAACGAACCTATAATATAAATTATTGTAAATTAAAGATAGAAACACAATACACCCTCCTTAAAAAAATATCATAATGACGATTACTGACAGTATAGACTGCGAAAAGACATGTATTGATCATTTCACACAGAAGAAGTTTTTAATAATGTTATTCAACTCACCGTCAGTCTACCGAATTATAAAAAAAAGGATGTGGAAGTTGTACAATTGAGAATATGCAATGTAAATGTACCGATCAGAATGAAAGCACTTCAGAAGTAAAGATTTACTAGGATTCAATTTATTTCATTTAGCAGAAGTCCAAGTACACATCTGTATAAACTAATTTTAAACGTCTTCTAGCCGGAAGCCTTAATCTCCCTTCTTAATTTCCAGCCTAGGGGCATATTGAATGTTATTCACAACAAATGAACATATGCGAAATACATCATATATAAGAAATATCTTATTAAAAGCAAATTCAAATTGCATACTACCAATAATTCTGCTCTAATTTAATGTACAGCTGACCAGGCTACATAATCCGGATATCGTTAAGTAGATAATAATTTTAGCTTGAATTTATAAGGAATATTGATATCTAGTTTAGTCATTTAGGAAAACATCCGATATTCGATTTTAAATTATAATATCGATGGCAGTCGTTTAATAATATAGAGTTTTAGCATGTCGTTGGAAATAGTACGACATAATTTGACATTCCATATAAAACTTCACTTGCTTACCGTATACCGTATACGAAACAGTTTGGGTATAGTCACGACAAATGATTTCGCGAATTTCGACTTTTTTCAGAACATGAAATATACGGAAATACACCCATGCCTACTTGGGACATGCAAAATTATGATTTATTGTTTCGTATACGGCAAGCACGCTCACGCCCTGTGGCTCATGGTTGAGTCGAACTCTACGATGCTAGTAGTCTAGAGGTCCGGAAATCGAATCTCGGCGTGGTCCAGGAAATGTATAGTGCTTGCAACATTATATAGCATTTTCAGGTCAAGTAAATAACTTTCCGAGTCAAATAGATAAATGTCCGAAACAAATAGGTAAATTTCCGAATCAACAAAACACGTTTGCAGATCAAATAGATAAATGTCCGAAACAAAAAAATGAATTCCTAAATGAAAAAAATTAATAAACAAATCATAAAAATAAATTTCCAAATCAAAAAAATAAATGTCCAAATCAGAAAAATAAATGTACAATTCAAATAAAAAATTGTCCAAAACATAAAAATAAATTCACAAATCAAAAAAATGGTTTTTTCCATAAAAAAACATATTTCACAAATCAAATAAACAATGCTTCGGATGAAGGAAACGATTTAAAAAGATAGTACTTTAATATAGTAAATAATGTGCTTTTATATATGAATTTCGTTGAGCATTGAAAAAATAATTAATTAATTATATGATATAATAATAATAATAATATTTTGTTTATTCAAAATGACGTAAATAATTGTCAATTGTACTACACACGCTTGGAATAGGACGATATAAATTGTTTTCTTAGACGTTATTTGCCATCTCTAAACTACCATAACTTCCTCATAACTCAAGTCACACCAGCTGAGCTTTCTAAAATTTTTATTTTACATTAGAATCGAAGATAGAGGTGACCTCAGAATGATGGAGGTTTGGGAACATAACGGAATCTATACATTGACAGTGTTTTCGAGTCTGTAAGACCCAATGTCGGTATTTAAAAGTTAAAATTATTAGGTCTCGATTGAATTTGAATAAAAGCTCCAAATTAGAAGTGTTTTTATTTTTTTTACAAGAAAACTTTTAGCTTTTTATTGGCATGATCAATTAGATTCCGTTTCTTAAAAAATATTTCTATCACAATAGGTGAAGAATTCCAAGGGAGGGTGGTATTTCAAGGGAATAAACCCGAGCAAATAATCAGGGGAAAATGCGGGAGAGTCTGCACCCTAAGCAGACACATTGACACAACTTTTCGTAACGGTGATCCGATTCAGACAGGAATCTGTTGAATTATACGAATTGTAGTGTTCAACTGATGTCGTGTACCTTTACTAATAGAGAGTTTTAGCATGTTGTACTATCGTACACATTTCAACTTTAATCGACAGTCTCCGCTGTTTAATGTACGTAAAAAAAACTTACGCCTACTTGGGACAAGCAAAATTGTGGTATACTGTTTTTTTTTTGCGCGCTACACAAGCAAATTTTTACTTTAAAATCTCATAGACTTCCACTTCCAACCACCTGCTAGGGTCTCATAAATTTTATATATATTTAATTTTTCATATTAGAAGAACATTATTAACTTTTGAAAAAATATTTATTTGATTTGGAAATGTATTTATTTGATTTACTTTTTTGGCATGTAAATATATTTATTCGATTTGGAAATTTATTTAGTTGATTTGTAAATTTATTTTCCTGATTTGGACATTTATTTTTTTGATTTGGAAATTTATTTTTTTGTTTTGGCTATTTATTTTTTTCATTTAGAAGTTCATTTATTTCCTCTGGAAATTTATTTATTTGATCTGGAATCGTGTTTTGTTGATTCGGAAATTTATTTTTTTGATCCGGAAATGTATTTTGTTGATTCGGAAATTTATCTATTTGTTTCGGAGAGTTATTTACTTGACCTGGAAATGCTATATACACTCCTCTACATGCTATGTAACGTTGACTCGAAATGGCCTATAAACGGCTGAGTGAACACACCATGCCCCACAAGGGGTTACGGTACAGAGAAGAATATACGGTAAGCAAGCGAATTTTTACATGCAATGTCAAATTATGTCGTACTATTTCCAACGACATGCTAAAACTCTCTATTAATGTAAATTATAAAATTGAAGGAGAGCTTTGTTTAAGGAATACATTCCTTTTGTATTTTAAGGTATGTATATCAAAACATTGCAATGAGTAATTGAGTGGACTATCTCATTTTTTTCGACATATTTTACATGATGCTATACTATAAATAACCAATATAATTCCAGATTAGTATCCTTAAAAATACGCAAATTTCCTGATGTTTAAATTTTGCGTTTCCCGGGTACAAGAGCAAGGGTAATCCTGGTATCTTGGAGGTATCTATGGTTCTGGCTGTTATATGATTTAGTATGAACTGCTTCAACCAAATTTGGTAAAGCATTTTCACATGAGCCTTCCATTTGTGTGTCATCATATAATTGGAAAAGGGCGCCACCGATAAGCAGCCTTTTAACGGTAACAAAACAAACGTTTCCTTCAAAAAGAAATCTTGGTAGCATTCATTAAGGGTACATACTCAACTGAAAAGAAAATAGGTCGCTCTACAATGTTTTCAATCTGCGACCAGTTTGTGATAGTAAACATTCCAGCATATAATTTTTATATGTATCGTTAGATTAATCATACCCTGTAACGGTGAAGAATTAGGTATTGTTAAACGAGTCTTTTGGAACACAATGCATTGAAGAAGTAATTTTCTTTCTTCATTACATCGATTTCAACAAAGTTTTAACACAAAGTTTCCCTTAACTATTAGGGTAATGGTTTAATGTAATTGAAAAGAGTTAGTGTGTTGCATACTTAGCAGTGATTAATATGGTAGGAACCGAAAAGCGTAAAACTTTTCTATATAAGTGTCAGATTTTAGGAAAACGTATTAGAACATCCCCATTAAAAGAACTTTTCTAGTGGCGATCGTTATTAAACGTTTATAGGTAAATGTCCTTTAACACCCGTATACGGGATACTTGCAAATTGTCTAAACACAGTGCGACTAGAAATGCTGTTTTGCCATTAAGAAATCGCTGCCGGCTTTCGAGGCACGCAAGAAGGGGCAGGAAAACGATGCAAATTCGAACCGGTATCTGAAAGTTTCGTCAGTCAGTTTTGCATAATACTTATCTCATAATCGAAAACCATATAGAATCGAACAAAGATTAAAAGAAATAAATTTGATCATAGAAACTAACGAAAGAGCAAATCTTCTTCAATAAATTATTCTGCATAAAAACTGCATGCATGCATGTACCTGTAGGCTAGAACGTTTCTCATATGTCAAAGAACTGTCTTGAACACTAAATAACAGACGTGCACAACATATTATGGTCCTGTCTGCACAATGGGAAAATCTGTAACTTATATTGCTTTGAGTCGCACAAAGTCAGACAACGATACATACCGAAACGAGTAAGCACAAACGTTGCCCAATGTATATTTTAAGCGCAATTTCATTCAAACGTATTGCAAAGAGGAACAGCGTCCAAAATTCACCATGCATACACGTTTGTATGTCATTTGTGTAAATTTTAGCATGTCATTGACTAATTGCTTTTACAATTCTAGATTTTACCATTTTCCGTACCGCCGTGTGTCCTAATAAATGAATTCTCATCATGCATGGAAAATTGTATGGCGTAAAAGTATTCATTTTGTATCGTGTTCATCTTATTTTACAAAATGTCAGAGAAAATGTCCTTTTAAGAGCATATAGTACTATGACGCTAATGTGTTCATGCAGATTGGCTTTGCTGTTCTGCCAATTTAGGAATTTGGCATTTAGTAATTACTGTGCTTCTGTCTGGCTTTTGGTTACTTTATTACAATGCGTTGTACTATTTTGAAATACATATCTGGAGAGATCGAACTATGCATCACATGAAATATGAAAGACTGGTCGAAATTAGTCACAATTGAAGAATAAATTTCCTGTCAACTTGCCCGATAATAGGACTATTCTAACGAAATTCAGAACATCATACTTTAAAGGGATTTTAGCCATATTATCTTTCATTTCATTTTATCAATTTTTTTGTTGAGTCCGTTTATTTAAAGAAGACTTTATGCTTGAAGCCTAAGGAGAACTCCTAATCTCTTACTTTTGATGTTTAACACCCACATCAGATTTCAACTGACTTTATTTCGATTCTGGAAAAATCATAGGATGACTTTATTTATTTGTAGAAAATTGTACGTCAGGTTCTTTATTCTCTATTGAAATTGTTGCGTTATACCCACTAATGGTATTTCTCGAAAAAATTAACAAAATATTATTTTCTGCTTTTCCATTTTCTTTGTTCGCACATTTTCCACACAAAAACGAACACTGGAAATCACAGAAAATAATTCTCAATCTCAATTAAATTGGCTACATCAAATCATTTGTTGGTGCTTCTTCTGGTTTCGGCAATATATTGACATAGAAAAATGTCACACAACGTTGCGTCGCAGTGCCATGCCGCCACACGCCGCACCGCGCCAGTCTTCTTTCATCCCACCATATGAAAACGTCAGCAACAACGTTCCAAAGAAAGAAACATGCATATCGGTTCATCCGAGTTCAAGGTTTCGTTGTTAAACAAAAATTCAAATTGATGAGAAAATCGGGAGTTGTAGCAAAAAAATGTGAAGTGTATACAAATATTTTATGTATGACACACAAATACAATAAAAGAGTGAAAAAAACGTCGAATTAGTCGAAAAAACATAAAAAAGTCATCACCCATGGAAAGATGGGTCAACATACGAGATAGTACATACTTATTTTTCTTGCTTTTGAGAGAAAGAATATCTGTTTCGAGAAAATTTGACAATATCGCTTGATAAATTATAGTTTTATCAACAAAATATATTCAAACGATTCTTTAAGGTACGTTGTCCTCGGCACGGCCGCACGACAGCGACTCGCTCATTCCATATAAAAACTCGTTTCTCTCTCATTTTAAAAACGAGTTTTTATATGGAATGAGCAAGTCGCTGTCGTGCAGTCGTGTCGAGGAAAATGTACCTTAAGAAGTGGTGATGAGCATGATGGAAAGAGAATGAGTCGTCCCGAAAGTGAATTTTGGTAGACCGAGAAAATATTTTGTGTTTTAAATATTTTTGTTATAAATTTCCGGGCAGCATCTATATGACTAGTCATACTACGTATAAAATAGCATGATAAAAAATTCGTTCATCAAATTTCCATATTTCATCGATGATACAACGTGTCCTATATAGAAGAGGACAGAACAGAAAAATTCCATTTAGGAAAGATGTATTGAAAATTCCATTCCTGACAATAGGCTTTAGGCAATACAATCACATCATTTTCATCTTAACATATAACATAAGCTTCCGTTTGACTGATTTTAAATCCACCAACAAAAATAAACAAAACTTCACATAAAATGGTGTAAATACGACAACGAGTGTTTGGACGTACGTTTACTTATACAGGGTGTCCCATTCATTGTGGAGGATATTTTGGTAGTGTGGCTAATTTGGGGAAAATTAATGTACCGTAACCGTAACCGTTACAATGTAATAGCATTTTTCGTCAAAATGCTCGACTTGCCGAACTAAATCAAAATTTGCCACACCACCAAACATTTCATCCCAGATACGACTTCACTTTCTGAAACTACATAAAATTTCCAATAAAGCGACACCTCGCCCGTTACGAAGTTGCTGGTTATCTTCCAAGATACACTCGTTCAAAATTTAAAAAAATTTTAAAATCGGTTACGTTTACGAATTTATTATTTAAATGTTTGATGAAATTTCAAAATTTCTTTAAAGTTTGAACTTCGTAACGGGCGAGGTGTTGTTTTATTGGAAATTTTATGTAGTTTCAGAAACTGAAGTCATATCTCCGATGAAATGTTTGTTGGTGTATACATTTTATCTCTTTCATGTCAAGCTTCAATTGGGTGATATGGCAATGTTAATTAGCGTAGCCTTTGCTTGCTTCTAAAAATACCTGAATGTTGAAAATTAATGGATGCTGCTCCAAGGAACTACGCCACAACCGCATGTGTGTTGCATGTGGCCACCATTGCATCTTTATTTTGGAATTACCAAGTCGAGTATGTATGTATACGTACATTCTTTGGAGAGATCCAAAAATAGGAATTTGTGAGGGCGCGTACATTTACAGTTGAATGAACTTCGTCCCAAAAAAGTTCTTTGTATGGTGCAGGCTTGTTTGAAGAGAAAGGGAAAGGAAAATGTATAACCGCTGAAATTGAATTCATCATCAGCAATTTTGGAAAAATCATTAGGATCAGAGAATCTTGGAAAAATTTCCGAAATGAAATTGATTTAAACATTTCGGAATCTATGTTTTACTTTAACTCTGGGTCACATCAAGATTCGCATCTTCGAAGAAAAGAATGTTCACACTTTTTGCTACAGTTACTGCCGAAGTTATTCAATAAGCCCAACTATACTGGTGAACAAAAAAACATTACGGTGAGATTTCCAACGCATTCTTAAACAAAAATGCATAAAATTGTAAAAATTAATCTCGAAAATTTAGTTTGACATCTATAAATCAACGAGGGGAATGGGAAAATGTAGGGGTATATATACCTACCGCATCTCATACCGATGGTAGTCTCGTTTTATCTGATTTCTCATTTAAAACAGCATCAATTGATTCGCCATTTAGTTCACTAAAATTTTAATTGCCGCTACACAATTGTTTCGATTTTTGTATAAGCATCTACATAGTAGTATTCTATCGACTTGCTTTTTTTCAGGAAGGACGACGCGACGTAACATTACCAATTACTCCATTTCGAAATGGGACTTTATCGCTCTCACATCAAATCCATTTAAAACTTGTGTCCAAATGCCGGCTGAGATTAACTTCACATTGTCGATTGTACAATGAAAATGCAATTCAATATTTAAATGCAAAGTAAAATACTGCAGCAGAGAAAATTTCTATTTTTAGTGGAAAATTCCGAATTGTAATTGGAGGTGTAAATATGCACTAAAATGTATATATACACTGAAAAAATTTGGCTATCTAAAATTAAGAAACTCTTTTCTCATTTGCAAAATTCCCGAATTTAGACGAAATTTCTCAAAATGTGACAATTTCTTCTTGAATCGATCCTATTTTTAAGACCTTCTTTTGAGAAATAGGAAGTAGATTCAAGCCTAAACCATTGTTCTCAATTCAAGCAAACAAATGCTTGATAATATTTTTTTTTTACATTTTCCATGCAAAGCTCGTGGAAAAGCTTTAGCTTATATTGGAGCGTTGTAGTTGATTAGTCAGAAGTGTCTATGGTTCAGTGGGTAGCGCGTTTGACTGGGAAGAATGGGGTTATGTGTTCGATGTTGGTTGGATGCAAGTTTCTTTTTTATTTTTGTTTAGATTCTCTTGTCTTTTTCATAAGAAAAGTTTGCTTGATTCAAAGTTACTTTTCCTTAAAGCGCTGCTAATGGCATTTCACTTGGATCAGTGTGATTAATTCTCAAATGAAGAGAAATATTTCTTGGCTGTTTTTTATTGTCTTTTTTTCTTGATTTGAGCCATATTTTCTTTACTTTAGCAGGCGATTTGGTTCAGTGTAGTGACCCGTTACTCAACGTCAAGTCGGAAACGGGCTTGCGTAAGGTGTCCGTTGCGAAAAAATAAAAAGTTTAATTTCAGTTACGTTTGTTCACAGCTATATCATAGTAAAGAAAAAAACATACACCTTACTATTATTTTTAATGAACCCATAGAGTTCCCTGACAACATTTTTTGACTTTTGTCAATTATTATGAATTGAAGTAGCGGCAAGGAAGTAGTTTTTGAAAGATTTTTTTTTTCGAAAAAAAAAAATAAGTAATAGTAGATTTACAAGCCGTCCCCTATAAGGGGCACTATGCACAGCGGTCAGTTGACGAATGAAAAAAATCTATACGACCAATTTGTATTGTATACGAGGGGTCTTTGACCAATATAAACGTTTATTTAGTAATTTCTAAAGGGCAAACCAGAACGTTTACGTTACGTTACGTGCCGTTCCTTTCCGTGCCGTGACAATTATTAGACGGTCACATACGTTCCGTTCCGAAACGTCAAATGTCAAATTTAAAAATTAAAAAAGGATTCAAAACGAAAAGCAAAATGGAAGGAATCGATTTTTTAAGCATTTTTAGCATTACAAAATATACGAAATGAAATAAAAAAGAAATAAATGTGTTAGAAATAACATTATCGTAAGTATGACAAACAAACTGACATGGATTTCCGTGGAATTTGACATTTCGAATAGTTTTCCTAAAACTTCCGTTACGTTACGTGCGTTCTGTGCAGTTGCATACAAACTCCATTTAATCATCTTTGGCAGGTGCTCGGCACGTAACGTAACGTAAGCGTTCTGTTTTGACCTTCATGGTGTCTGTAAATGACAATACCCTAATTGTATTTTAGCCCAAGGATGAAATATAAATTTATCTAGTTTAACTCGTCCTCGGAATATTTTGCTGTAACTTCCACGATTTCCGAAATAATTGGCAAAACCTGAAAATTAACCTACTTTTCCCGCCTTAAATCGAGAAGCACACCCCTTAGAGGCAAAATATAAATATTTTTTAACATATACACCATAAATTAGCCGGTTCGCATGTTGTCCGATTTAAATCAAAACTCGCCTGTACTAATAGTCGTTTAATTTTTAAAAATAAATTTGAATTTTGCTGCTGCAAGACAATTTTTTATATTTTATTTGTCAGTTACTTTAATTAGGCTCCTGAAATAAATTATTTTATTAAATGGGGTTATACCTTGATAGGTGACTTTGTTAGCCAATAAGTATTCCCTTGTACTTATACCTTAAGGTAGTCCTTGTTCCTTAATCCACTGTAACACTACGGGTAGCTCCTGGACAATTTATATCGTAGAACCTTGTGTAGGAGCATTTTTATACAAGAAACACAACACCCATGCTCACAGTGTGATTTGAACCCACGCTCCAGCAGTTTAGAAATAGAATATCGTTTCTACCCGCTGATACGGAATGTCCCACTTTTTCCAATGAATTCAGATTCATAATTTTTAATATGGAGAAGCCTCTAAGCATATCCGCCTCTCACATTCCTTTTAACAACAAATCGAAGTACTTCACTGGAAAGTAAATTTGATAATATAGTCCCGGTAGTAAAGGTAATACTTATTAAAATCCAAAAATTACAAAGGTATTCATGGCTCTCCACCCTATATTCCTAGATCACTTCATCTTCCATTCATGACATTTAATACCAAATTACCAAAAAAACATATAAGTAAGCGACACACACAAAAGGCCCTCCCAATCACGTGACTATTTCATAAAAAAGGAAAGCTTATTGTGTCGAAAATATCATTCACTACAACACAACAGAAGCGCTTCATTATTATTACACCGTGTCCCGTGTGCAGAGCAGAGTGAATTTCTTCACAAAGAAACCATCATATCCTAAATTCACAATATGTATATCTTAGCCCAGCATTACATTTATTCACATACGTACGTACGTACTGCAAATGGGATCCATTCCAGAGTGAAAGCAAAAGTTACAGCGCAACACAGCAACACGTTGGCAATACATAGACCGCACTTACTTCCTTTTCACATGCGAAAAATATATGTATTTTTATATACTTTGGTCGTGTCGATATGAGCCGGCAGATACTGACTGACAGAAAAGAAAAAATCAATGAAGTAGATTCTTTAGTGAAAGTATAGGAAAGAGCGTATAAAAAACCGAAGGGATAATAGAATATCCGTGTCTATCGCGACAAGTGCCGTCATATTAACTTAGGAAAAAAATGAAGGCAAAAATGTTTTGAGTACACAGATTTTAAAATCAGCGACTTATTATATTTATCTATCATAGACGTACAGTCGAAACGCTAAATCAAGTCATTAAACAAACCATTCATGCAGCAGGAAGGACTATTATAATTGATTTATATGTACATATTTGTATAAAAGGCAGGGGAAAAAACCCAATCATCATCCCAAAGTGAAGCGTTTTAATGAAAAGTAGGCTTGATCGTACAAGGCGTGTGTTAAGATGCTTTCACGTCAAATTTTGTACCACCAGGGAAAAAGTGACGCTAATTTGGACAAGCAACTAGCTAAGTCTATCTAAATACAGTCTAATATCTTTTCGTTCAAGCCATTTTTTTTTCTTCAACTTCGTTTTATCGAATTTCGACTGTATTTGAATATGTATTAGGGGCATGTCAAAAGATTCTCATTCATCCCTGTACGAGAACATAGTTCTTATAACAGAGATTTAACTTGAGAAAAATGATACCATTATTTTCCTTAGAATTCAACGAGAGGTCGCGTGACGAAACGTTTAGTTATACGAGTACATTATGTGAAATTTTTTCAGTATATTATATGCATTTTCGATTCCGTACATGACAAGCTAAAGTGGTTCTTGGGAATTTATTTAAGGAGGTATCAGAAACGTACAAGTAAACGAAGAGGATATTCTAAACTTCGTAAAGTTTAGATAGTCACGCATAGATAAAGAAGGATGTGTGTTAAAGGACTTAACCTGTTTGTATTGATCTCACTCACTTCCTATTATATTATTGAAGAAACCAAACCGTAAGTATCAATTTATCATTATCAGTGATTACTGCTTACACAGATACTTACATATGAGTTTTATTATTTCCACAATCTATTGTACTCTACACTATAAAAGTTAATAATTTGCTTCATGTACTCTTAAAACGTTCCAAAATTTTGGTTTCAGTACACTTTGCTAAAACTCTCTAAGAAATCTGTGTTTTGTATTAATTTGATGCACGTTTCAAGTGCGTAATATTTTTATTCCAATCTCATGAGATCATCTTATTGGCATAATATTGATTTATCAATTTTTATTCCATACACGAACATGATATAATTTACAAGATTTTTTTTAAATACATATTCGATCGCAATATGGCTAAGATT
Organism: Microchrysa polita; assembly: GCA_949715475.1. Classification (NCBI taxonomy): domain Eukaryota; kingdom Metazoa; phylum Arthropoda; class Insecta; order Diptera; family Stratiomyidae; genus Microchrysa; species Microchrysa polita. The sequence goes on from OX454416.1 coordinate 55,671,171, forward strand.
TAGTATAGTTCTGAGCTGGCATTCTGTAAGGCCGGTAGGCGACAGTCTCTTACAGTCACAGAAGGCCAGCTCAGATTTCTTTAAGTGATTTTCGAAATTGTTCTACACATTTTTTTTCAATGAAGCTTCGCCAGCTCACTTCTGCCTAAAATTAATGTACAGTCAGATCAAAATATGCGGAAACACTTGAAATCAGTGCTGATTTGTATCTAAATGCAAAATTTTAATAAATATACAAATGAAAGCATACCAACACACTTTGAGCAAATAAAACTGACACCATACGCTGTCCTGTCAAGTTGGTGCCAAGAAAAGCAAAATTGAAAGATTTAATCAGAAGTAAACCTGTGTGTGTGGTTCACTGTAGTCTATATGCGTACGCAACTAACTCATATGTTTTCCATATGTAAGAAAAAACACATTGCCACTATGTACTTTATGCCGATCTGTTGAATGATATAGAATAAACAGCAGCCCCGCTACTGATGAAATGATGAGGTTCGCCGCGAGGTTAAAAACTGAAGCGTTTCCGGCTATTGACTTTTTATTTCGAAATGCTTTAAAGATGTTCTATAATTTGTCTAAGCTTCAAATAGCCGAAGCAAAGATAGATAAACCGCGAACACTAATTAATAACAATCAGCCATGTATGAAGACGAGATACAGCTTATAGGCAAAATGTTGTATAGATGAAGAACAATTAGTTTGAAGAATTTTCATTGAAAAAATATTTTGAATGCTGAGTTGATGCATTTCAATTTATAATTTGGAAAAAGAGACCGAGGCTAATTTCCGGCGCAGCCGCAAATTTGAATACCCTTCGCTCTCCTCGGGCTAAAAGTTCCCTTGCGTTGACAAAACAATATTTGTATGGGTTTCGTTGCAATAAGTGGGCAAATAAAAATATATACTCAGAAAATTTTATTGGGGGATGCCGGAGCATGGCCCCGTAGTATGATTCCTTTTGTTTTGACCTTTTTTGTTGCTTTGATAAAGACACATTAATTCACGGTTTTGTGAAATTGGTATAGAAAATGTTTCTTATAAGAACCTAATTTGGGGGGTTGGGTTTGTATGGCAGCCCCATGACCCCATGGTCCGATTTGATCCATTCTTACATGTGTTTTTTTGTCATCGAGAGAAACACATTTGTGTAAAATTTGGTTGAAATTGGTGGACAAAGTACACGGAGAGAAAAAATGTAGTGAAAGGTATTAAAACTGTAATAAAACCTATTCCATTTGTAATGATTTTTGACCCTATTGCAACTGATGTAAAAGTTATTACATCTGTCATGAAAAATGTCATTGCGCTGTAATAAAATTAACAATTGGTTGGTAATAAAATTTGCCAGGAAGATAACTTGGCGATAATAGAAAAAAATACAAAAAGTGTTTTTTTTTTATTTTTAACTTTTTTTATTTTTACCTTTTTTTATTTTTTACTTCTATTTTATCCTTAACTTCTTTTTTCCTATTGTAACTTTACCTTTTTACAATTTTCTTCTACTGGGAATTGAACCGGGGACCTATCGTTTCGTAGTCTTACGTCCTACACCAAAGCTATCTAAGATTACAAGTTATGCGAATAAATTAGTCGTCTTATTTTTTGACAGTTTCATAATTATTACGCGCTCTTGTTAATTTCATGTACGAAAGGATGTAAACGATTACACCATGCAATAATTATTATTACAGACTGTGGTGAAAATTACCATAAACACAATAAATGTTACTATCCATACAAATATCATGCAATGATTTTGTCATTACACTGCAATCATTTTTACAATAGGCCAGCACCAGTAAAAACAACTGAATTGTAATCAATTTCACTACATTTTAATAACTTTCACTACAAATGTAGTGAAATTGTATGTTGTGAATTTCATTGTGTGATTTAGTTGAATTCATTGCACATTTTTCTTTCCGTGTAAAAAGTTTTTCTTTGAGAAACCTAATTTGGGGGGTTGGGTTTGTATGGCAGCCCCATGACCCTATGACCCCCCAATTTAGGTTCTTCTTGGAAAAACTTTCTTATTTGTACATCAATTTCAACCAAACTTCACACGAATATGTCTCTATTGAAGGCACATAACATACGTTAGAATGGATGCAATAGGCGCATGGGGTCATTGGGCTGCCATACAAACCAAACCCCCCAAATTAAGTTCTTCTAAGACAATTTTTTTCACTTGTGCATCAATTTCAACCAAACTTCACACGAAAATGTCTCTATTTATGGCACATAACATACGTCAGAATAGATGGAATCGGACCATGAGGTCATGCTGCCCCAAAATTAGGATTTTCTCAGAAAAACTTTTTTCTTGCGCACCAATTTAAACCATACCTAACACAAATGCATTTCTTTTGATGCCACATAACATATGTAAAAATCGATGGAATCGGACCTTGGAGTCATGTGGCTGCCATACAAACACCCCCAAATTAAGTTCTTCAAAGAAAAAATGTTGTGTTTGTGCAATAATTCCGACCGAACCTCACACAAATATATTTTCCATTAATGCCACAAATCTTATGTAAAAATGGGTGCTATCGAACCATGGGGTCATGGGGCTGCTATACAAACTCAGCCGTCAGCCCCCAATTTAGTTCTTCTATATGAACAACTTTTTTATATGTGCGCATCAATTCCAACCAAATCTCACACAAATGTGTTTCTGTTGATGCCACAAAACATATATATCTAAAAACGGAAGTAATAGGACAATGGGATCATGGGGCTTGCATACAATCCCAGCCCCCGCAATTTGATTCTGAAGGATAACCGTTTTCTTTCTGCACAAATTCCAATCCAACCTCACGTATAAATGTGTCTATCGAAACCAAAAAATGAATGTAAAAACAAATAGAATCCCGTGAGGTCATGCCTACTAAGATATATTTTTTTTTTTTTGATTAAAAGTGTTGTTTTGCCAGAATCGTTGTATAGAATAAGATACAATTTTGTATTTCCTCCATGGGCGATTCACGATGCGATTCAGCAAATGCCGAAAAAACGTTTTCTTCAATGGTTTACATACCAAAGCTAAGTGAATCGATTGCACGGTCCTGTAAATATTTTGTACCGCAGCTTAATATAGCCATGCGTCCAAAAACGCGACTTTGTATACACCCTTAAAGTCGAAAATCCCTACTGAGGAAAAATCAGGAGTAGTTTATAAAATAGACTGCTCCAACTGCGACGCAACATATATAGGAGAAACGATTCAAAAGCTAGGCAGTCGCGTGAGCCAACATCAAAACGACACCAAAAAGGCGCTTACTAACAACTTATCGGCCTTAGCAAAACACGCGATTAAAGAAAACCACGAATTTAATTTTAAGGAAGCAAAAATTCTGGCTAATGAGCGCAATAAAACCAAATTGCAAATAAAAGAAGTAAACCAAATTATTAAATATGAGGATACTTCTTGTAACGAAAAAAGTGATAAAAAAGACTATTCGAACACGTACTACAATTTAATAAAATTTGGATTAAATAATGATTTTACATTGTAATAAACTAGTACATACATACATCCATTTTCTATATGAATAATATGTCATAACGTCCATAATTTAACTTGTCTGTTTGACATACATCTACTACTAACATACATTGTCAGTCTTTGTCTTCAATGTGTCATTGTTCTATTTAGTTTTTTCAAAAACGAAAAAAGGTAAAATCATCCTTTTATTCATTTAATTATTATATATTAAAGTCATGTATTTATTGTTTATATATAGAAAACCCTGAAGATGGTCAATTGACCGAAATATATTGGTTTTAAAGCAAACAAATACAGCTTTTATTTCAAACCCATCGTGAATCGCCCATGGAGGAAATACAAAATTGTATCTTATTATATTTTTTTTTAATTGTGCACCAATGCTAACCAACCCTAATACAAGTTTTGTTCTATCGCGTAATTTATGTGAAAACGGAAGTAATCAGATGGGTGGTTTATGGAGCTGCCGCAAAAATCGCACAACCAAAAATCAAGTTACAAGAATTATTTAGGAACGGACGAAATGGGGACACAAGTGATAGGGTCGCTGAAAAAACTGTTAGCACGAAAGAAAGTGAAGGGTATCTAAATTTCGGCCAGTCCCGAAATTAGCTTTGGTCTCGTTTTATAATCATTTGGAAAAAATAATAGCCGAAAGAATCAAGAATAATCCCTTATACAAGACAATTATAATTGTGCATTTCAGACACTCGATAGGATGAAATATAGAATCTTCACGCCGTTTAATGCACTATTAGGGGTTAAAATATGATCGCCCATTATTCGGTTAACACGAGTTCCCAGCCAGCAAAAAACATATTCATGCACGACACGGCAGTCGATATAACTTTGTCATTCATTCATCACGTTTTCATAGAAACCCTAGTTTTCTACACTTAACGTATAAAAACTGTTAGAAATAATAGAGCTAATCAAACCTCTTATCCGATTTTAGTGTGGTTAGTTTTATTTTTTAAGTAAATTTGTTGGCTGCAGTAATCATCTTATATCACTATTTTAGCTAGCCTTACTTTGGAGATATTGAGGTTTAAGTCGTACAAGAAAATTATTTTTTCAAAAATTTTCAAATGCCTATGGCAGCTAAAGGGTTCCTTGCAACTTTTTTGCTGGAAATCACTTGAGGAATCACAATCCGGTGCGTTTATGCGTCAGTTTCCGAACACCCTGTATATGACAATGTCCCCATTTATGTATCATACCTTTTCTCCTTATTACGCAAAAAGATTACATCATCGTTACTCAAAATAATTATTTTTAATGCATTGCTCATAAGAAAATATTCATGTTTTGTACGAAATGAATATATGATGTATTATTCGTGATAAATGAAAAATGCATACCGCGAAATAAGTCCTTAATGAATCTCACGTCAAGATGTTGGTTAGATTTTGCATAATAAGGAGGAGTGCTTTAAAGCGGGCTTATTTCTGATTTAGCGGATATCATAGATTCACTACAGCAGGCTAGTGAAACTCGCGGCCCACTTCGCAGTTTTCTGCGGCCCGCGGCCAGGCCAAAGAAAATCAAAGTGTATCAGCACAAAACCGTAATATTAAAAAAAAAATAAAGTAGTCAAACTAAAACCAAAGTAAAAGAAAATTTGTTCAGAAAAATTATTGTCTCTTCGTGAAATTGTCTTGCCGCAAATTCGGCTATGAAAGATGTTTTTGACTTTACCTAAAAGTTATCTGCCACGGTTAGTGTCCGCGTTTTTCAGGTTGTGGGAAAGAATATCATTAAGATTTATTTTAAATTTGAAAAGAAGGCCAAGCTTTAAAGAAATCCTGTACGAACTTTCGTTAACATAATACTTTCAGCCCAACCCGATTTTTGCCTTTCAGTTCAATAAGCTTCACTGGTGCAAACGTTTCTTTCACACCACATCTCAAAAAAAAAATTGTCAATTTTAAGCTATCCTTCTGCCCGAACCTAATTTAGGTCAGCCTAACAATTTTGGCTCTCGAGGCTGTTTTGGGATTATCTGGATGACTGGTGCTACAATGTTCTGATCAGCAAAAACAGTGGTTACGAATTGAGCAACCAAATTTTGGCGTTTTAACTTGTCTAAAGTTTCTAAATGTTTTGAAGTACGTACACCTATGTAAGAGTATATAAATAATCCCAGGGTCTTTAGTGACTCAGCTTTATATTCACACTTAATAAAATTTACTCTGTAATCAAATTTCAAAAAATGTTTCTTTAGATTTTTCGAAATTTTTCTGTGGCCCGTTCAAATCTGAAGATAGTGATGTTTGGCCCGGATCGCGTGTTGAGTTTGACACCCCTGCACTAGAACATTGCGAGGCTGATTAGTTATACGATCAATATTTGCAAACTCTTGTTGCTTCCAAACGTGTGATGCCCAACTTTTGACAGCTTGTAGTCCTCCTATGTTGGCACAATCACACCAACAATGTGAATACGGAGATATTCAAAATGATGATGATCGATTAAGTCATTCAATTTTAAAGTGAAAGTATAGTTGGCGGCTAATTGTTGTTTTATTGTAAATCGTAAATCGAAGTGGATCCGAAATTATTGTTCTGTTTTCTTTATAACCTAATACCTCATTATTTGATTGGGTCTGATTTTACTCACTCCTCTTAACATATTTAATACAAAACGATCTCTTTCTTACCTGAAAGAAAAATAGACAAAAATTAAATTAGAAAAATTATGATTTAAAATTATGTAGATAAATCATTTAAAACTTTGCAGATGACATTAGATTTTTTAATATCCTTTAAAGTGACACCCATATTGCTTATAACAATTGACATGAAAAAGTGCATTTCGACGATTTTTGTAGCCTTTACATGTATTGTTCGATATATGTATGGACTTCGTTTCAGCTATGCTTTTGAGCTTTTTGTATTTTCGTATTATGTATAAGAGAGCTTTGTACCTCTTAATGATGTGAGCTGCAATCGAGAGTATATTAATTTCTTCATAATAGATTAAATACATGTTGAAAACTAAAGTTAATGGCGTAACCTTAATTCCATAGAAATGAGTAAAATTGTCCTTTTAATCAGAATCAAGGTACAATCGGTATAAATTTATATCAAAAGTAGCCGGAAACATAGTCCATGACCGAGCATTTTTATTTCCTAACAACAAGGGTCAGACAACTTGAATTCCGATTTCCGAATAAAAAAAATGCAACGCATATCTTCTTCTCCGTACCGTAACCCCTTGCGGGGCATGGTGCGTTGACTCAGCCGCTTATAGGCTACTTCGAGTCAACGTTACATTGCATATAGAGGAGTGTATATAATGTTGCAAGCACTATATATTTCCGGGACTACGCCGAGATTCGATCTCCGGACCTCTAGATTACTAGCATCGTAGAGTGCGACTCAACCAAGTGAGCCACAGAGCGTGTCAAAACGCATATACCATTCAAAAAGGACTATCACATATCCTTCATAATAAATTCAACTATGTATACCTAAAATAATAATAGATTGCCTGCATAATTGGAACAGAAATCTATACTAAAACTTGCCATTTACTCACTTAATTCAATTACCGGATTATTCATTCACAAATCTGATTAATTTTTCCGTAGCAAAGCTGTGTGTTGTTATTCCAGATCCCTTGATAGATGTAACGCAGCTTCGCTGGCAGAAAAGTAGCGTCGCGTCGGTCGTCCTATCCCAACACAATATTCGATACATCCAACTATGCGTGCGTTATGAAAGATATACGATTTAATAGGTCGAATACTATGGATACAGACATCGATATTTGAGGCAAATTTTCCATGACATGCAACGCTTTGCCATATATCATATATCGCAGTCCTATGATGATTGTGTTAGACATTATTATTAGAGGGTGAGTGTTTTGTATAGCTCAAAATTACACAGAAACCACACAAACCCAAGACAATTATCACAGCTCTGTTTCACCTGTGGCGCCGGCCGTGAGTTATTCGAGTAGATAGGGTAGGAATATGGTGTATAAATTTATTGTGACATGCGAATTTTGATACTTATATGACCATCTTAACAATACACTCATCAAAATTGTTGGTATGTTGAATAATCAGGCACGTGCATGGGGGAACAATTATCGAATTTCGTCTTAAAGTGTCAAGTCAAGTTGGTGATTTCGATTAATGTGACGGTTTAACAATCACGAATCTTCAGTTATAGAAACACTATTCGAAATGTCCAGATAACCCCCCGACAAGGCCTCTGATCTTTCTGAAATGGTGTGAGTTTTAAGAGATAAGAGCATTAGTCTTGAAGAGATGAAAGTTACTCAACAACTACTCAAGAAATTATTCTAAGTAAGATGAAACTTACCATAAGTTTTCTCCGTCAAGAATATACTGTCTGTTAAATTTAACGATGCCGGAGAGACTTTAAGACTGATAAGAAATCCAGAATCATAAATTAATCAACTAACAAGCGCAAACATTCAATTATTCTAATTATGCCTGATACAATCAACTTCACTATTGATTAAAACGTTCATAGAGAACGTGCAAAGGATACCCTAACCTAATCTATCATCCATGTTCTAGATTTATGAGAACTACACAGTACAACACATCTTGTAACTGACAGATACGACACACAACATACAACACAGCACGTCCATATGAAAATGATCGAAAGTCATATGGGTCCACCACATTCGAGCAATTACGATTCAATTAACACCATCAATTCAACGTGCCTGGGCCATGCTATATTTACGGAATACGTCATCGTATTCGAATCGAACTCATCTCTAGGCATCTGCGGTCAAACTGCTTAGCGGATGATGGTTGGATGTTGGAATATAGCATACAGAAGCAACGTCCAGCGGAGAGAACTCAGTGGAGGAATGTTTCTAATGAGCCACAAGATCACAAGCTTCCTGTTTCCAGTGACCAAACCCACATACGTATATGTATACAGTAGTAATACGTTCGGACGATTGAGGACAAACGAACAAATTGTGTGTTACAGAAACCGCGTGTTTAGTACAGAGACGAGCAAGGCGCACATACATACATAATAACGTTGATGACGACGACAAGTTAACTCGGTCAATTGAAAATAATTTAGTTAATAATGCAAAACTGGAGAGGATTTTCAATTTCAGAATCAAATGTCGACGGCTTCGGTTGGATAAATGGCAATTGAATGTTTGTGTCTGTTTCATGTTACATTTATAGAATAAAATGCGCCGCGGTTTTAAGTTTAAATTTTTTTTTTCGTAATGCAAGGAAGCAGAATATTGTAAACTAAACCATTTTATGGTAACCGGATCGAATTCGTTTATCAAATATTCCATTTTACAATACTCGCTCTAACTGACATTTGCAACTATGCGAGGTTTTACAATGAATTGTAAGTACACAATTTAATGCAGCGGATACTTTTTTATTGATTATAATCTTAAAATAATAAGGACTCTAGCCTTGAACTGGTGCAGGTATCTAAGGATATGCGACCCAAAAATAGCGTGGTATTGGTAAGAAGAAGATGGGAGCAAAAAAGAAACTGATTATGCCTTTTTAAAAATGGCGAAATTTCGTCTGACTTCCTGACTTTCGTAGTGTGAAACGAGACTCTGAAGACCATTTCGTTTTCATCGGTGTAGAGGAGCGGGAAAAAATATCAAACAATAACTGTGATACGTCGGATATAAAAATATGAAAGAACAGAGTACCGAAAAGACTGCCCTGCGGAACTCCAGAGGATACATTATATAGAAAGATAACCTTGAAACTTGGAAAAATGAGCACGATTAACAAGCTAGGAGCGGAGCCAACTTAGAAGAGAAACTTATACAATTTTTTGCTAGAATATTATCATATATTCTTCTTCTTCTTCTCAGTACCGTATAGCCCCATGTGGGGCCATGGTGCGTTAACTCAGCCGCTTATAGGAAATTTGGTGTCATCGTTACGTTGCATATCATTTGGGAGTGTATTAATGTTGCAAGCACTATATATTTCCTATCCGCACATGTACGAAAATTTTAAACCACGCCTAGATTCGATCTCGAAACCAGCAAACGGGCATTTTTTTTGAAGGTCGATCTACAGTCAATGCGATTCAGTGCATTCGTTTTGCGATGGAAAAGTATAGAGCAGCACGAAAGGACTTGCACTTTGTATTCATCCATTTCGAAAAGGCATTCGATAGAGTACCTCGTGATCTGATATAGTTGGCCTTGAAAGCACTTAATGTCCCTGAGCCATACGTCAGGATGATATGAGATATGACAGCGACTGAAATGAAAATGTTACGCATGTCAGTTGCGCAACAACAACGCATTGGTCTCGGCGATGACACGATCCAAGATAGAGCTGCCTGTAAAAATATGCTGAGATATTACCCCCAAAACGGGCGACGTACCTACACCGCAGGTCGAGCAACCCGAAACCATGGAGCGGTATAAAGAACGAGGCAGGAAGAAGAAACGGGCACCCTTAAAAAATCAAATTTCGACTATCAAAATCTGATCTAGACATTACCAATTTTTCCACATCGAAATCAATAGAGAATATTGATGAGACACTATGCATGCACTATCCATTATCATATCACATACACAACACATAGACATAAATATCTGTCTCTGTCATACAGAATGACATTAATGTCTAAAATTACATAATTTCACTTAATCCAATATACCAAAATTTGACATCTGATCAGCGTGTTCTTTCAGGACACACACATACGAAAAAAAACGTATATGACTTTGCCGATATCGACAGAGATAAACTCAATGTTTACATACGCGAACTGGAACATATCCAAAAAATTAGAGCGTCTTATTTGCTCATAGTCGCATAGTACATGGACGTACATACCGCCCATACATTCCTTCGACATACATATGTATATGAATGACGAGAAACACACATAAATCAATGTCAAAAGGAATGCTTTCGCAAATTCTACTAACAACCACCACCATCACTTCGCTCCTCTTAATAACTAGGAATATCCTTGTCCTTCTTAAGGAAATTCCACATGACAAATATTGACATTATCAGAACTAGATTTTTCTTCTTTTTTTTCCACGAAATGATCAAATACCATAAGTCAGATTATGTGGTGAATGTTTTGAGGTTGATATGAATACATACTCGAATTTGCTGGAATTTGGGGATATTAATAGAAAGTTGTGATGCGTAGTTAAATGGTTGGGTTACCGTATGACGAATACTATATGTGAAATATTAAAAGGTAAAAAGTTGCCAACCTTAAAATTCTACCTTGCGCTGGACAGCAGCGAAACGCTACTCATTTAGTCGACACAACTAGTAGCGTACGTCGACGACATCAACAATATGTCTTGTAGAGGTGATGCCGAAAGCCTTAATCTCAACACGGCCGCAAAAGTAGTAAGTCTACACATCAACGAGGGTGTATTATTTTTATGTGCTTGCTGTTTAAAATTCATTTTTACATGACTTCATTCTGTTTTGTCTTGTGTACCTTCCGACCCACGTACGTTGCAAGATTGGTTCATTTTAGCAGTTTCTACTTTATTATCTATCTTATTTATTAGGAAATCATAATTTGCAATACTCGTCTTAATACTTATGTACATACATGCATACATACATGTACATATGTGCATAATGTAATAGACGCAAATTTCACTTCTTATAACGTACTTCCAATCAACTATATTTAATTGTAGGTGGAAAAATGTTGATAATCGTCAACGAAAGGTGCATTTGGTACATTATAGCAGAGGTACATAAACATTACACAAAGAGACATTAAAATTATCCATAGACGATGTAATCGAACGTGCTTGAATTGCAAATTTGAAAATGTCATTGCATTCTGAAAAATATCCGAAAGCCTTCTACGTGCAGATCATAATGTTATCGATCATCATCAGTTTCAACTTTTATAGTCGTGAAATGTTTATATGCTGTAATAGGTATGTATGGATCTTACGAGTTGTGTGCAACTCAATTTATCACGTGTATACTGTCGGGAATATTTAAATGTTAAATTCAGAAGGAATGAGAAAGTTATCACTGAGAAAGATGACATCTGACTTGCGGAAGTTTAATCATTATTATGTACATCTTATTCGACCTTACTCAATTACCAGCCGTGAAATTGACATAATACGTTATCTAAGCTAGGGTAAATCTTCACTTAAAGAAAAAAATAAATAAATAAAGCAAAAACGAAAGTTTTTAGTTGCTTTGTCGATGTCCTTTCGCTTGAGGGCTTAACAAGCTCAGAACTGAATCGTGGGAATGATATTCCCTATTGGTGTAAGGGGGATACAACTCCCCTGCTGCGAAGGCATCAAATTACCCAAGTCTAAAGGTACGTTGTGCTCGACACGACTGCATCGGCTCTAGCGACAGCGACTCGCTCATTTCATATAAAAACTCATTTTTCTCTCATTTTAAAAACGAGTTTTTATATGAAATGAGCGAGTCGCTGTCGCTAGAGCCGATGCAGTCGTGTCGAGCACAACGTACCTTAAGCAACTAAACGCCCGCCTGAATCATAACGACGGAGAACATGGAAGTCTCTACAATAATCCGCATCATTGGCTGGTCGATTTCGTTGAAAATTGCTGTTCATTATATGCGTATATTTTCTATACAGATCGTTTGATTACTGCATGCATATTTTTTGCCTACATATCTTGTATCGGCTACCATTTAAAAAGGAACATGTCTGTATAAAATACATACATACATATACGCAGTGCTCAGAATCAGGTGTCTAACTTCGATCGCTGAGCTTCATCACATGAGTCGTCTATACGAAGGTATATGTACCTTTAAGGTACATTTTCCTCAACACGACTTCATCGGCTCTAGCGACAGCGACTCGCTCATTTCATATAAAAACTCATTTTTCTCTCATTCTAAAGGTACATTTTCCTCGACACGACTGCACGACAGCGACTCGCTCATTCCATATAAAAACACGTTTTAAAATGAGAGAGTTTTTGTATGGAATTAGCGAGTCGCTGTCGTGCGGCCGCGTCGAGGACAACGTACCTTTAAAACGAGTTTTTGTATGGAATGAGCAAGTCGTTGTCGCTAGAGCCGCTGGGGTCGTGCCGAGGAAATTGTACCTTTAAGGTACGTTGTCCTCGACGCGAGTGGTACACGTTCATTCGCTTGCCCGAAGTCTTCGGGGAAATTCGAAAAAACGAACAATATAAGGATTTTTCATAATGACAATGCGAGCTCTACACATCAGTTATAGCTAGCGCCTATTTAACCGGTCAAAACATTGAATTGACGGGTCACCCGCCTTACATTTTCCCATTTATTAAAAATAAATTACGTGGTGACCGGTTTTCTTTGCCCGAAGCAACTGTTGAAGCGTTCAGAAGCCATGTTTTGGAGGTGTTTCTTTCGGAGTGGAAAAAATGATTCGAAAATTGTCATGAGCGCATGCAAAAGTGTATAGATGTTCATGGCGAATATTTTGAAAAAAACAATGAAACCATTTTTGAAAATGAAAATCGTTTTAATTTATTTTCTAGAAACTTTTGTAGTAACCATCCTACATACACTAAGTGTCACATAATGCACATCAATTACTTTTGCATAGGAACATTGAATATTTTCAGAGATTCATTGAACTTTGCGGTATCCTAAGAGGCGAATTGTAAAATGTGTACATATATGTACATATACATACATATTTCCAACACATCTTCAAACTGCATATGAAATTATTGTGATGACATTTGTTGCACATATAAGAATTACGCTTACTTCAATTGAATATCAAATGAACGCGTACTATAAACAGCATATTAGCCGGGTCTTTTATAGCTCAGTCACTTCCTCTGCCCAACATGCGCGTACATTAATCGTCTGTAAAGCAATATGAAATCACGACAGGATTTCTAGCAAGCAAATCAGCTAGCTATAAAAGAATTACAGGAAACGGTCTCCCAAAAAGAGGCATCATGACAGCATATACTACACTATAAGCATATCACACACTCAGACTCATCGTTATACACAGAGAGGCAACAACACAATGAAATTCGATAAGAAAAAGACGCCAAGAAGGAAAATATACCGGACAGGTAAATGAATTCGATATCAATTCCGATCACGTACATCCTCAATAAGCGCTCTCGAGGTCTATTCACATGAGAGTGTTCTTTTCATTCACGACACCTTCACATGCCAAGTCTATACTGTACAAAATTCAAAGCAAGCAGCCTTGTACGTTGTGTATATTCTCGAGGGAATTTCAACGATTTTTTTGTTAGCTTTTGATTCGGTGTCGTAGTCCTTTTCTTCTCATTTCATTTAAGACGTCGATTTTCGTATACGATTTCTATAATAGGGTTTCATGTGAGAGCCTAAGGCGAATAAAAGAAAAGTGAATGAATTGCAATCGCACAATGTTAATCAAAAGTGAAGAATAATAACAGCCAGGGGCATTATGGACATATATGGTCTAAATGGATGAGTTAGAATAAAAGGCGAAAGGAATGGCCCGGTATGTATGAATAGTACGCGCAATAGATCGGAAATACAGTGAGCTTAATTTCATTCAAAAAAGTAAAGCAATTTGGAAATTATTGCTTATACTCGTATGTATGTAAGATTAAGGATTCGTCAATTGGGCATTTTTTTCACTTATGTTATTTGTAAACCAATTAGTTTTTTTAACAAAATGTTTTTTTTAGTCACACTTTTTACACACTTTTGATACTCAGAAAATGGCTTAAAATACCATGCTAAATTTCACCGAAGTTGCAGTAAATTATTGAGAATGTATAAAAGAATGTATATATGCATAATTTAGTGGAAAATATTTTCTATTAATTTGAAAATAATTAAATTAATTCAACACACAATATGCATTATTTTGGCTTAAAACGCATTGCCCAAATCTTTAGTAATTAGAAACGAAAAATAAATAATAAACTGTTTTTAACCTAGCTTCAACATATGATGTTTATGAGGCACATATGTGACTCATGTCATCAAATATATGTGCGTCATTAAACAAATTTCAATATTTGGCGGAATATTACTATTATCACTGCATAAATTCATTATTAGTCGTGCAGAGCTAGCAATCTTACTGCAATTAACTTAATTTAGACGGCAACGGCCTTAACTTTGAGTGTGATGGTATTTATACGCTCATTTAAAATTTGTATTTTTAATTCATTGTGGAGTTTTTTGTTGAATAAAAGAAGGGCTTATTGTATAATAATTGCTTATTGTAAATAATTCATTCAACTTACTAAAAAAATCACCGAATAGTGAGCTCTAGCATTTTCAGGGATATATTTGCCATTATTTTTGACCGTATTCACTCACTTTTAAGGTATGTCATGTATAAATCAACAACAACCCAAAATAAGTTTCCTCCGAGTACATACTTGCAATATTCAGTCTTCTTGTACGGCATTTTACACTGGACGGACGTTATACATTTTCAATGAAAAAACAACTTGACTTCAGTGCAAATTGGCAATGATTTGTAGCCCCAAACACCAGGAACCTTTTTACACCATATACTTAATTCAGCCCAGAATATCGAATAGTCAATAAAAAGAGAGAACATTTCAGATTCTAAAGAAAAAAGGAAGCTTACGCTGCCAGCATTCTCTATATAACATACATACATGGCCAAGCCAGTCCCTTTGAGGGTGGAGAACGGCAAGAATAATGATGTGTCTTATTATCCATCCGCAAGAAAGCAACAAAAAATAAAAAAATGGATACACCAAACACAAATGCGCCCTACTACATGCACTTTATATAGGAAATAGCCAACTTTGGACTGAAACTTAGCCGACTAGCAATGGACAATGTGTCTTATACAATTGGGACATACGAGTATAACAAAAAGAAAAAAAAGTTGATTGTGTATGAATTCAGTATATGTACTTTTGTTGTCGTCGTATATAAAAATGTCTGTGTTAGTATAGGCCAACTCAATGGTGGTGACCGGTCAATTGAACTCGAGGTCAAATTCATTATAGGGTCCCGGCAATAGTCATAGCATTTATAGGCGGCTACCGTCTGTGCGATGAATGCAAAATGACTGAGGAAAAATCCACGATTAGTTGTTGTTGATATAGGCGCTTTACGGGTTTACTCTGTATTCTTTTCTTTGGGACAATTTAACGGCAATTGTATTGTTTTAACAATATGTATGTGTGGTCAGCAAAATCATGCGTCCCGATAGTTTTCGGTGAAAAGTGTAATGTAATCCATTTTTATCTAAATCTAGGATTGCTCTGTGGGCCAAAAATTGATCACGTGATAAATAGTGGGTGCGATTACAGCACATTCATCTTAGTAAATTATACACTACGTCCATTTGAATGACTTGCAATTGTGTTTTAACGACTTATCAATAAGGATACAGGCTGAAATGGGCTGAACGAATAAAAAGCATTTTACTATAGACTTAACGTTAAACTGCTAAGTAAGTTTTTGTCCCCATAAATACAAACTTTTTTTTTAATAAAAAAGATATTATATCTACAAGTTTGTTAACTTAATGGGGCGTTCTGTCACTCCCATTAACCTAATAATTTTCTACCATTATTTTTGGTAAGTAGGAAAAATCTTATTACATACTTTGAAAATATAAGAACTATTGCTTTTGCCTGATGAACATCTATTTGTTTGAATAGTTGAACCGTTTAAAAACAAACAGATCGTCTTATTGTTTTCCAATAGGAATATATTATTTGACTAATAGGACCAAAACTATATAAAAACGTGACCGAGGCTAATTTCGGGCGCGACCGAAATTTGAATACCCTTCGCTCACCTTGGGCTAAAAGTTTTTTCGGGCGTTCCTATGAATTGAGTTTTTAAATGCCGATAAAACAATCTTTTAGTTAGGTTTGTTTGGAATTATTGGGCAACTAAACAAAACTACATTAGAAAACTTTATTTTGGGGAAGCGGGGGACATGGTCCCATAGTAGAATATTCCACTTTACACTTTTTGTTGCTTCGATACACACATTAATAAAAGGTTTGGTGAAATTTGTGTAGTAAAAAATGTTTCTTAGAAGAAAAATGGAGGGGAGGCTCCTTTCCATAAAGTTTTACGTATATTTTGCGGCATCAATTAAAACATATTTCGGTGAGGTTTAGTTGAAATCGGTAGAGAGATAAAAAAGATAAAAGATAAAAAAGTTTGCCTTCGGAGAACCTAATTTTGGGGATTGTGTTTGTTTGGCAGCCCCATGACCCCATGGACCGATTTCATTCATTTTTGCATATGTTTGCATGACCCCATGGTCCAACTCTATCTATCCATGCATATGTTTGGTATAATCAATGGAAATATATTTCTGTGAAGTTTGGTTGGAATTGGTTCCCAAATAAAAAAAAAATCTTAGAAGAACTAGGTTAGGTTTGTATGGCAGCCCCATGACCCCCTCATCTGAGTTTAGCGATTCAAACATACAAGCTGCCTGCAACAAAAATAAGCATGTGTGCAAAATTTTAGCTCCATAGCTTTTAAGCTGGCAGAGTATAACGCGTAGCAACAGACGGACAGACAGACGGACATCGCCCAATCGACTCAGCTCGTCATGCTGATCATATGTATACATATTTTATATGGTCGGAGATGCCACCTCCAATGCGTTACAAACTTCATGACAAAGTTAATATACCCTTTTCGCTTAATAAGCGAAGTGTATAAAAAAAATTGCCCGTAATCTGATCGAACTGTATTTTTTAGAACAATCCCATAGCAATACCATCCACAGTACGATAAATTTGATTTTTTTTAAAGAAACGTGACTATTTGTCCTTGGCGAGTATTGAACATCTGATTCGCTAGTATTAAAAGAAGGAATTTCCATGGTCATCATCCGCCCGGTCACGGCTACGGAGTCTGATATTGGCTGTTGTTCTAAATACATCAATAGCCCTATTCGACTCACTGGATCATTTCCAGATTTATTGGAAATCCCATACAAAATGATAATCCTGGATGTTGATCCAGGGTATGACTTGGATCATCTGCCAAACTAATCCCCCAGGTGTCTCCGCGAGCAATTTCCCTGAAATTTCAAGTATGTCATTTTGTTATTTATTATTTTTGGTTTGTAAAATTTAGTCAGAGTTAATAATTTTAATATCTCTTGCTACTTATCCTTTTAATTGTATCTCGCACGGTGCATAATTACAAATGCAATTTATAATTTAGAATATCGCGTTGGGGTCAGATGACAGGATAGTCAGTTGTTACCCAATTGGGAAATTTTGATCCGATTTCATTCGACTTGGACAGGATCAATGATCCAGTCAGTCGAATAGGGCTTATGTGCTCGCCTTTCAACTAAGAGGTCTATCCTATTAATGTAATGGGACACCATGTAAAACAATTTACCCTGTTAATTTTCGAAAGAAATGTAAATCCTAATAAATTAATAACGCGGAAATTTTGAACATTACCGGATGCACTTTTAACATTACTGGATGCATTCTTTCTGGCTGTAGTCGATTTTACTAGTTTTGTGTTTTCATTAATGGAATCGATCCCATTATAAGTTATTAGTTAATTTTGTTGGACAAAATGATTAAAATGTAACATGATGACACTCAGAAAAATGGGCCCAGTAAACTTAAAAGTTTTTGTACCATTATTTTAATTAGACGGCCATTTACCGGATTTCTTCACAAAAGATGAAATAATTAATATGACTGGATGAATCCTATTGAGATATTTTGAATGAAATGAAATCTGTCCCGTAAATCAAACGGGACATCAGATTACATTTTAATCAGTTTGTCCCATTAAATTAATAAGATCTGATATGATTAACTAATAATGGGATGGATCCCATTAAAACAAATACAAAACTAATAAAATCAACTATATTGCTCAGAAAAATCCATCCCGTAAAGTTAATAATTTCTGTCTTATAAATTTGACAGAGCGGCAAAAGACGAGACTTCTTCCTAAAATAGACCATCTGCATTGTTTTATATAACGCCCTATTGCATTAAGGGGATAGGCCTTTTAATTGAATTTCAAGCAAATAGATGTATTTTGCAAGATAACCAACATCATGCTCCGTAGTCGAGATCGTTCGATTGCCTCCCCGTGACTTGGTAAGTTTTAAACAGTACTAGCAAATCGGATGTTCAATATTCGGCCTGGCCAAATATCGTGATTCTTAAAAAATCCACAATGACGTAGCGTGATGGTAAAATAATATGGTACTTATAAAAAAAATAGTTCGATCAGATTACGAGTGAAACGAATTTATTTGTTTTTTTTTTCTTCATAGGATTGATCCTATTAATTCAATAAGATATATCCTATTGGAAAATAACTGGACCATGTATTTATTTTTAAATGAGTCAACTATTAAAACAAACGGATATTTATCAAGTTAAAGTAATAGTTCCACATCTCCTGGATGTGTCAAATCAAAAAGCATCAACAACGCATTGGTCTCGGCGATGACACGATCCAAGATAGAGCTGCCTGTAGAAATATGCCGAGAGAATACCGCCAAAACGGGCGATGTGCCTACACCGCAGGTCGAGCAACGCGAAACCATGGAGCGGTATAAAGAACGAGGCAAGGAAGAAGAAAAGTAATAGTTCCTATATTTTTAAAGTAATCTGATTTTTCCTATTGACTAAAAATAATGGGACAAAATGATTAGTTTAAGGGGATTTCCCATTGAAACTTTTCTGAGTGTAGGTAAGGTAATGATTTTGCAGAAAAAAAAGTCCAGTAGCCTTGCAGAGTCGCATGTGTACAAAATTTCAGCTCTCTAGCTCTTATAGCGGCCGAGAAAAACGCACTGCAACAGACAGACGGACATCGCCCAATTGACTCCCCAAGTCATGCTGATCATATATGTATACTTTTTATATGGTCGGAGATGCCTCCTTCAATGCGTTACAAGCTTCATGACAAAGTTAATATACCCTTTCACTCTATGAGCGAAGGGTATAAAAACATGTATCCTTTTTCCCGCCTTGACACCTTTTCTCGAAATATTTTTCCTAGAAAAACCAGAAAAACTTAAGATTTTTAGGACTTTACGATTTCTAAAATAAAATTCCATAGTGATTCCTTTGTAGTCCATTGTGGTTATATTGCGTTTGCATCTGAAGCACAGGGTCTAGGCTCTTTGTGTTCACGTCCCACTGTGAACGGATTTAATTTACGACCAATATGTGACGGAAAATGATCTCACAGATGCCAAAGTACATAGTACCCATTTAGGGGGATTAACAATTCTACAGAACGTGTTGTTGATCTCGACACCTCTACAAAATGCATTTAAGAATTGGAAATTGGATGTCTATGTCCATAATTATTGGATTATCCCGCCAGTTATTTTTTCCATTTTGAGCCCGGACTAAATGACAAATTTTGACAGTTTCACGTAAATATTTCATTATACTCATCGCTGAAAACAATTTACCTCGGGATGTTTACATTCTACATTTTTTTTTCTTATCAATATAAAAATTACATCCGTCGCTTGAAGTTAAGTTAAGACGTACTTTCTTTCTATTTAAAACCAATGAAAATACTGTGTCAACATTATTGAGAAAAGACACCAATATAATACTCACTTTCCGATTACCGTCAAAGACTCTGTCTAAAACGTCTTAAAAAAAATTGAAAAACACAAGTCGTTTCGTTCGTTATCCTCGCGCGGTTTTCCCATTAAGCTGCTCACCTTTTCAGGACGACACTCAATACAGACTCGTCAGTTTCGCCCCCAATATCAAATAGATTTTATATAAATTACTCTTTCGTATCGCGTGTTTATAAGAGGATTGGAATTCAATTTGCATTTATCTTTCTTACCCTATCTATGCTACATTACTACATAAATGTAACTATGTAAGTATGTTCATACAATTGAAAGTCAACGCAAGAGTATTTATGCCGAGCACCGAAAGCCATCAAATTAAAATGTAAAGCCAAAAAAATGAAAATGATGATGGTTTCTAGCAAGCACTGATTCCGTTCGAAGAAAATTCAATTTTCTCGTCGTTTTTTTCTGTAAATCTCGCCGTGTTGAGCCGTATCTATTACGTTAAGAGAACAAGGATAGAAGAGGAGAGTCTATAATATACGCATATTATACGTTAAAGAAAATACATAACGCATAGGTCTGTAGACATGAACAGAGTATCAAAAGTAAAGTACGAGTATATGAGATTCTGATATGATTCATATAAGAAGAATCAATACTATAACAGAAATATCTTCCCTTTTAGAGCTTCGCTTTTATTAATTTGAAAGCCTTGATGATAATGACTGTAATTTTTGCTGAATCAGTGCCAACGCCAACCATGACAATTTCTTTAGCTCTTTTTTTCTGTCATTTTATCATCATCATCGTGATTTTGATTACTATTACTATACGGTACAGAGGTGGCTTTTGAACGTCGTCGTTTTGAAGTCGGATGTAAGCCATTTTAGGATTTATAAATCAATTTATGGAGGGAACTGTTCAATTGATCTATGACAGTAAAAAATCCGACAAAAAGCCATTTATGGAATTCATATTTAAAGAAAATTTCCAAGTTTTAATAAATTTTTGGAAGAGGACGAAAATCGACTAGCGAACGATTGAGAAACGATTTTCAAATATTGGCGCTAAAGCCGTTATGTGCCATTTAAATTTGTAAATTATTAGGTAATATAGTTACGTAACATCGTTGGCCTCTGTGTTGTCCACAAAAATATGGCTCTTCAAATTCCTAATTTAGAATGCCTAGAAGCAGATCTTTCATTGATGAGCCCCTAGAAATATTTGAGTACAAAATAGGGATGCGGCTGAAAGCGGCCTTACTCAACAGTTTTTTTTTTGTGTTGCAACGTTAACCATATCGTTTTTATACCCTTCGCTCATAAAGTGAAAGGGTATATAAACTTTGTTTGTAACGCATTGAAGGAAGCATCTCGACCATATAAAAAGTATAAATATATGATCAGCATAACTTGGGGAGTCGATTGGGCGATGTCAATTTAAAAGCTATGAAGCTGAAATTTTGGACAAATGCTTCTTTTTACTGCAGGCAGTTTGTAATCGGTAAAATCGGACAATGGGGGCAGGGGCCTGCTATACAAACCTAACACCCCCAAATTAGGTTCTTCTAAGAAAAACTTTTTTATTTGTGCACCAATTTCAACCAAATTTCACACAAATGTGGTTCTATTGATAACACAAAACATATATAATAAAGGAAACATATAAGAATGGATCAAATCGGACAATGGGATCATGGGGCTGCCATACAAACCCAACCCCCCATTTTGGTTCTTCTAAAAAATATTTTTTAAGCTAATTTCACAAAGCCTTGATTAATCATCAAAGCAACTAAAAAGGTCAAAACGTACTATGGGGCCATGCTCCCGTTTCCACCAATAAAATTTTCTGCACTCAAAAAATTGGGCTATCTAAAATTAGGAAACTCTTTTCTCATTTGCAAAATTTCCGAATTTAGACAAAATTTCTCAAAATCTGAAAATTTCTTGTTGAATCGATCCTATTTTCAAGACCTTCTTTTGAGAAATAGGAAGTAGATTCAAGCCTAAACCATTATTCTCAATTCAAGCAAGCAAATGCTTGATAATAATAGATTTTTTTTACATTTTCCATGTAAAGCTCGTGGAAAAGCTTTATTTTAGCTTTAGCTTATATTGGACCGTTGTAGTAGATTAGTCAGAAGTGTCTCTGGTTCAGTGGGTAGCGCGTTTGACTGGGAAGAATGAGGTTATGGGTTCGATGTTGGGTGGATGCAATTTTTTTTTTAGTTTTGTTCAGATCTCTTGTCTTTTTCATGAGAAAAGTTTGCTTGATTCAAGGTTAGTTTTCCTTAAAGCGCTGCTATTGGCATTTCACTTGGATCAGTGTGACTAATTCTCAAATGAAGAGAAATATTTCTTGGCTGTTTTTAGTTGTCTTTTTTTCTTGATTTGAACCGTATTTTCTTTACTTTAGCAGGCGATTAGGTTCAGTGTGAGTAAATATTTTTATTTGCCTATTTATTTGAATCAAACCACACACAAATATTGTTTTGTCAACGCAACGGAACTTTTGTGAAGACAGAAGGCAAATAACGGGGGAGGGGGATTAAATACAAGTCGTAGGTACGCCGGAAAAAACATTTAGCCCGAGGGGAGCGAAGGGTATCCAAATTTCGGCCGCGCCTGAAATTAGCCTCGGTCTCGTTTTAACTTCCGATACAATTAATTAAAACACTAGACAAACATTAATTCTGATTTATAAATTTAATACCTATACAGGGTGTCCCGTTCATGGTGGAGAATCTTTTAATGGTAGATAGTGTGGCTCATTTGGGGAAAATTAATGTACTACGAGACACCTCTATTTTGAACCGTTACAATATAAAAGCACTTTTTGTAAATTGTGTCAAAATACCTGACTTGCCGAACTAAATCAAAATTTGCCAAACCACCAAACATGTCTTCCGAGATATGACTTCACTTTCCGAAACTACATAAAATTTCCTATAAAACGACACCTCGTCCGTTACGAAGTTGCTCGTATCTTCCGAGATACACCTGTTCAAACTTTGAAGAAATTTTAAAATCGGTTTTTCATGCAAAATTCAAATGATAAAATCGTAACGGTACTTTGAACTGACAAATCTTCAAAGTTGAAAAAAGTTGCCTCATTATGTTAGCTCTCGAACGACATATAAAAATTAAGGGCTCACGATTTGAAAATTTGCGAATTTAACGTTTCAAAGGTAAAAAAATGTGGTTTTCATATAAAAGACGTTTAGGCTATTTTCAAATGAATTTTATTCATATGTATTTTTGTTTTATGCTTACCAAATAGGAGAAAGAAGCGAAACCGAAATCTATTTTATTTTTAAAATAATTTCGAAGTGAAAATTAGAGATATTGTTCGAAATGTCCTCCTTCGTGTTGGATACAAAGTGAACATCTTCTGGCAACTGATGCGACAGCGCGGAGAACTTCTTCCCTATTTCTTCTCAAATCGTTGCACTCTGTTTTAATTTTTTGAATCAGTTGTTCCCGCGACGTAATGGGTTCGTTATAAACCCGATTTTTCCAATTTCCCCAAACATAAAAATCAAGAGGAGTTAAATCAGGACTTCTTGCAGGCCATGGAATAGGCCCATATCGTCCAATCCATTTTTGCTGGTATTTATCATTTAAAAACTCTGTGACAACTCTTCCATTATGGGCAGGACATCCGTCCATCTGCCACCAAATTTCTGATCGTTCCGCAACTGGAACAGCATTAAGTAAACTTGGTCCGACTTCAGTTTCCAGCACGCTATGGAACGCCACTGAATTGAGCCGTTCAGGAAGAATTATGGGCTCGGAAAGGCGATCTCCGAGAACACCTATCTCCACATTCACCCTAATTTCATGTTGATAACAAGAAGTTTTAGTTGCGTTGGGGTTCCGATGGGCCCAAACGTACGTGTTTCGCGAATTAAACACGCCACTACGTGTGAACGTTGCTTCATCTGTCCACAGCACTTTTCTCGGAAAATTTCGATCTGTTGAAGTTTGATCCAAAAGCCATCTACAAAAGGTTGTCCTCCTTTCGAAGTCTGCAGGTAATAAATCCTGGACCCGTGATAAATGATACGGATACCGACCGTCGGCGTGGTGTACGCGGTGAATCGCCATACGCGGGACATTCAGGCGAAGCGACGCCCTTCGCGTGCTCGTACCGGGATGCATATCAAAGTGTCTAAGGATTTCGTCTTGATTCCGTTCAGTTTGATCCCTGGCCTGGTGGTTTGCCGTTTTTCCGGTCGCCTTTAAGATTCGGTATGTCCTTGCAATCGTCCTGCTGTCCGGAAGTTGTCTACGGGGGAAACGTCTACTGTACTCACGAACTGCCTCACATGTGTTCCCGTTAGATACGCCATATACGAACACCATATCGATGTATTCATCATCAGTATATCCCATATTTATTATTCGGGAACAACACTATACTTTTAAAAGTTCGAAGTTATAATATTATAACACTAATAACAATTTAAATAATATTACCTGGTAAAATATTAGTACAAACACTAATTAATTTATGTAGTAATAATAGCTCACAAACTGACTGATGAGGGAAAGAACTTGCGAATAAGTGCAATTATTATTTAGAATTAATATAAATCAGATCTACGGTTAAAATAACTGTTACATTTTTGGCCCGAAACATTTTCAATGTAAAGTTTTTTCGCCCAACAAAATGAACTGTGTTGATCGTACAAATTTATCTTCATCATATCAGATGATTTGCATTACACGAAAACCACATTTTTTTACCTTTGAAACGTTAAATTTGCAAATTTTCAAATGGTGAGCCCTTAATTTTTATATGTCGTTCGAGAGCTAACATAATGAGGCAACTTTTTTCAACTTTGCAGATTTGTCAGTTCAAAGTACCGTTACGATTTTATCATTTGAATTTTGCATGAAAAACCGATTTTAAAATTTCTTCAAAGTTTGAACTGGTGTATCTCGGAAGATACGAGCAACTTCGTAACGGACGAGGTGTCGTTTTATAGGAAATTTTATGTAGTTTCGGAAAGTGAAGTCATATCTCGGATGACATGTTTGGTGGTTTGGCAAATTTTGATTTAGTCGGCAAGTCAGGTATTTTGACACAATTTACAAAAAGTGCTTTTACATTGTAACGGTTCAAAATAGAGGTGTCTCGTAGAACATTAATTTTCCCCAAATGAGCCACACTATCTACCATTAAAAGATTCTCCACCATGAACGGGACACCCTGTATATACATGCTATACCAAACTGACAACCATAAGAGGGTTACGCCCTCTACATCTCATTTCAAAAATACGGATAACCATTAGACGATTTTCAAAGTCTTACATCATAGTCGAACTTTGATCGAATATACCTACACTTGCCAACTGAAAAATGACAAGAACGAATTTCAAGCCATAAATTATTCATACCGGAAGAAAGTCTATATTCGGTACAGATTCTTCAGAGCAATCTGTATTCGCAGCATATATCTACATTTTCATGTTAAGTATCTAACATTAAGTATTATCCAGTATTTACAAGCAAATACGAAGGAGCCTATGCATACACTCGAACTCAATGAAAACTTTATCAAGAGAAATGGCTACAGAATTGCTAATGTTCAAAGTAATTTTTTATTCCCCACATTTGAAGGATATGTATAAGTGGGTTTCTATGTAGATACGAACCCAAGAAGCAGAGTGTACTCGTATTTGCAATTTTTATTCAGTAGTTGGAGTAGGTATGTGATTCAGCACCAACAAGCAATATCTCCCAAGGGAAACATTAAAACTCTTCCTACCGCTTTTAGGTACAATTTTAAGTATACGAGAGAGAGTATCACGCTCCATTTCCTACAACAAAAATTTCTAATCTTTCCTGGTTTTAATATGCAAGTTTTTCTTGGTGTTAACAATAACGTACAATCCTGTCTCGTAACAAAATGAGTTGTGAATACGTTTATGGTTTATCTATACAGCTTTCAGAACAATATGTATGTTACGTAAAAGCGTAAGAAAGGCATCGGAAAAAAATACTAGCACTTTCCAATAAATACAATTTATATAGTTCAATAAAAAAGTTTTATGCATCAATGAAAAGTGCACTGTTCGACGAGTTATCTCGTAGAACCATTAAAACTATTTTAGGATGTACACAATACACTTTCTCGAATGTATCCTATTATATCCAACTACGTCCAGAAACTCCATATACCAACCACTCATCCGTAATATGGTCGTTTCGCGATAAATGTCAAAATGTGAAGTGTCACCATAACGACGATTGAGAGAGTATCATGGAAAAATCCCTCTGCATTCCGTCAGCGCGTAATTTGATTTTTTGATGAGGAAATTAATCCGTCACTAAATGTTGGGATTAAAAATTTTCAAAATGGTAATCGGGAATGTGGTCGGTGTTGTCCATGCTTTCGATGAAAGTTGAATACTACCATATAAAATAACGCAACTGTAGGCTGTGAAATTTTAGTGAAACGTTCGAATATTGACTCAAGGGAAGAGCCCTTCATAAAGCACTTTAGCTTCATGTAGGTACACATTGCTATGGAATATTGCATCATACGCGTATGTAGTATGTAGATTGAACATCACATGGCCTGCACAAAAATTACTATTCACACACTTGTTGTCGTTAATATAGTTATACACGGTACCATTAAGTCTCGACTGTAGAGTGAACAATTTTTTTTACGAGATTGAACGGTTTTTAATGGAATAAATCTCTGGACTATATGCAAGGACATTTTGTATAACATTTCATGTTGTTACCCTTCAGTTTCGATTAGACTTGATGGCTTAACTATAAGTCTAATCCATTTTCTATACTTGAAGCAGATTGCATGCAGGACAATAGACAGGATTTTATTTAGCTGGAAACATGTTTCGGAATATTCGACATGCCTATACAGTGGCTTTCATAGAAGCGTGTCGTACATGGACCCTAATATAGGAAAGCCTAAAAAATTCCACTGAAAATAAAATGACTATAATGAAGCTAAGTAGGTGATTCGTTAGAGTTTGGCATGTAAACATGAAAATTAGGCTTTTTGTTTACGTTCAGCTTCCAGCTATTAATCAGGCTACTTTTAAACAAGAGATTAGTATGTAGACAAGCTTGTGTAGGTACATGTTTTCGAATGAATCTAAGCTCCAGATTATAGCTATGATGGCCTATTTTAATAGTCGTTTAAGTCCCATATCGAAACTATTATATAAAAATTTCGCATCAAAATGTTATTTCAAACTCCCCTACTTCTATTAATAGTGAATATAGTATTCTTTCAAAAAATTTAACCATTTTCCATTTTGAAACGGGGTCTTAATGCGAGCGGAGCGAGAAGATGGGGAAGCGACTTACATATAAAAATGTTGTATGTACAAAGATTTGTTTCCAAGGGTTTATATACCCAATAATAAATAGACATCAAATTTTGGCCCAATATTTTGAAGAACAAACTCCACCTAAAATTAGAACACAATGCGAAAAACGAGTATTTTTGGTTCTAGGAAACATCGTAGAGTTACGGTCCTCTGATTTTGAAAAAAAAAGGAATTTGGCGAAAAGGGATGAAAGCAATTTTTCAGTTCATTCAGGTTAAAAGCTGTTTACATCTAAAGCACCAACCATGAACTTAGTAAGAGGCTGAAGTTTCAAAATTGTGATAAACCAATAGCCAGTAAATATTAACATGGCCTACACAAACAAGAAATGAGTATGGCGGTCGGTTTATCACGACATTAAACCTTCCATCCGTGGCATCTAGCCCACAACCATTGGCTATTAGTTAATGTTGTACTGAACTTATTCGTGATAGAGCGCCCCTGGTTGTCACATCTGTAACAATTCTTCCGGGTTAGCTTTGGTCAGAGTGGGTACCCCGATAAATTTCTGGGTTTATCTGGGCTATGTTGTTATTTTAATCCCATGTTTACACTAAACTAACCTAGACCGGAGAACAAAAAAACCTAATATTTATGGGAATAATCTTTGTGAAGAATTATTTTCGCAAAATTTGTTCTTTTCGAGGTGATTTGAACATAAAATTCAGTTGTTGCTACTAACAAGGACGCCCCATTGACATGTCATAACCCCACTTAAAAATCCGAATAGGCGACTTAATTGTTTTTCTTCTCAGGATACGGCTCATTATACTCCCTACATAAAATCAGCCCAATCAGCATTTTATATAGTGCTTGCAACATTATATACACACCTCTACATGGAATGTAACGTTGACTCGAAGTATGTAGTCTATAAACGGCTGAGTAAACGCACCATGCCCACCATGGGGTTAGGTACAGAGAAGAAACACTGAAAAAATCAGTTGCTAAAAACAAGAAAACAATACAACAAAAAACAGCCAGGGAATAATTTTTCCTGATTTAAGATGTATTTTCTTGTTCCAAGAAAAGTCTTTGCTTAAAACAATGCTTATATTTATTTTAAGCAAAGACTTTTCTTGAAACAAAAGAATACATCTTAAATCAGGAAAAATTATTCCTTGCCTGTTTATTGTTGTATTTTTTTCTTGTTTTTAGCAAATGATTTTTTCAGTGTATGGACACATTATTTTGCAAAATTTAAATGACGGGATAATGGAAGTCCTTGATTGAAGCAATTTAATTATAGGTCAAAATTATCTCCACCTTGATACGAATGCCGCGCACTTAAAATGTAATTCCTCATCTTGAATTTTTTTAAAATGTTTTTTGTTATGTTTTTTTTCAGCTATGGGATCCCACACACTGAACAAAATCGCCTGCTAAAGTTAAGAAAATATGACTGAAATCAAGAAAAAAAGACAACAAAAAACAGCCAAGGAATATTTCTCTTTATTTGAGAGTTAGTCCCATTGATCCAAATCAAATGCAATAACATCGCTTTAAGGAAAAGTAACCTTAAATCAAGCCAACTTTTCTTATCAAAAAGACAAGAGAATCTAAACAAAAATTAAGAAAAATGAACTTGCAGCCAACCAACATCGAACTCGTAACCCCATTGTTCCCAGTCACACGCTCTACACATTACACCAGAGACACTTCTGAATAACCTACTACAATGCTCCAATATACGCTAAAGCTATAATAAAGCTTTTCCAGAAGCTTTACACGGAAAGTGTAAAAAAAATCTGTTATTTAGCATTTATTTGCTTGAATTCAGAAAAATAGTTTGTGCTTAAATCTTGAATCTGTTTCTTAAAACTAAGACTTGTAAACAGGATCATTTCAAGAATGCATTTTTAAATTTTGCCTAGATTTGAGCATTTTGCAAACAAGAAAGCTATTTCTTCATTTTAGATAGTTTTATTTTTTCCGTGCATAACGCGACAAAATGACGTGAATAAGGCGGAAACAAAACAACGGTCAGTCTTTTTCCAAAACGAGCCAAATCCAATAAAAGTTGTTCGGTCAGGAGGGGCTACTCTGCGTAAATATAGGATGAGGGGAATGTGGCCATGTGGGTACTATTTTGCTTGAGGAACGTAGAACGATCTATTCTGAGCAACCCATCGAAGGAATTCGGAAAACGTTCAATATAACAAACAAGTCATTCTTAATCGTGAGATTGACCTCTTAGACAACACTTCAGAGTAGGGTCTGTTTGACCGACAAAAAAAAACAATTAATGAATTATCCTCTATTCCTCTGCCTAGGATATCACGCATAAGAAAATTGTTTTTCGACGCCGGAAACATCTGCCGAAATGTTCAAACCTCAATAGCGCAAAGATTTTAATTTAGAATATTAAAAACCCCCAAAAAACAAACACTTCTGTTTACATAAAAACTCTCAGTTTATTTAAAATTAGCTTGCTATTGCTATAATAAAGTAAATATGTTCCTAAGAGAATTGACAAGATGATAATACGCAAAATGAGGGTACGAATACTCTTCTTTTTTAATGTTTCACATACCCCATACGCTCACATTCGTATCAATTGCCGTTTCCACTGAGGGTATCTTCGATACTTCTTTTATTTGATACTATCATCTGTCACATAATAATAATAATAATAATATCGAATTATGAATAAACTTTTATTGTCAGTTATGCAGTGCGTTATGCAGAATCCTATAGAAGTCTATAAATACATTATGATTGGGAGCTTAACATTTTCCCTAAGTGAAATTGAATTGTATGCAGACAGTAAGGATCATATCAGATGCAATATTTGAAGTCGTAATTGGAAATAATATCCTATTTATGGAAGATTTATATATCATTAGAGACTTTTATAACTAGATAGATACAATACAATGGAGGCACCGCAAATACTAAGTAAGAGTAAATTATTATAGCTATCGGTAGTTGCCTGCCATAATGTTGTTGTTGGCAAGTGATTTTCAGTAGACACCAAAAACGATCATAAACTCAAGAGCTTCAGGAGTCAATGCCATTTTTTGTGATGATTGCACTAGAATGTTTTTTTATACCCTTCGCTTACTAAGCGAAAAGGGTATATTAACTTTGTCATGAAGTTTGTAACGCATTGAAAGAAGTATCTCCGACCATACAAAATATGTATATATATGATCAGCGTGACGAGCTGAGTTGATTGGACGATGTCCGTCTGTCCGTCTGTCTGTCTGTCTGTTGCGACGCGTTTTGCTCGGCCAGTTTAAAAGCTATGGAGCTGAAATTTTGCAGACATGCTTCTTTTTATTGCAGGCAGTTTGTATGTTTGAATCGGTAAAATCCGACAAGGGGGTCGTGGGGCTGCCATACAAACCTACTCCCCAAAATTAGGTTCTTCTTAGAAAAACTTTTTTATTTATGCACCAATTTCAATCAAATTTCGCACAAATGTGTTTTCATTGCTGACACACAACATATCTGAAAATCGACCAAATCGGACAATGGGGTCGTGGGGCTGCCATACAAACCTAGTCCCCCAAATTAGGCTCTTCTAAGAAAAACTTTTTTATTTTCTCATCGATTGCAATCAAATTTCGTGCAAATATGTTTCTAGTGATACTACAAAACATATGTAAAAATGGACCAAATCGGACCATGGGGTTATGGGGCTGTCATACAAACCTAGCTCCCCAAATTAAGTTCTTCTAAGAATTTTTTTTTTATTTATACACCAATTTCAACTAAACTTCACACAAATGTGTTTGATGATGACACGAAACATATGTATGAATATGGAGTCGGACCATGTGGTCATGGGGCTACTATACAAACCTATCCCCTCAAATCAAATTTTTCTAAGAAAAACGTTTTTATTTGCTCACAAATTTCAACTAACTTCATGGAAATGTACTTTTATTGATGTTACAAAACATATGCGAAAATGAATGAAATCGGACCATTGGGGTCATGGGGCTGCCATATAAACCCAACCCCCAAATTAGGTTCTTTGAAGAAAAACTTTTTTATTTGTCCACCAATTTCAACCAAATCTCATAAAAATATGTTTTAATTGATGCCACAAACATACGTAAAAACTGAAGGAAAGGCCATGCGTTCATAGGGCTGCCGTAAAACCCCCCGCCATACACACTTCGTCTTTGGTCATTCTAAGAAACCTACGTCCACCGCTTCCCCCAATAAATCTTCGCCACGGCACTTATGTGAAAATTCAAGGAAAAGCCTGGAAGCGGGGAGAATTGAACACAAGTCATAGGAACGCCCGAAAAAACTTTTAGCCCGGGGGGAGCGAAGGGTATCCAAATTTCGGCCGCGCCCGAAATTAGCCTCGGTCTCGTTTCTAAATTCACATTAAAATACAGGCTTTTGTTTAGATTTAGCAATACCTCCTCTATAATTAGAAGACTTAATTAATCGTGCTACCAATTTTCCGATTAGATTGATTATCACTTTGACCTTTAGTTTGCTTGCATGCTTCACTAATGTCAAGAGTATACATTATGTATTCACATTAAAAAGGATTCACTTTCGTTGTACTACTTTCGTGAATATTTAGTTGATCGCAGCCTAAATAAAGTTGCATGCTAAACTATCTATTCTATACCTTACAAGGTGTTGGTATCCTTTATGCAGTTTGTTTCCTTTAAAATATCCAACTTGTGCAAGTGAGCGATTGGTAGTCGTGCTATGCATACATATTGTAAACTGCAAGTCTTATTAGCTACATAAAATGCTGGATAGAAAAGGATAGAACCATTTTTCACATAAAGATTTGTCTAATATTGCTCTAGAAGTCTAGGTGTAATGTTTAGCACGGTGGCTTTCAAAGTACAGGGTCGTGAATTCGAAACCCATATTCTAGACGAATACAGCTGATGATGGTTGTTAAACCTATACCTATACCATTATCCAAAACTCTGCATATCATGTGCTGTTCGCATAAAAATCACACGACCAAAAAATGTAAACTTTGATTCGATTTGTTTTCTTTTTCTTCGTATTTTCTTTCTCCTTCCGAACATGACATTGTTGAATTTGACGTACTATTTGAATTTGACATAAGGCAAACATTCAGGGCCGGCCTTAGCATTCTGGTGGCCCTGGGCCAAATCGATGTTGGTGGCCCCTACCAACAATGAAGCCAAAATTTGTTACAGAGACAACATTGTTTAAATTGTTTATTTTCAGTCACAATTTTTTCGTTTATTTATTTATTTTAAGGAAATCTACAGACATCCCTGCTTGGTTGGAGGGAGTTGTTTTGTAAAAACTTCATTAATACTGACCCATTTGTGAGCTCGGGATAATTTTTCTCTGGGGGTCTTCTTTTTTAAGAGGAAATTTTTATATCTCCCATGACATCTGCTAAATTCATCTGATTGAGAATTCCTTTGATGCTTTTAGCTCAACCTTTTTTTTCATACTCAATCCCAAAATTCCAAGTTCAAAAATTTAAAGAGGGACATTCCGTTTTAGGTCGTCTTCAAGTTTCTTTAGGTCCGACTAATACTCCTATAGCGTCATCTCCGTCGAGTTGCGGGGCTATACGTTCGAGAATAATTTTAAAAAGACAATACTCTCGTTAACTCGTCGTCAACAATTTGTCTTCTATTTCAAACTCATTGGTATTACTGGCCTCGGCGAAATATAGGTACTTAAAGCATAAGTTAGATGGTAAAGTTATTATCAATTTAGAGATTCATTACTCCTCACAAAAATTGTCCTTTCGTTGTATGTCTTTTGGAATGGAAGTATTTGGCATGCTGCAGTCAGCTAAGAAATCAAAACTGGGCATAACATTATAATTAGGCTGTAGAAAGTCAGTATTTTTCGCTGCTTTTCCGCTTCCCTTTTACTTTAATGAGCGTGTTTTAATTTTATGTTTTCCTCGTCATTGTAAGCACTACAAATCAATAGACCACAGAGTCTATGGAGCGAGAGCGACCTTCGCAGAATTTATTAAGGCAAAACCAAAAACCGTACTCTGTGGCCTTGATCGTTCGGTCGGCACTCTGTGACATAGAGAAACGAGTTTTCGATACTCGGTAAGGCCTGTCTAACGTTGGCAATTACACACGGTAGTCGTCAGCCTACCATCGTCCTCAGGAGTTAGAGCAAAACAAGAAAACAATCCGTTATTGTTCTCAGGAAAAACCTATGCCTCAATCTTACTAGTTATTCTGGTGTGATAAAACTATAAAGAGCCAATTTAAAACTATAAATTTGAAAACCGGACAAACTTTTTGATTAATTCCGAAGAATATTTAGCAAAAATGATAAACGACTTATTATGGCATAAAATCGGATAATCGTTATTACTCTTTGTATTAGCTGCAATTTAGTCCTATATTTTAAAAGGAGGCCCCTTGAGAAAAATGCCCCTTCCGAGTGGTGGCCCCGGGAATGTTAACGTTCCTGGAAAGTGGTGCCCCTTCAAAGTGGTGGCCCTGGGCGACCGCCCAGTTCGCCCACCCCTAGGGCCGGCCCTGCAAACATTTGTCTATTGTACTCTACTGTACATGAAATTAACCAAGCCGAGCTTGTTTGAAGGACTTTCTTGAATATTCCATTACATTAAGAATCGTTGTTTTTACTTGAATCCATTTTACAAAACTGTTTTTTTTTTCTTATCACTGTCCATTCAGTTTGTTTCTTTAAAACACGCTATTCGAGGGAACGAAATAAATAGACAAATTTAGTTTACCATGCGATTTTTTTTACTGCTACTGGGCAGAACAATAAATTAATTTGTTTTGTTGAAGGGATTTGTTTCTACGCTCATGAATAAATACATCGCTAATGGGCGATAATCAAAGTCCCTGTGGGAATAGCATTAATCTGTCCGTACGGTTGCGGTGGGTAAATAGACAAAATGGATTTGTGACCATTGACGATGACAGTTTGTAAGACAATTCGATTTTTATAGTATAGTGTAATGTTCGAGGAAGGGGGGATAGTCTCATGTTTTCTTTTAATCTATCGTCCCATAGTGAGATTTCCGTCAAGAGGACTCCGATATCCCGAAACTATAATACTATACACTCCTCACACCGAGATTGCAGTCCCAAAGACAGTAATCAATCTGAGGGTCACCATTTGATTGCGTAAGTGCTAGTATCGTATCCTAACTGTTTTTGTTTTAATGCACTCAGATTGTGTTTTGAGTTTAATTTTTGTAAGTCTCGGTAATCATGGGTAGAGGAAAAAGCATTAAATACCGCGCAAATTTCTCAAATCGATGTTTTGAGAAATTAACAACACAGATTACGCGAAATTTCGAAAATAGTGAAAAAAAGTAAATCGGTTGTGTTTAACTATTTAAAAAATAAAAGTGGATATGGACGCAACATAAAAAGGCGTACGCGAGGTGCCCAAACCGCCAAAGAGGAAACGGCCATTCTGCGAGCCGCCTCTAATTTTGCACTATCACTTTTTCATCTACCCATGATTACCGAAACTTACAAAAATTAAACTCAAAACACAATCTGAGTGCATTAAAACAAAAACAGTTAGGATACGATACTAGCACTTTCGAAATAACGACCGAATCGCAACTGTCCCTATTCAAGTGACCCAATTTTGAACATAGAATTTATTAGTGCATCAGCATAATGTTGATGAAACATAACTGTTGTTATTAAATGTTTCATTTTTTTTTCTCGCAAACTATGAGCAACATAATAGCCTTTGTAAACAAATATGTACTGAGTTATCCTCTCCGCTGCAAGGAAAAGGATATTTTGAGATAAACAACTCTCGAAAAGTTTGTCCCTATTCAAGTGACTGGGAGTGTATACCGAAGCGCGAAGCCCCTGTTGTTTTCAACATGCAGGCAATGAACCCCGGCGCATTACTCTTAGTCGAAGCCTTTTTATCCCGAATGTTCATGCATTCCTTTATCCTGCTTCCCCATTTTCTCATTACGTCCTTGCATTCGCAACTGAAAGTTGAGGTGAGTATAGCCAACAATTTTCCTGACATGAGAAACTCTCGCAAACAGCTTCTAGTTTATTTTCTTCTTAAATGACGTAATGTTATAAGAAATTGCATAGAAGAAGTATAAAATATTGTTTGAGTTGAAGAGGTTTTCGACTTAGAGGTTGCATTTTATATCCGAAACTGACGGGAACGCCAGTGAAACCCCAAATTTGTTCGGGATAAGGAATAATTCCACTTAAGGAGGTTTCGACTTAGAGAGGTTTGACTACATATAAATATTACTCCAGAACTTACATATAAAAGAGGAATATTAGCTCAGCGATAATCGCAAGAGTTGCCCGGGCGACTCAATCCTTGAGGTTGGTCTATGTAGAGACGACTCATGTGACGATCACTCAGCGATCGTAGTAACTACGATCAACCTATCTGAGCACCATATGTGTAATTTTTTATACACACAGGTCCCTTTAACTGTTTCAGTTTCAGTCGAGATATAGTCGACACTAAGAGTGTATAGAACCATTAAAAAAATATGCAAACACGCCTCAGAATTGGTTCCTGAACTACGACCGCAAAACGATCATCGTATGAGTCGTTTTTAGCAACACAAACCTTTGACGTCGCGTTTTTTATCAACTGTTTGTTTGGAAGTGAGTCATTTAAAAAGAGAACATATAAAGCATTTTTCTCAGCTTACAGTTCATCCTTCGCATAAAAGTCAACCACACACTAAATGTGTTAAAAAAAACTGCACACACATCAGAAATTAATGATATCCCATTCATTAAAAAATATTTCAAATGAATCCCATATTCCAGGCGAAATAAAAAAACAGCAATCAACTTCTCCTATAGCACGAAGTGAAAAAGTGTTTTTACTTTAGGCTTAAATTTCACCCCATAGAATATACCGCCCATTAAATATGCAAAAGCCCGCCTAATGAGATATGGGAGTTTCAAGGCACCTCATAATGCTGGTGTATACTTTGTGCGACACCTGACATATCCTGATACAACCCTGTGTGTATAGGCGGCTTTTAATGGGGAGCTCTGTCGTCGTGCTATAATAGCATCCATCAAAAGGATTGTCATTTAAAATTCCAACCATTGTGTTCATGCAGACAAATACGTCACGTGTGATTTTCTCTTGTGCACCGATAGCTTCAGCAACACTGTCGGTTATCACTATCACACAAAAAATTGGTTCGTATCTCTGATTTTCTTTCTTTTGTCGCATGTTCTGTATCCTGTGCCAAATCAACAAAGCAGGAGTACCTTCGCGCCCTCACCGATATGTTGTATTCATGAGAGCCCTTATCAACGTTAACGACGATGGCGACAACATCAGCACTGTATGCGATTCGCCGTGTCCGCTCCAATGTGTGACAGGCTTTTCCACATTTATAAAGCATTTTGGTTACACCAATCCGACATAGTCCTTTTTCGTGTTCAGTGCCTTCACTACCCGCGCGGACCTCGTACTGTGCATATAATTATATGTAGAGCTTGGATGATGTTACACACAAAAAAGGAGCAGATCCCTTCAGAATTCATGAGCCATTCGTCAAGAACATGGAAAAATGTCAAGAGAAACAAGATACAGGTGCATATGTGCGTATAGAATATTTGCGGCCAGAAATAAGTGAGTGTCTTTATAAATGTTAGACAGGGGGCAGGCCAGAGCAGGGGCATATGGTGAACAAGCCCGATCCCCGATAGTCCGAGTAGATGGAGTTGTCATTTATGATGAGTGTACATTCGCACATATTGAATATGAAATGAAACAAGTTTACCTGTGACGAGAAGAAATTTCATAGCAAAAGATTTTGCAACCGGAGATATTCGGAAGGAAGCATGATGAATGTGCCAACGTCGAAATAGACGTGTCTTCATTAAAAATTCTATACAGATCCATGTAAACAAAATGAGCGAAGGAGGGTTCAATATGAATGAATAGGCTGTCGCAGTATAGGAGTTTAGTTGTAGACCCGCGTGGATTTAGCTGAAGGTGTCATTCATCTTTACCGAGAGATATCAGGCGAAAAACTTGACAAAGTGGAATATAGGGTGTGGTATTTAACTTTTACGATTTGGCATTTGTTTGAGTTTACAGTTGAGCTGCTATAAAGCTTTGGCTGAGGAACTTTTGCTAATTACACCCCGGCGGTATATTTTTCCTAAAAAACAACAAAAACCAATAAATATTAAATATGTTAAAATCTAAATTTATGATTTTGTATTGCCGGGTCGTAAGGGATGATGCAACTTTTTGTATTGCCTCCTTTTTAAAAACCCGAATAAGAAAAAACACTCAATTTTTTTCAACTCATCCAATATATTTCGGGCATATTTATTGGCCCATCTTCAGGGATTCTAAGTTTGTTGTGTTCTTTATTCCTTCAAAGGGTTTTTAAAAAGGAGGCAATACAAAAAGTTGCATCATTAAATATGTTCTTCCCTCTTTTATCATATCAGTTCTATTTTTTTCGGTTTTAAAACCAAACTGAAGGCAAATTTTAACATGATGACGAGAAGTGTACTTAATTGACGAGGCATCTGAAGAGATGCGCAAATTTTTCGCCATCTTCAAGACCATGTCCGTCTTCGAAGTGTATTGTACCGTTGGAGAGCCAAAATCTTGAGGCAGTTTTACAGGTTTGGCAGTTTAGAGTACACCGTTATGAAATGATGCTTTGAATTTGAATTTTCATTGGAAAATCATTTTAAAAATTATATATAACTGTATTGGTAACTGTAATTTTAGTTTTTGAGAACCTAATGAGACGCAGCAATTCTGTGGGAGGCATTTTTTCTCAAACAAAGAATACTATCGGTTCAATCAGTTCTGTTCGCCCCATATCCACAACTACCTGTATATGATACATTTCTAAATGTTGATACATCATTAACTTGGTCATTCTGTCCTGCTTCATTAAATGACACGAGATGCAATCGAGGAGAAACCTGAGAAATAACCACAAAATTCGCGATTTTCAATTTCAACATTTTGAATAGAAGACATACATACATATTTCTGAGACTAATGTGCCAGCATTTTTTGAATGTGAAACTCCCCAGCACTTGCTTTAAAATTGAGAGTGGTCACAAAATGAATTGATTCCTCAATTCTGTTCACTGATTTGAAAAATACACGGACACACAACAAACGACCGGTACACATAATGTAATGTAAACTGAGTGGAAAAAAATCATAAAAAAGTCATAAACAAGTACTTACAGTCGACATTAAATTATTTAATGGAGATATAAACTTACCTGTAAAGAAAAGAGGAAATATAAAAATTATTATTAACTATTCTTGTTTTTGTTGTTTTATTTTTTTTCTTTAAGTTTAAAGTCTTAATCTTAATAGTTTTTCAACCGTTGACACCTAACGGAAATGTGAAAAATTTAAAACGCACTAACCAAAATGATTTGCCAAATTAAACTGCGCAAGGTTAATTCTGCGCTGCGGCGGCCGTCCACAAAATAATACGCAGACTTCACTTGGATTCTAGATACAACACTGCGTTCAAGGTAATGAACATTCTTCTTGCGGAACGTATACAGAAGAATAATCATGATTACTTCACTATAACTCTTCAGAAAAAAAAACGTAGCAAACATAACGCTTTTGTCATTTTATTGGCATATTTTTAAATGAGTATCATACACGAAAAGTTTATTTTAATTGGACGAGTGCTTGAGTTTTGGAAAATTACATTATGTAATTGTAATGCCTGGAAGAGATTGGTATAGGTACAGATGGTATAGGATAATTATTATTCGAGCATAAGTATATTCATTTTCATTATTCTTACCTTTAATTTATTTTTAAAGAGCAAAAATTATTGCAGTAACCGAGATGACCCAAAAGAATATGCTATCGCTTCAAAATCTCCTCCTTTAGAATCTCTCTCAGTGATTGGCGAAACGTCAAGGCGTGTCGACTATATGTGCTAACTGTCAAAACATCAAATTTGTTTATCTTTTTACACTAAAATTTGGCCACGCCAAGAATTGAACCCGATTCTCTATGCTCCATTTTAATAAACGTGCCTTAAGTCAACGCTATCTAAAAAATGTACATCCTTCGCTTACAAATTCGTATTAATAAACCGCTTTTGATTTAAGTTAAGGAGACCTACATATGTATCTCGAAGAAGGCCTCAAATGAATGTTTAAACGTCTAAAATTTGCATATGGGCAAATGTTTTCGCCCCATTGATAGATGACCACCGAGCTATCTCTGCCGCCCTTTGTACATACAATATAATGATCGATTTATACGCAATTCATCAAATTGATTCAATCACATTTTTTTTCGATAAGGACACAAATCAATAGAAACCTTATTCGTATTTTAATCACAACGAATTCAAGTGTAAACATTTCTTCTTCTTGTATTTCTTGTATATGCGTACAATGTGATATGTATGTGTTGTGCTTAAATGTTATTTATAGAAGTCAAACTCTCTGACCAAACAGACAGTTTTCCGAAAAGAGGCCAACGTTTGTTTAATGAATAAATATAATTCAGGAAATAAGTGATTGTTTAATGGAACATCGTCTGGCGTATCTTGATAATGTTGAAAGTAAGAAAGACGGTGCCGGACTATATTCGCAATACGATGTGCATTATGGGCTTCTATAAAACGATGGTGAAAAAATCCATTAATAAAAAAGCCAGACCGCTTCACAAGGAATATATGATGAGCACATTTTTCACTACAAATTTAGAAGACGTTTTGCATTAATGATTTCTTTTTTATGAAAGCAAATGTGTTAGTTAAGGTTTTAAAATTGCTTTCGTCTTTAAAGCTATAGAAGGGTATA
The DNA here is from genome assembly GCA_949715475.1 of Microchrysa polita. Classification (NCBI taxonomy): domain Eukaryota; kingdom Metazoa; phylum Arthropoda; class Insecta; order Diptera; family Stratiomyidae; genus Microchrysa; species Microchrysa polita. Next base: position 55,711,380 of record OX454416.1, read on the forward strand.
CATCACTTTTTCACGCAGTTATAATTCGTCACCACGTTGAGTATATGAAAAACGTAACATTCTCGATACTGCCGTCTTCGATTATAAAGCTTCTGAAAGCATATGACGAAATGTGAATTTGATATATGCGAGTACTCTATGCTATCGATCAAAATCGGCACAATCCAACGTCCTCAGATTTCAATATTTAAGGACTAAGTTAAAGTTGATATTAAATTCCTATTAGTATTTTTTTTTCAAAATAATGTAGATACACGCATATTAATCATATTCCTTCCTTGCCTCGTTCTTTATACCGCTCCATGGTTTCGCGCTGCTCGACCTAGGGTGTAGGCACGTCGCCCGTTTTGGTGGTAATATCTCAGCATATTTCTACAGGCAGTTCTATCTTGGATCGTGCCATCGCGTTGTTGTTGCTTTTTCATTTGACATATCAAGGTGTTCTTCGGTCTGCCTCTGGCCTTGGGTCCATCAAGTGGAACTTCCATTGATATCGCTTTCTTTGCGGGGTTCTCAGGCGGACGCCTTTGAACATGGCAATACCAATCCATGTCGGTTTTCGAGCTTTTCGGTGATTGGTTGGTCTATGGACAAGCTGCCTCGGATGTAGCTACTCTTGATGTGGTCCCTTTTCGTTACACCAACTGACATGCGTAACATTTTCATTTCAGTCGCTGTCATTTCTTTCGCGTAACCTTCATACATGGTCCAGCATCTTGATCCATACATGAGTGCGGGACGTACAACCGTTTTGTACAACTTGCCGTTTAGCTTCAGTGGCATTATCTTATCGCAGAAAACTCCTGAGTTTTTTCGCCACGTCATCCACCCAACCTTTGAACGATGTTTGTTGTCATCATCGCATGTATCTCCGTTGTTCACCATCGAGCCAAGGTACTTGAACTTGATACAAGACTTAATCAGCGACGTATTACCCACCTTAAACTTTCATTTTCAGTTTATTAAAAAAAAAAAAACATTTTTTTTTTCAATTTCAAAGCCGAATTAAAATTTGCCAGTGCATTATAAAAGCCAGCCAAGGTGAAGATGTTTTCTTATTATTTATTAGCTCTATAGAGCTCGTCTTCTTCTTCCTACGTTCATTTATTTACACTCATTAAAAGCTAAGCATCAACTTTGAACTTTTGATATTTCCTCTTTGAGTAAGATAATACTGAGTACTTATTCGCGTGGAGTACCTACACTTCATCTTCTTCTTTGCACGATAGTAGAGAAGATCGATCATAAACAGGTTTTCTCTCGCATAGTCACAGAGATCTAGTAGAGTTGTAGATTAATGGATTTTTGTCTTCAATTACAGTAAAAGCAACAATTTTCAATTATACATGATGCAAGAATACGTTAATAGTATGAAGGCCAAATCAATACGTACGTGTGCAATTGTAGTGTGCAGCCCGAGTGTATACTTTGCTTGTTGAGGTCCGTATCGTAATAATGATAGGGTCCATCGTAGACATAGTTCACATATGATTTCTCATCGGTTTTCTTATGCGTTATTATGCTTCATTTCATTGGTTACATCTACTAGTATCATATTTTATTCCAAAACGAGTAGTGATGTACAATATAATTATCATGGGATTTGGCTTGAAATTTGTCATACATGACTGAATTAAGTAGACTCAGACTCGGTAGTCTGAACCGTATGGTATAAAATTTTGATGCTCAGTTCATTACAATGTTGACGATATGTGTGTTGTTTACCAAACAATATCAAATAAATTGATTTTCTACATATAATTCAATGCATACAATGTAGTTTGGTTTAGCATTGATAGCCTAGCCTAGACCTATAGAACAACTACCCCAAGGGGAATTTAGTTTTTATGTTAATTTCAAGTGAAGCTACGCCTGATTAAATAACCTATTCACGTATGGAATTTCAACACAGTAGCTGGAAAGGGTATTTAACAACATATTGCAGACGAAGTGTGAATATGGAGCAAAGCTCTGACCGATGAGGTCAAGTCGAAAAGCTGACACAAAGGGAATATGGAATTTGTCACAGGCGACTTTCTCCTAACCCTTTGGGAAGCATACAATTTTGGCCGAAGTGATGTTGTTTTTTGTTTTATTTTTGTAATCTGTATGAAAATAAAATAATAGTTATGTCGCCAAAAATTGGGCTATATTTTGCCCCTCATTTCGCATGGCAAATATATTTGCCTGTGGGTTCAAAGGGAATTTATCACTAAAAAAGACTTATCGTGTTATTCATATGTATTTTAAGGATAAATAATAAAAAACGATAAAATTGAAAACAATGCTGGGTGTGGTTAATACTGAAGAAATCGTGAGATGTTGTAGAGCAAAAGAACACATTGCGTTGGTTACATAGTACATCTGTGCAGTCATGTTAATCCATAGAAATACATTGAGCACAATGTTTCCAATTCTCCTGTTTTCCCATTTTTTGACGAGCTTATTGCCTGAAAGATCCAGTCCTGATAATCTCTGGTAAAGGTTGGACTCGTGAAGCCAAACCGGATCGATATTCAGGGCGGAACTCGCCGTAGTCGGATACCTATAGTTTACCGTAGAGTATTGTACATTGTTATGCTTAATTCGGAAATATCCAAAAGCAAACTGATATAAATAACGCTACTTGCTTCTGCGATGGTATTCATAAATTCATTTTTTTAATACGTCAAGTTGACTCGGACTTTCATTTTTGTATGTAATAGCTGACATCAAACAGGCATATTACGCATATTTTGCTAGATTATCCAGCAACGAATCGCACCGTTTAAGTATCAGGCGATGTCAGATGAAATTTGGCTATGGTCACTACAATGACCTGCAAACCCAGATATGCTCTTCGATGCATAGGAGCCCTACTGCTAGAGAATGTGAAATTGATTGACACTTAAAAAAAACTGTCAACGTAAATTTCAATCCTCAATTCAATTTCTTTGCTGCCGGTTGGCATACCTGTATTACAACAAACCATGACAATAAATTTTTTTTTCAGTGTAGCCAGTTTCAGACACAAAGAGGAGATGCACCGAATAACTCTATGGGAGTAAATAAAGCTGACCTTCTTTTTGAAATTGTCTATCTTAGATTTAGATTTAGCGCTTTTGAAATGCAGGAAATGCAGCGAATTTCGCTTAGTCGCTGACAACTAGGCTTTACCGTGATTTGTCAAATATCACTTCCAGCGATTGCGAGGTAAAATGTTTTACATTTATGATCGTTAGATAGGTACCGCAAACTATTTGACCTTTTAAATTCAGATAATTTTTGAAATGTACCTCATTGCAAATTCAATAAACTCAAATCATTAAATGTAAGTGCGAAACCCTTCTTACACTATTCATTTTCGCGACTCTAACTTTAAATTTTGTAAATTTAATAAAGAAACACATAGTACGTTTTGCTCCGTTTCAGACCATAGACAATATATTTGCCCAACTTATGTAAGATCTCTATGAGTTTAAACTTCAAAAAACCTGGAACGTTGCAATCCGTTACCGTTTTACCGTTACTTTATAAATTTCTTTAAGAGTATTCTGCTATATTTATTAGATGAACAATTTTGAACGTTAAAAACATCCGGGCAAACATATTTGGCTGTGGTCGTACAAAACGATAGGGACTTTGTTTAGTCACAGAAGCCAAATTCAATCACCAGAAAGTTGATTTAAATTTTTGTCCGAAAGTAGTTCCCTTTAGAGGGGAAGCATCGATGGGTTTTTTTTTTATTTGGAACATTCAATAACAATGTTACCTTAGCGGACTTTTACCGTTATTCCCGTTATAATATAGCACAGGCAGTCAAACAAGTTCGCCCTGTGGCGCGGGTCAAGAATAGTGCCTCCGTCTTTCCCGACGTGTCGTAAGAGGCGACTAAAGGGACAGGAGAGAATAAAACTCTCCTGAGGTTCGAACATATCTCTACAATTGTGCGCGCAGCGACTGTGTTGTGTGCGCTCAAGGGTTCAGATATGTACGAAACTTAACAAAAAATTGACCCCTGTGGACTTTGGGGTAAGAATTATGCCACAGCGTTCCCGGCTTGTCGTAAAAGGCGACTTGAGGGATAGGGTACGTAGGCTTGTAACCTGCGTACTTGAAACTTTCTTTACACTCGAAACATTAATCGAGCCTCGGATACCTCGGACTGACTCACCGGCAACGACTTTTGGCTATAAACAACGGACCACGATTGGGTTTTGGAACGTTCGAACGATGTGGGGCGAGTGTAACAACATGAGGCTTACTGAAGTCGAACGGGAAATGACCGCGTATAACATCGCTATATTAGGACTGAGCGAAACAAGATGGCTCGGATCAGGAGCGACTCTATCACCAAGCTCTAATACTGTTTTATTGTACTCTGGAAATGATGACCAAAATGCTCCTCGGCAGGCAGGAGTCGGAATCCTCTTGACTAGGGATGCACGTCGATCCCTTATCGATTGGAAACCAGTTTCCGACCGTATTATCACCGCCCGATTCAAATCCAGAGTACGAAATATCACGATAATTCAGTGTTACGCACCGACCGAACCAGCTGATCAAGCTGACAAAGACGTTTTCTACCAAAGACTTGGCGACACCTTTGATAGGGCTCCCAGAGGTGACATTAAAATCATAATGGGGGATCTCAACGCTAAAGTCGGGTCAGATAACCAAGGATTGGAACACCTTATGGGAAATCATGGGTTAGGCGACAGAAACCAGAATGGCGAGATGTTTATAGAGTTTTGTAACTCTCGTCAGCTCGTCATTGGTGGAACTCTGTTTAAACACAAAGATTGCCACTTATCAACCTGGACCTCTCCGAATGGCAGAACTGAGAACCAGATTGACCATATTGCTGTTTCCAAAACGTGGAGAAACTGTGTCTTAGACGTTAGGGCGAAACGTGGTGCTGATATTGGCAGTGACCACCATCTTGTCATCGCAAAAATGCGCTTACGAACGGCAGCAATCCAGCGTCCTAACCGTGCAAATATTTGCCCTAGATATAATGTGCAGAAGCTCAAACTTCCATCAACCAAGCGTGCGTTCTCCACCGCTTTGCGCGAAAAAGCTAATGCACCACCACTAAATGAGAATCCGACAATTGACGATAGATGGAAAGTCGCTAAGGACTCATTTATTTCGTGTGGCGAAGAAATTTTAGGACGATTGGATCGCGGTAGGAGACCATTTATTAGCGACTCCACTTGGTCTCTTATCTCAGCACGCAAGAGAGTTAAAGAGCAGATCAACTCAGCTGCTGACGATTCAGCTAAGGAAAGATACAGAGCTGAATACCGTTCGCTCCAAAAAGGCGTTCAAAGGAGTGTTAGGCGTGATAAGCGCAATAATATCAACGCGCTTGCGAAGGAGGCAGAGGATGCGGCTATCCGCGGTGACAGTGGAACACTCTTCAAGCTTATCAAGCCATTAACTGGCAGATCTTTACTAACGGAACATCCTGTGAAAGATAAGGAAGGTGTTCTGCTCGTTACCGAAGAACAACAGCTGCAAAGATGGAGAGAACACTTTTTAGAGGTCCTTAATAACACCTTCGGGCCTGCAAGTGCATCTTCATTGCCAGCAGAAGACGTCCCTCGAATAGACGGCATTAGTTCTGGTCCACCATCCAAAAAGGAACTAATAGACGCTATTAAATCAATGGACGCCGGTAAAGCCCCTGGGATTGATGGAATTCCGTCTGAATTCTTGAAAGCGGATATTATCGCTTCAGCGGATATTCTCCTTCCCTTAATCCAAGAGTGTTGGGAAACCGAAACTCTTCCCAGTGGTGGAAAAAGGGCGTAATTATTAAGATTCCGAAGAAAGGTGACCTGAAGAATTGCAATAATTGGCGTGGGATCTGCCTACTTCCTGCTGTTTCCAAGCTGATGGCTAAGATTGTTTTAGGACGAATCAAGGACAAAATCGATGACACATTGAATGATGAACAAGCTGGCTTTCGCGAAGGGTTTTCCTGTAGCGACCACATTAACACCCTCCGTATTATTATCGAGCAATCCGCGGAATGGAGATCCCCATTACATCTCATGTTCATCGATTTTGAGAAAGCCTTCGACAGCGTTGATCGTCTCTACATCTGGAATGCCTTACGGAGACGAAATATTCCAGATAAGATAATCTCCATCATCAAGGAATCCTACAATGGAGCCCAATGTCACGTCCTGCATAAGGGCAAGCTTTCAGATCCTTTTGAGGTGCACAGTGGAGTGAGGCAAGGCTGCATTTTGTCACCTATTCTCTCCCTTGTTGCCATTAGTGATGTACTCGGCTCCGCACTCCAATTACATCGTAACAAAGGTATCAGATGGAAATTGTTCGATCACCTTCAACATCTTGACTACGCTGACGACATTTGCCTTCTATCAACAAACACGGATGATGTCGCTCAAATGACAGAAGCTCTAAATTGCGCGAGTCGTAATGCGGGGCTGAAAATCAATGCTGCCAAGACTAAGTTCTTGAGCACATATCCAGGTGGGCAAAGCGAAATTTGTATTTCAGGACAGGCAGTCGAAAAAGTTGATGAATTTTGCTATCTCGGAAGTGTAGTTACAGCAGATGGTGGAGCGGATGCTGATGTAAAATCACGGGTAAACAAGGCTAGGGCGGCTTTCTTCAATTTGACTCCTTTCTGGCTAAACAACAATATTTCCAGACGCACCAAAATACGTGTCTTCAATTCTAATGTGAAATCCATTCTGCTATATGGCTGTTCAACCTGGAAGGTGACTAAAGAGATCACTGATAAGTTGCAAACTTTTGTTAATCAGTGTCTACGGCGCATCCTAAATATTCGTTGGCCGGAGATCATTTCGAACGAGGATCTCCTTACTATAACTGGCCAGGAAAGGATAGGCACTTCGATCAAAAGACTTAAGTGGCAATGGATAGGTCACACTTTCCGAAGAGGGCCCAAAAACGTCGCAAAAAAGGCTCTAAACTGGAATCCACAGGACTCCGGAGCAAGACGCCGTGTTGGGCGGCCAAGGAACACATGGAGAAGATCGGTAACTAGCGAAGCGAAAACGCTAAATCTTACATGGTCGCAGCTAGCGCCGTTGGCGCAAAACAGAACGAGGTGGAGAGTAGGCGTGGTTAATGCCCTATGCCCCACAAGGGGTTGACAGGAACTAGAGAGAGAGTCAAACAAGTTATAGAGGATCAATTAAATTGATTTTGGAAACATTATATAAATAGAAACCAATTTTTAAAAAAACATGATATCATTTTTAATTATTGATTTTATGGTTGAAAAAACTGTTTCCTTAAATCTAGGGCGTACTACAAAACGAAAAATCTTTATAAAACTATCAGATTTTTCAAAATAAAAGAAAATTTGAGACTTAATCCGAATCCGAATTACCGTATATCCGGATTATCATCGTTCTACAGTAGGTAAATGACACTAAAATTGTAATTTTTGTTTATTTTTTTCCTTCTCGTCATGCAACTTTACATAAATGTGACATGCATTAGTAGGATAAGGCCAATACAAAAGAATAATGTACATACATTCAGCACTGTTCGTTCTGTTTTTCCGTCCAGAGTAAACAACAAAATCTCGTCGTCAAGTACCTTCACACCTTTTTAAACACTATATTCATCTCTTTAAAATGCAAACAATACCTCATCACTTACAAGTTCATATAACAATGTCTCCCTAAAAATGAAAACGGCTCTGTGAACAGACTCTTTATAATACGCCCTCTTAGCATTTATTATTATTTAGTAATGGCCTTGCAAAATTACGTTTCCATTTCGCAGACCACTTATAATGAATGGAACGCTCAAGTAAATATGGACATTTACTCTTTGATGTCCAGTCCAGTCTATATATGACAACTACTTCAATCTTTTTGTATACAGTCTGGAAGCATTCAGCTTAATTTTTTTTCACTTGCAAAATGAAATTTCGTTTTCACTGGAACTATCGCCCACGGGAGAATATAGAGACATTCGAGGCCGACTTCGTGTTACATGTTCGATATGAATCAGTGCATGTGATTACATAATTTGCGCACGAAAAAAAAATGTACGAAAAGGGTCCATTTATTCTTAAGAACAAAGAGGAAGAAAGATATCTTAAACCCGTCTGAGATATCAATTGATCATCAATTAAACCAAATTATAATGTCGGCAGTTCTGTTGTGTTCGTAAATGAGAGGTGCTCTCGATTTACTACTCCAATCCAATTGTAATTGCTGTCAGTCTGTCGTTTAAGTTTGTCTTTGTATTCCAAGTTTCAAGTTCAAAACTCGTACTCGTATGTCTTCATAGAGGGCCACAAGGCAAAGTTCGCCTTACATGCCATGTTGATGCTGTGTCTAGATGTGAAGATTGCATGTTGTTCAATCTCACCTCCAGTAAAAGAACTCCCCAATGAGTAGTTAAAGAAGACGGCGACTAACTAACTATGTACATGAAGTTGCAGTAAAAACAGTCACGAACAAAAGTATGTACACAAAGTATTGTAAATATTGAACGAAGCGTGTATACTTTAAGCCTATGTATAAATTATAGTTCTTATTAATCATTCGCCGATGTTTATATTGTGTAAGACTTCTCTTTATTTGATTAGACGGGAGCAAGCACATGAAATTAAAAAAAAAAATTGTAGAAATGATGCTGATGATGATGCTTAGAAAAAGGATTAGCTTTTGGTCTCTAAACTAAAAGAAAACTTACAAAGTTAAAAAAATTGAGTCTTTATGTACCAATCTTAACCAAGCTTCACCCAAGTGTGTTCCTAGTAAAGCCTCAAAACATATATAGGAACGGATGGAATCAGAACATTACGTCATGGGGTTGCCATACAATCAAACCACTGAAAAGTAAGTTCTTCTAATAAAAGCTTTTTCCTTTTTAATCCGACCTTAACCAAACTTCATCCTAGTGTTCCTAGTAAAGCCTCAATAAATATCTAGGAACGGATGAAATCCGAACACTACGTCATAGGGCTCGCATACAAACCAACCCCTGCAAATTAGGTTCTTCTAAGAAAAACTTTTTTCTTTGTGAACCAATCTTAACCAAACTTCACCAAAATGTGTTCCTAGTAAAGCCTCAAAACATAACTAGGAATGGAAGGAATCAGAACATTATGTCATAGGGCTGTCATACAAACCAACCCCCAAATATTAGGTTCTTGTAAGAAAAACTTTTTTTTCTTTTTGAATCTTAACCAAAATTCATCCAAGTGTGTTTCTGGATTAGCCTCAACGCATCCAGAAACAGATGGAATCGGTACATGTGATAGGGCTGCGGTAGAAATTTTTAACATATTTCGGCCACTCCCGAAATTAGCCTCGGTCTCGTTTATTTTCGATAAGTTGAATAGAAAACCACTTTGAAGGGATCGATCTATTCCATTCTTTGGAAACCATTAATAAGAGAAGGAAGGAATTGCTGTAGAGCTTCAATCATTGATATTTTCGTCATTATGTGGACGCTCCCTGTTATCCATACAAAAATGTATGCATTTTTTGAATTTGAAACGGGACTTCTGAATTTGTTTGTTCGTTATAACCGAGTATCTTCGACCGATTTAACTACCTATCTATATGCCATTCAATCCAATACCGTTTTGAACTATGTAGGTACATACTTTCTATTAATGTTAATGGTGTTTTCTATTTCGTTTTGCTCGAGAGCACCTCCATGAAATTGAAGATGCATTGCTTTCTATATTGAATTGGTAGCCTTAATAGAAAATTGTTTTACTCTACGGCATCAGACTGAAAATTCTACGGAAGTCACTCATTTACGATGTCAATTCGAAATTCTATGCAAATCCTATTTTATATTTCAAGGACTTCCTCTACATACATATACAGTGAAAGCTCCGTTCGCGGACAGCTCCCGTAAGCGGACACCTCCCGTAGCCGGACAAATTTCTTGGTCCCAAGCTTTTCAATACAATTTTCGAACAAAATACGTTCCTGTAGCCGGACGCTCCCCTGGCCGGACGCGGACACTAATATCTAGTACATTTTTTAGGTCGACTCTCCCGTAAACGGACAAAAAGTAAATTCTAGGACTACTCATCAACGACATTTTGAGAGATTTAATGGTAGAAATGACTACAAAACAACTTGCTGAAGTACTTTTCTGATTTTTGTAGACAAACAAATGGTTTTAAGTTTGAAGTTTTAGTCTCTCCTGATGTCCGTCCGCTTGTGCAGAGGAAATTTTGAGAATAATTGTAGAAAATCTTGAAAAATATCAATAATTTCCGACACCGATATTCAATTTTTAATTATGTTGAATTTAAAGGGGTCTGAAAGGTAAATACATTTAAATAATTTTGGTGTTCGCTATACTCAGCCTCTCCCGCAAGCGGACATCTCCCGTAGCCGGACAAAATTAATGGAACCGTCAGTGTCCGCCTACGGGAGCTTTCACTGTACTAGCACAGAACCAAACACTAGCATACTTAAGAATTCTGAAGGAACATACATACACATTGTCGAAATGAACATTTAGAAAAGGAAACATTTCGGATTATAATTGCATGATGTATTTTATACTTGTGTATACGAATGCGCGCATTCACACAAATACAAACATTTTTGCATATTAGTAACGAGGTCTAAGCCCTTCGAGGCATTTTCTTACTTCTACGTCTGTATAGGTATATACTGAAATTGGATAATAACAAACGTATTCAACATAACGTTACAAAACGTATACATCTACTCCAAGTGGAAAATGAGCTTTACGAGGGACCTATTCAAAAAATGGAACATGAGGGACGTTTTATTGTGTTTATACCGTGCAGGTTTGGGTAGAACTTCATATAAAAAAAATGACACTTACCCAGGTAAAGTTAACCCGTGCAACTACCCTACACGGGATAGAGCTCAAATGTAGATGGCGGACGCATAGGGGAAATATGAGGGAATTTGTTTTTTCAAACCAAATGTGAGAGTTTTTCTAATCACGAGAAAAGATTTTGCAAATAAATAATCATCTTTTGTGATAAAATCCACCACATCTAAAAAATAAGCCGACGAAAGCGAGTCAAAGATGCACAAAAACTGTCAAATGTCAGCTGTTTGGTCTTAACCGGGATGTTACCCGCGATCGTTTTTTTCGAGTCAGACTTACACGCGATACGAAAAAAACGTCGCTATTATAAAGACTTCTTTCCTGAGAGCACTGCGACATAAAACATAATTACGATACAACAATGATACGAGATTCAGTAAATGCGTTATTACTATATGTCAGAGGAACTATGGTCATCATGGTCGTAAGAAATCTTCAAAAATGAGTGTATTTTATATTTAGATCAAAATATTTTTGTATCTCTGGATAAAAGTTACCAGGATTAGCATGAATATGAAATTAATGATAATACAGACTACTTCCTCTCTTTTCCTTTCAGCACCAAAGAACATTGCCGCATCTCATCAATCATTTTAGCATATATGCAAAAGGATTTGAAAATCTTTCGCTCGCCATGCATTATGCATTCATATTATTCCCACGTATAATGTTGTGAGCATTGATCTAGTGAAAGCATAATACAAAATCTACTCGTTTCTTAATATGTATGAAGAAAATACATATGTACATACATATACAGTAAAACTTCCCTATAACGGACACCTACGGTGAATGAAATATTGTCCGCTATAGAGAAGTGTCCGCTATTAAGAGACAATGGTATCTAGGAAGGTAATAATAACAAAAGAATATGCCCGATGATCGGTACATTACGCTTTCAGGTCCCGAAGGGAAATTTTTGATGTTTCCGATATTTTTCGCTATGTGTCCGCTATATGGCGGACGGTAAGATAAGTGTCGCTAGTGTCGATAAGAAGAACAAGAAAAATTTCCCTTGGGAACCTGAAAGCGCAATATACCGCCAATTCAATTAAATAATACATAATAAATAAAAATCCAGTATGGAAATTTTCTTAGCGAAATGGCTCGAAGACGTTACATCATCCAGATGACCTAATAGATCTCTTAGTACGTGTTTGCGATAATGGATTTAAAAAATTTTTAAAAGTCTGGTTTGGTCTAAGGGTTTGCACGCGGCTGTCGTGTTTGGTGGCAGGAATACGATTTTGACATTTGTTAAACTTTGATTTGGGTGTGACGCTGCATTGTCCATGAATAAAATAATTTTTCGATTTTGCCGAATCATTTTGTTATTAAGTTTATTGAACCAGATCGTCATTATTTCACGTATCATCCACGCCTTGGCATAGAAATGCCAATCCACTAGCAATAAATTTAAATCTACACCTTTAAAAAACCGTGGACTCTTCCTTCTCAATCACCAGAGGATTTTCGAACTCACCAATCATGTTGGTGCATAGACTTTCTTTTGAAATTTTACCTCCCTGACATCTTTCATTTTTAAGCTGCATAGTTTTTTCGGGAAGGGCTCTGAAAAAAGGGCAGTTTCGTGGCAGCTCCGGGATTTCGCAATTTCGAGTGCCTTTTCTCGAATAAGTGGTCCAGAAACTGGAATGTTTGCCGCCATGGTACGGCAAAACCATTCGAATACAGCCGTGTCTATGGGCAAGCCAGCGGTTTATGGGAAGCTTCTCTCGTGTCTACCATATTCATTTAAAAGATCCTTTGGAACATTACGCTATCAGCTCTCGTAAGAAGAATTTTCTTGTTCTTGTTATCGACACTAGCGACATTTATCTTACCGTGCTTTAAAACACCGCTTACTTGAATTTTTCCCACATGGAATCTTGTTGCTAACACGCGAACACTCAACTTTTCACGTTCACTCAGCCGAATAATCTCAACTTTTTCTTTAAGAGTTAACCGAACTTGCGAATTGGACATATTTTACACTTGAAATACAAATTTTGTTTGTAAAAAATCGGAATGCAAATAGCTGACAAAATCGATCAGGAATTAATTAAATTAAATTAATGTTTATGACCTTGATAGAACGGGAAACAAAAAAGGAAGAAAAAATTATATCAAGAAATAAAAATTGATAAAAGAATATCCCCAGCTTTACACTCAGCCTGAAGCCAGAAAGAAAAAGCTCTGATTGCGAAAGTGCGAGAGAAGTAGACAATTACTGATTGGAAGGAAAAGCAAACAAGAACAAAAGAGGAGGCGAAAGTTAAAGTCAAAATGCTTTTTTTTGCTGATAAAGTTTGTTTTCTTACATGTAGTGTCCGTTATAGGGAGAACATATAGTAAGCGAAAATCAACGGAAAGGTTGTCCGCGTCCGCTATTGAGAGTGTCCGCTTTATAGAAGTATTAAATGCCCAGAAACAAAGGCAAAAACGCCGGGGAATCAAAAATTGTCCGTTATAGGGAAATGTCCGCTATTGAGAAGTGTCCGTTAAGGGAAGTTTCACTGTATATATAGATATGAATGAATATCAAAAGGGATCAAACTGCCAAAGGCCTGCGTGTTTATAGATAAAGTACGAAAACGAACGATGTGTATGTGTGTAATGATGTGGATGTGAATACAACCGAAAATGTATACATAATTTTCACCCAACAGGAGAAAATTATTTAACAAGGTTGCCTGTTACTGTTACTGAAGGTTATTTCCGTGAGGAATTTATCAGGCGTTTGCAAATTATAGGCTAAGGTTATTCGTGAATTCAGTACATAGCTGGAATTTTCAGTATACATACTTGCTGTAAGTCTACTCTGAATATAAGAGTGTTCGCATATTTCGGTAAAATGAATGCTATCCTATCTAATTTGCGTGCATGCGAATTCAAATTTTCGATATACATACAATGTTAAAAGGATTGCATTCAAAGTGGCAGATTGAAAGTGTCTACAGTGTACTGGGTATAGAATGAAGGTCAAATAATAAATAAATGCACTATCAGATGAATTAGCTTCCTTTTAATATTTGTTGTTTTGTAAAGTTATGCAATTATACATAGTTGGACTTTGAACTACAGGCACGAAATTGACCTAGATGCATATAATGAACAACAAATCTTCTGCGTATAAATGGATGACTTGACAGACAACTGTCACTGCGTTTGGCCGAATTCCTATTACTTTGTTTCATTTTAAAAGAATAACCCAAAACATCTTTTTGCAATTGGAAAAATTGTTTCCTGCTAACGAACTACTTTATTCAAAAAGAATAGCTTCATGGTAAAATATTGCAGACAAGAGCCCTGCTGGAGAGTTTGATGGTAAAGGTTCGCTCGACGATCGACCAAGGTAAGCAATTCAAACATCTGAGATCGATTCTCTCATTACAATACGAAAATAAATCACAACCTCAGATCGGTTTCGGTTTTAGAAAAACATAGATTCGAGGATTTGGAATGCAGGCGACGGCGCATCTAAAACCAGCAATTTGATTAACTCAATTATTCAATGTTCAAAAATCTTTTTTGTCCAGAAAATAATCTGTTTTCGTACGACCGCTTTTAACAAAACCTCATACTACTCGTGTATTCGCATACGCATGAAGCAGAAATTTGCGTTACGCTTATTAAATTAAATCCCATTTGCAATAATATTATTCTCTTTTCAAAATTTATTGATGCATAACATACACAACTCAGAAAACAAAATGTCACTCAAACTGAATGGAATGAATGAACAACGGATAAAATAATAACATGCAAAAGGATGAACGACAAAGTATAAGTACCGCGAGTCTGTAAATATATTTTTGTTCGGTGTATTGAACACTTTGAATGAACAACATAATTGTTTATTATTATAGAGAATTTTAGCATATCGTTTGAAATAAAACGACATAATTTGACATTCCATATAAAAATTCGCTTGCTTTCCGTATACGAAACAATAGACATATCTTAATTTTTCATGTCCCAAGTAGGCATGGGTGTATTTCCGTATATTTGATGCTCTGGAACCAGTCGAAATTGGCGAAATAATTTGTCGTGATTTTACACCTATGCCTACTTAGGGCATGCAAAATTAAGATACATTATATTGTTTCGTATTCGGTAAGCAAGCGAATTTTTATATGGAATGTCATATTATGTCGTTTTATTTCAAACGATACGCTAAAACTCTCTATTATTACGCATCGTTGCGATTCCATGAACGCAGTGGGGACACTCGTACGCGAAATTATGGAGTTATAAATCGAAATTATTATTTCTATGAAGAAGGTTCAATTGTGTACCTACGTGTATGATGACATTTGCGTACTGCCGAAAATGCGAATTTCAGTTTTGCATCAAAAAGGTTGGCTACAATATCCATCATTCATTCACCATTCATTTTCCCGTTTTTCAAAATCTAGACGTTCGTGTCGTTTAAAATATGTAGTACTAATGGAAAAATTCGTTTGCCTAACGTAAACAAAACAGTTTATCACAATTTTGCTGGTATAGATTTACTAGCTGAGACAGCGTTATTTACTTGAACTGAGGAGAATATATTTGATAAAAAAGATTGCACCAATTTTATCAAGTAAATTGGGATGTTAAAATTTATCAGCCATCATGCCAAACCAAATCAACGGTTTTTTGCATATCGAGGGCGACCACTCCAATAGATTTGTAAATGATTCTTTCATGTTTACAGAGCCGAAAAAATTGGTGTATAGTTGAATGCTGTTTTCGAAAGGCAAAACTGTTGACCAGGGAAATGTCGTACGTTTTAGAGTTTTCCAAAAATTATTCTTTTATGTTTATGTTATATAGGTTTACTTACACGTGCCACGTGTAAGAACCACAAGTAATGCAAAGTCAAGGAGTATTAAAATGGACAAGGAAAAATAGGACACTCATATAACTTTCCAAGAGTTAAATTAGCCTAATTAAAATTTCATTACATAGTTTAAATTCAAATTTAATATTTGTTCATTTCATTGTGAGTTGCAGGATCACAATTCTCCTGTTTTTTTTTTTTTTTTTTTCTCAACAGGCTAATTCAATACATAGAAGGTTTATAGAAAAAATAAAAAAATGCATTGCATTTTTATTGCATCATAAACATATGAACAATTTAGGTACGTAAAAATCGCCGTGCATACACCCCACTGAAAGCACAAAAGTATACAATTTGTATTAAACAGGATCGTATGGAGTACACAACTGCAGAATTCAGTGGAACCCAACAACAACACTTAATGCACATAGTTCAACTATAATTCAAACGCCTGACCCAATTCAGAATAACTTCCCACCGGAGGCTGAATTAGAAATGATTTTAGTTTCAGAGCATCCCGACAGTCATGTACCTACATATATACAATGAACATCTATTTGCGGCGCTTTGCAATTGGTAAACTATCTAGGCTGTAGAGCAGTTGCCCACCATCATCACCATCGGTAGAAGGAGTTGGAGTTGACCTGCTCCTTATTTGTATGAATAGGCAAAAGTGACACGTACAAAGTTCAGTTCCCACTGAAGCGGATGTCAGGCATAAATATCTCGGTAAGGATCTATTAAGGACTCATATAATGAAGAGTACAAAAGCCATGCAAATGCGATGCACTGCGAATGGAGAATTTATATACGTGTGGTGACGTGAAGTTATTATCTTAGTTAATTGCAGCATGAGCAGACTGTTTCGCGAGCGAATTTAAAAGGGAATGAAGCAGATGCCTCTGCTACTATCAAGCTATCATTCTACTATGACAACTAGTCATCGTCATATCCGTATCATCGTTGGTTTTCTACGAGTTCTATGTATGTATATTGAACTATGAACGTCCGTACTACTCACCTGTCAGGAAAATTAAATTTGGGTGAGTGGAACAGGAATTAGCTCTTGGGGTTGGTTGGTTGGCTACGTTGCTCCGTGTATCAATTGTATCAATTGACAGTTTGTGGTGAACTGTTTCGTGTTGAAGTTGATGTATGAGTGGTTTAGTTGGAAATTGAATTTATATGTTCCAGATGAGAATTTGAATATTTTTTTTTCGTAGATCTGAAGACGAGTACCGATGCTTCTAGTCATATGCACGGTAGAATGAATTCCAGACGAGAGCATGACAATGTCGGTTTTTTTGCATCGAATCCAAACATTAAACATATGAAGTTCTAGATGGTTTTTAGATGATGTGGCTGTGGAGGTATTTTTCCGAAAACTTTTTGCCAATATACATGACGTAGAATTTTCTATAACGGTAAACTCATAATTGTTTGCATTTATTTTAGTTGTTGATGGTGAGCTGGTTGATCAAAGTTACAAAACTTCATACCAAATGAACCATGCAAATAAAAAGCTACGGATTGAATTAACAGCCTTTTCGAAAAAAATCAATACATTCACACAGAGCATACATGTATATTTCCTCCTATGATCTACGAAACAATGTAGAATGTAAGTAGGTATGTCTGAAATTCATGATATCGAAAAAAAATATTCAATGGCAGCACTCCAAGGCTAAAGAGAACATTTTCACGCAATATAAAGACTTGATGGAGAAAAAAAAGACGATGCAAACCAATTAACATTGAACTTGACGATGAAAGAAATCCAGTTAGTATAGTACATAGCTAGAAAACCGCACTTGAAAATCTGCTGAAGTTTTTTTTCTGTATTGTTTTAAAAAAGGTATACCGAGTACTTACCGGCTGTGTGTAGCTATATTGATAGACAGTTAATTAATTTATTATTATTGTAGATTTATGTCTGTATACGTTGTGTTTACTGTCTAGTATACGAGTATAATACCAGAAATACTGAAGGTGAGTTTAGGCATAGGAACGAATTCAGAAATTTTTATCGCGCACAAAAGTATCGGAGTAAAAACGAGTATAAAAACAAAATACAGTAAAACTTCGTTATAACGCTCCCGGATATAACGCTTTCCC
The DNA here is from genome assembly GCA_949715475.1 of Microchrysa polita. Lineage (NCBI taxonomy): Eukaryota > Metazoa > Arthropoda > Insecta > Diptera > Stratiomyidae > Microchrysa > Microchrysa polita. The sequence goes on from OX454416.1 coordinate 55,729,162, forward strand.
GGCTATAACGCTCTTTTTTCTCGGTCCCGGTCCCATTAGCATTTATTACAAGGAATTTCGATTCGTTATAACGTTACTATTTCCCGGTTATAACGCTCTTTCCCCAGTCTCATTTTCTTAAAACAATTTATATTGACAAATTCATTGAGCACGTAGTCTATCTTTAGATTCTAATAATCACAAACAAAACCATGATGCACAAGTTGTTCCGTTAATTCACATCAAGGTCAAATTTCCTGGAAAAGGGAAAGACATGACAACAATTGAAAGTATAATTGAAGATCTCTTAATTGCATCAGCATCCGTCGACACCGAAGAGAATAAGGAGGCGTCAAGCATGCCAAAAATAAATGCAGTCTTAGTTGCAATAAAGAAGATTCGAGCAATTTTTACCTATAGCATGGACATAGAGGAAGGATCTGCCAATAAATTTAAAACCTCAGTATTACTGAAGTCTGTTGCCAGTCCAAAACAAAAACAAATATCTGTTTTTTAACCAATTAATCAATTGATTGCTATTTCCTTACTATTTCATTCCATGTATCATTCGAATAATAAATGTTGTTACCTAAAAGGTGTATGCGTCTATGAAGTATATTTCTTGGACTTCCCGAAAATAGCGTTTTCCCGGTTATAGCGCTTTTTTTGGTTAGACCCCAGAAGAGCGTTATAACGAAGTTTTACTGTATTATGCATGAACATCTAAGATATATGGAACATTCTCGATCCCTTGTGGTGAAATGAGCATGCGACAAAATCTCCTTGTGCTTGAATAGTTATGAGCTTTAAGCTTTGTTGTTCAAAGTTCCGGAGCATTTGTCTTTTTTAATGTGTTACAGATTTGATAACAAATTCTTTTACCGGAGGGTCGGGTTCTAGAAAACCTCTACCGAAACATTCAGACAGTATCTTAATACGACTTGAAATTTTCTATTGAGTGATGTGTATACGATGCTTCCAAACAACACTGCAAAAAGTGTGGAGATTAACCCGATTGTTATAATTTCTCGCATGAAATAATAACTAATGGGGTCGAGAGCTGTTATGAGCTCAAGAGGGGATTCCGCAACGTTTGCGCCGTTCCAGGAAAAAAAACGCTGAATTTATTAAACGATTGGAGTTGAAGTTCAGATTTCAATTTGGTATAGCTTTTTTTTTGTAGGGGCCGAATAGTTAAAGTGGAATTTGATTTGGAATAAGAAATATACATCTCTATGGCGTATTGTTAGCTGGGTGAGGAGCAAATACTTTAACGGTAATTAAATGCGAAAGAAAACAATCTAAAGAAAAGGAAATCGATTTTAATCGCATTAAGACCATAGTTGGCTATTGATCTTATTTCTAGAAAGCTCGAAGACTCCTATTGAAAATTTACTATGCAGAAGCGGCTTTACTATGTATAAATATAGCACCATTTTTGAAATTTTCGTTTTGTGGCCTACTTATGCCTAAAGTGGAAACTGACCAAAACCAGCGTTTGAGTTTGATAACCTTTCTCTAGACAGTGGTATGCGGAAGCTTTTGCAGCATGTCATCGCACTCGAGGTTACTCCGTTAAGTCTTTGTTGGACATAATTTTCAAGCTATACCGGGCAGTTTGAATGGGAAGACGTGCCTCTGTGCGAAGTGTGTTCTTGGACTTTTGGGCAAGTTTTGTGTGTGACTTGACGAATGAAACCAAATTTTCCCTGATTTTGTAACGAGTTTCTAAGGACTATTGTATTTCAACGTTATAGTCCGTGAGATAGCAAAGAGCGATCAATGACGGACAAGAAAAAAAATGTAATCCTTTTGCGCAAATTTGTGCGTGTCCCCGCTGATTGCGAATCCCTGGGTATCGCAAACATGTCCAAATTTAAGCGGTACATGGCAACCGAGGATCTCCAAATCCCACAGTCAAAAGACCTTATCCCTTTAAACGGTTAAAAATAATACCACGGAAATTGAAATTGAAAGGAAAACATCGAGATTCTATGTGGATAACAAACAAAAGTATTCTTTAAAGGAAAATATCAAAGTTGAAGACTTGTCGGTTATATAGTTCCTGATTCCAATAAACTACCTTTCAACTGGAAATTTGATTTTGCACCTATAGATATATCTTATATTTTACAAAATAATTATTTTCATAAACAAATCTCCACGTACGTGCCATACCATATTTTTCGATGCACGATAATAATCGAACCAAATACTGAACAGTGAAAAATATTGTAAACACAATGATATTGATCCTGTTTTCGAGTATTCATTTACCTATAGCTAGAATCATGAAAAGTACTAAAATCTATTCACTCTTATATACAACGAAAATCTCCAATGTCGCGTATACGAAAAAGTTTTCATTTCAGATTTATATTGTACGAAAGAGATGTGAGAACGTGAGGTCTAAACTAAACTTTCAACGTTGCGTCTCATACGCGAAGGACGAACGGACGTGTAAAAAGCAATGCATTGTGCGCTAACTTTGTTATTGCAGCTCTAAACTGCACAACATACACAACACACAATGTCATTTAAATGCTTCAGGGCTATGGCTGGTACAGTGGATTCAAAAGTAAGCGAATTGAGGAAGGATCAAAGCTGTGGAAAAGAGATAAATTTCAGAATATTTTTCAACGGGTACAAACGGACAAGTTTACCAACGATCTATTGAGATGTTTTTTCGCTCAACTTGCGCACAATTTTCGACGACGTAAACAACTTTATACTTGAGGAAAATATATAGCGGAAAATATTTCGTCTTACGCTTTTGTGTTTTCTTTCAATTTCTCGGAGAATTGGGAAGCAAAACTTTCGACAGGTAGCGAAAATTAAATAAGGAGACTATACAATCGGGGATTTTGTGCGGTGTAGATTTTAATCGTGTGCGATGCTTTTGTTGTGGCTTTAAAATAAAAGTGGACATTGAAGAATAGATTGTGTAGAAAGTCTTCCTAATATCTGCATTATGTATTTTGTTTGACGCTTAAGTCTAAGGGAGTATCTACATTAAATGTTTATGTAATTATGAATGTAAGAGAAAAATCTCAAATAGCTGTTTACACATAGTTAAACTAGAAGCCGAAAGAGGAACAAACACAAACATAAAAAAAGAGAGACTTAGAAGTAGTTTATTTACGATTTCCTATTTCCTTGCAATGGTTTTTAATATCCTAGGCTAAGGGTCATATGAAGAAAAAGGTATATTGTGTATTGCTGGCTAAAACAACAACGATTAACATTTAAATCTATCGTTTTAGTAAAGCCTTAAAAAAAGCATTTTTTTCATTCATACAACCTTATGTTTTGGAAAACATTAAAAAATTTCCTCTTTTTGAATGTTTGTGTTTAAATGTGTCTGCACCAGTGGCGCAACCAGGATTTTGTCCTGGAGGGGGCTAATTTCATCCATATTACTAGATATTTGATGTTGCTGCCGTAAGTTAGGGTACTATTTGGTTCTATTTTCAAAGCGCTATACAAAAGTGTGTCAAAGTGCAGTTGAATTCACGTTCTTTTTCGAACTAAAACTTTCGTAGCGTCAAACTAAATAAGCACTGGGAGCCCTTAGAGGACTGTATCTTGCAAAGAAACAATTGATTTCGAATGGGAATTGATACGATAGCGACTGACTACATAACATCAAAGGATGCAACAATTGAATCCAGTTCAATTTTTATTACTAAAAAATATTTGTAGGTTCAACAATTTAAATTTAAATATTTCTACGAAGTGCCATACGGAAATATCTTCTTCTTTTTCTTCTTAAATTGCAATGAACAATTTTAATTTTTAGTCGCTATTCTCTCATTATTAATATTTTCGAAGCTGGCGGATTTTTTTTTTGCTTAAGCATTGATTTTGAAGACATTTTTCCCTTTTTATGCAAATATTACTTCAGACCAGTGTGTCTTCTAATTTACACAAAGTATGGTGTGGGTGTTGCAACCTGCACCGCCCACGTTTCATATTTTTTGTAAAATTTGCAACGAAACGCATTGTTTAAAATCTAATTTTGCAATTTTTCCTTTCCCTATTTCTGGGTCTGGGAGGGGCTTTAGCCCCCTTAGCCCCTCCCGTGGTTGCGCCACTGGTCTGCACCATACAAATAGTCTCTTCATTTATCAAGAAATAATCCTTCTTACTTGCACTACGAACGGTTCAGCTGGATTCCTCCTTATACCTTTTGGAACATCAAGAGCTTCTACACGACACCTCCAGAAATCTATGAAAACAAAGTCGCACCGTATTCTAACCTTTTCGATTCACGCACTATGCACACTTGACTCAACATGTGCATGTTGGTATCATCGCCGCGAGAAGCTCCTATTATTTTACACGGCATCTTCTATTTCAACAAGAGTTCCTTGTTACACAATGTCTCTTCCAAGTCTCTCAATTTCAAGTTTCATTGTGTTCGCAGTTTCTGCTATCCTCATCAGAACTCATACACTGCACTCGGTGCTTAAGAAAACCACAATTCTAATTACACACCTTTCATTAATAAGGACGAAGCCATTTTTTTGTGCAAATTACTTACAAACATCCTTCCTTTCAATTAAGGAACTGCCTACTAACGCGAAAGCGTCCTTCAAGAGAATGTCGGAGGCCAGTTTCAAAGAAAATGGATTTTTTTAAAGAACAACAATATCAGTCAGGCCTTAAGGGAATGCAGAATTTCCCTTGCAGTGAGACGTAAAAAGAAACAAGAAAAACAGACCAATGTAGAATATCATCTATAGTAGCAGTAGCGGTTTGTTTAGGTTTTACAACTACCTAAATACAAAAAGAAAAAAAAACTCTATATAGAGTATGATTTCAAAAGGTACGAGTATAATATTAAGCGCTGTTTTCACGACGGATTTGTCGTCCAACTTTTGAGCATTCAAACAAGTTGGACACCAAATCCATCGTGTAAACAGAAGTTGGACAACAAGTTTGAAGTGGAACGAGCATTCAAACAAATCCACCGTGAAAACAGAAGTTGGACAACTTGTTTTAGATGCATTGATTATAGTCCAATCGAAATATAAATATACTTTCTAATAATAAAGAATTAATGCGCCTGATTACCAATATCGGTGCGCTATCATCCAATTCTGGCGTTCCGTTGACTTTTGGAGTTCGCTGTATACTCATTCGGGCATGTTTCCTTCAATGTTTAAAATATTCACGAAAAAATAAAAGAAAAAGCAAATATATTTTTCCTGAACTAGTACGTATTGCAAAAACTGATAACGTTTTACGACCGCTCCAACTTTCAACTACTGTTTACACGGCCAACAAGTTGGATAGGATTTGTTTGATAGGATTTGTTTGAGAGAATATCGTACGTGTAAACAGCCTTCCAACTTGGATAAGTTTGAGGGAAAAGTTGGATGCAAACAAGTTTGATGCCATCTAAACGCGCCTTTAGCGAAATATACATCCAAGCAGAATGTTAGTATTACGCTCGTACCAATGCTAGGATTCCATTGAAGAGATGTACATGTACATTAGTACATATTTTATTCCTGATGTTCTTGCAAAAACAAAGCCTACATATTTCCATATACTCGACGATTTGACAATGGCATCGCAACTAGGGATTATAGAATCCATTAAGTATGACTTTTCCTACCTAACTGAAATTTCAAAAAGAAGATCCCTAACTTCTATATACATATATGTAGGTACGTTAAATACGTTTTACTCCCGTAATATTCTTAAAATATTTTCAAGCACTCAGCGCCTTTATAAAAAGATACTGCTGTGAGTTCATCATCACAATCATCGCCGTATATGAAATGAGAACGATGCTATACTAACGGAAATAATAAAGAAATCCCAAGTTGATGGCGCAAGAAGAACGCTCCTATTTGGAATAATTTTAAGAGCATCTCATTCATACTCACATCTCACATTGTATAGCCTCTGTACAGTACACCTATAGTAGAATAAATTGCAACAGCCGAATTTTCTCAACTTTTCTACCACACTGTTTGTATTATTTATTACAGTGTGAACATTGTCGCGCAATTTCCAAAAAAGGTGAAAGCCTTATAATTTAGTATGTGCGGAATCATGCAAAATTTAATAAGATCAACATACATACGTATCGCTGAAATGTGGATGTGCTGTATCAATTTAATTTTTCATCTCGTCATGCAAGAGAAAAAAAATATTAAAATGAAAATCACTGGGCGATTAAAGCATTAAAAGAAAACTTGTGAAATGTAGGCGGCACACTCAGTTTTCGGATTGAATGTACGTGCCAAGCCCTTTTTATGCATAATTTATATGTAAATATAAGCTGTCTGTACTTCAACAATGCATTGTGGGAATTGTTTCTTTAGGAGTTGCGATGTGTGATAACCACCAAAAGTTGTGCACATTAATTACCCTGTATGTGGATGGTTTGGCAAGTATGTATATGTAAAGGAAATCCTTTCATATGTAAATGTGTGACTGTTTTGTAGAGTGAGTGCTGCGTTTTACTCATCTCAGATGTATCTTCCTATCTGGAGTTTATTATTGTACAATATGAACATATTTTTTAATGCTAAAGATTACTATTTAATTTTTTGAAAGTGAAAAGGTTTTTTTCGTGATTGAAAAGACAATAATGTATGTAACTAGAAGTTGCTGTGATGACGATGAGTGTATCTTCGTAATAAAGTTTGAGTATGTATATTAAATGATCTGCTGATCTATGATGAAACGATGAATGGATCGCAATATTTTAGCGGAGGGTGTTTTATAAATTATAAATTACAAGTCAAGATATAACGGAGCATGGTCAATCCCACACGGCAATAAATATAAGCCCCAATATTTTTGATATAATTAATTAATTAATGCATGATGATAATGACTCTACTGATGTACAAGTAGGAGAGGATGGGGAAACTATAGAGCCTAGTAAGGAAAAGTCGAAGTCGGAGGAGTTTCATCAACACGAATTCAAATTTTCAATTTTGAATAAATTGTATCGTCCTTTATTTATTTATTTAATTACCTCAGCAAAAAGTGTCAGAAAAGCCATTTTTTATAATAGGGCATATTATATTGATAGTTTATTTGTTCCAAAAGAAAGGAAACAGCGGTTCCTTTGCTTCCAAGGACGCCACTGGTTAGGAGGCCCTGGCTCTAATGAAAATTTCGGCGAATTATAAAGAAAAGTAAACAAAGTTTTACACATTTAACATCCAGCGGCAGATTTTTACGCTTTTAGGCGGCAAAAGTACATTTGTACCTTGTACACACGGTAGTCATCAACGCACCATGCTCCACTAGGAGTTACGGTAATCAAGAGAGAGAGAGGCTATTTTAAGTAATTGATTTATTCTTGGGCATGTCACTGGTGTAATGAACAGTTCTTTCTACTTACTGTAGTTTCACTGTAAACAGTGTTATGTTGAGAATTAGCAAAGGGAAGCCGCGAGGAATCGGCCTCGCTACTGGTAAATACCATGCTTTCTTTACTCTTTCAGCTCTTTTATCGAATGCTGAAAACCAACTCTTTTCTAAAAACCACAAAAATCAACACTGTATCAATACAAATCTATTTTTAATATAATGTAAACATATCTGCCATAAGTTTCGTTCATTGCTTTCAAGTTTCAGAAAAAATATTAACGAATAAAAAATGCATAGTTTACATTGAATAACTTTAGAAGACCCACCCCTTGCTCGATATCCTCTTTGATATGATACTCATATATCTTCGGTTAATAATAATTCGTGTCCTTTTTTTGCCCTTTTTTATTCCTTTTCACAAAGTTTTTTTTTTATAAATAATTCTTAGACTTTTGCATAACACTACAGATTTCAAAATAATCCAAATTAGCCTGAATAATTTTTTTACATTTAAAATGACCTAGCTAGTAGGTATTATTCTATAGCTTACATGACTAAGTACCAATTGCAATTCGAGAGGTAACATAATGAGACAAATTTTGTCAATTTGCAAAGGTCTACTACCGTTAGGAAATATAAATTAGATTTTGACATTCAAAATTGGCTTTGAAACGTTTGCAAAATTCAAAAGGATACCCCTTCGGGAAAAACGACCATTACGTCCAAGATAAATTTTTATTGAAAATTTTATTTCTAAAATATGGTGTCTTTTACTGAATTGAAAGAATCAGAGGCTTGTTTCAGTTACTCCGTAACAGCAAAAGTTAAAGCATAGGTCTACGGCAGGGGTGCCACACTCAAAATCTCGCGCGGGCCAAATAAGACTCTCCTCAGGTTTAGGTGGGCCGCAGGAGGAAAATTTCAAAAACTTTTATGTAATCGTATTACGATAGTTGAATCCAGAATATTGTTTTTAAAATATGGCAGAGAGTCTGGATCACTATAGCGGCTTCGGGATTATCCATGAGAACTTGCTCCATTCGAAAATGTACTTCAAGAACATTAACAAATTAAGAGAAGAGCGGAAACGTTAAAATATTATTGATCTTCAAGTAACCACTTTTTGTTAATTACATGATTTGCGCCTAATTTTGGGCAGATGATCAAACATTTTTAGCACCAGGTCGCCAAAAATAAAATTGGGAGGTAAAATAGCCAGAATAAATTAATTTCAGCAAAAAGGTGGTTTTAACCAAGCTCATGAACCAATACAGCATGATAAGCATAGGTCAAAAAATGGGCTGTAATTATTATGTTGGAATTTCACATCCAGGTGATTTAGTCACCAATTGCAAGATTTCCATAGGTTTTAAAGCTTTGCCCTTTTTCCAAAGAAATCTGAATTCATGTTCGGTAAAGCCAACTATTTTTTTTTGCATTTCGGGACAGAACAGTTTAATGAAGAGACTTAGTACTGTCCTGTACAAAAAAGATGAGCTGTCTTATAAAATCCATTACACAGCCTCAAATTGTTGGTAGTATTTGGAGGAAAAAATCCTAAAATAATCTTGCATAAGCCACTGACGAGTTTTAGTAATTTTTGAAGACTTGAGTTCAATGGCTTAATTTGTTCACCTTACCAATTTCACAATTTTTGTGTTGATTTTTGTGCTGCTTCGACATGCCCGGGAAGTTGCTGAAATGTATAACATTTTGTAGTTTGTGATGGAGGTTTTCAATTCAGGCGGCCAAGGCCCGACGTCGGGCTATCGTGCCATAAAGAAGAAGAAGTTTATGATGTTGGTTGATAAAGAGGTAGCTGAGGCAAAACATTTCGCAAATTTGTGTGAGACACGGGCATTCACAAAGAAATTGAGTCAGAGTATCTCTCTCCCCCATCTACATTTTCGCAGCTGCGGATTTTAAGGGACACTCAGCCTTGCAGCGAGGTTTCCTATTGCCAGAGCCTTGCGGAAATGGCAGTAAATTTGACGATGGACTCAGACGTTCCTTTCCAGTCATAGGAAGGCCACAGAGCCTTTCAATGTGGGTCCTCAGAGAGAAGATCTGTTACCAGATCACATACGTGATTTTGTGTTATTTTGCCGGATGTGTAGTTTGTATATGCGACTTTTGTGTTGCCCCTCTAAGTTTAAACCCGCAAAAGATTAAACAAATAAACAACAATTTTTTTGTCGACCTATATATTTCGAGCCGGTTGGTTCACCTACAGGATCTATCTAATTTTTACAAGTACCGTTATATATTCTAGTTCCAATCGTTATCTATTCATATCGTTATCTATTCTTGTTCCAATGTACTGGTACCCAACGTAGGGTATCGTTCAACAAGTTTTGAGGCCGTCTTTACTGATTTCATTGCCATGTTAGCAGCCTGACTATCTGAGCATGACAGACCTTCATAATTGCAAGTTTATAAAGTAAAATATTTTCAGTTTTAACTTACAGATTCAAGCAGCTGTTCCTATGCATATTTAAAAAAAATCTTACCTGAAAGTATAAGAAAAATATTTGTTATTTGATAATATCGGAGATTTATTAGCATACATATGAAATTTTGTATATCAATATAGCAATTTTTAACACTTAGATAAGAACTTGTAATTTTCTCATGAGTCTTGGATATTGTTTTTACGAAATTGTTTACTCTAGCGCTCAAAATATAACCAAAGCATTTACAATTCTTTGCCTTATTTTAACTAAAAACAGTATAGGTATAGTCTCACAAAATGATGTGCATGTGCAAATCGATCTTAGCATTTCACCCAATTTAACATCATTATCACCTCGAAAACGTACTCTGTGACGCACAAAGAACTACATATGTACATACAATGTACAATTACCCGATAATGTCAGGCAATCATTTTCTATATTTGTTGTTGTTGAAGAATCAAAAGAATTTAACACGTAACCTATATCGAACGCTAATTCACTCGCGGGAACACTATTCTAACCGAAAATAGTGCTCAAATATAGCACCAAGTTATCTATAATAGCACGCGTTTCGAACTTGAAGGAGAAGAAAATCGGCCACGAAATTATATGCTTCTTTCTCTACCTTTGCTTGTACAAATTCGATTTTTTTTTGCATGCTTAGTTTAGTCTAGATTCTAGATTGAATAGTATGTGTAGTGTGCGAATACTTATTCAAATAACTTTTTCTCCCCAAATGCCGTACATACACAGATGTAAGAGTGAATACGAAAAAGTATACCATACCTTGTCGTTTATGTAATAAAGCCAACAGTTTCAAGTTCACGTTATTGCCGTGAAAAATACCGCGCATTCTCGAGTACAATATCATAGACAAGACGTAAGCTCTCATTTGTACGTATGTATGTAGATACTTATCAACGTCAAACGAACGCGGAATTCTGGCAGATTGTTAATAATTATCGCGGGAAAATATAGTTAGTACATAATCGCGGTAATTCTGTGACAAAGCACAAGTTGATTGGATCTGCTCCAGGCTCTTGTCTTAGCTACAGTTCCATTCACTTAAGAAACCAAAGCAAACTGTTGTTGAATTGGACACTCGACATCGTACGCTAGTACATATGTACATGATAAGTGGTTTATTCTCCTACTTGATCGAATCGTCGCGCTATCATTAGCCAATTATTGTAAGAGCTGCATCATTATCATTATCTGTGCCTCTCTTATCACAGATGCCAACAAAATGGTTTTTTTTCCAAGCGGAAAAAATACCAAAAACAATCGCAATTGTGAATATTTCAGTAAGCAGGTGGAAAAGCGTGGGCGGAGAATATTCCTCCGCATACGTACTAAATGTTGCCGGGTACTATAAAGCTTGCGGCAGCGTGATTATTGATGATAAAACACACACTTCGCTTCGCTGGTCTTGTCTTTTGGTTTTGTTTTTTTTTTTTTGGGGCGTGGAGGAAAATTGCTTCAAATGAGGTGATTGACTTGATATACAATTTTTGCCCGTGTGCGCTTAAGTTCAGTGAAATGTAGGTAGAGCTTCTTCACGATAATTCTAATGGCCTTTGAAAAATGTTGTCTTTTCACATCGATTTGCCTTTGTTTTCCGATTCTCGTAAAACGTATGCAAATGATATTGCTATTGCAAGCTTAATCATACGATTCGGCCTCCATTGGGCGTTTATTTTTCACGTAATTTCAGCATCGGACAATGATGCCAATATTCAGTGATTTCATTTAAACATTTTCATTTTCGAATTAACTTTTTCTGGGGATAAAGTTGTGTCTGTCTGTCTTATTGCTGCTGTTGTTTATTAGAAGTCTGCGTTTGAACTGCGGGTCAAATACAAAATAAACACAAAACAATCTTCACTCTCTCGAATGTAAAACATATCATTCTTGAAAATGTATACAAAAAAATTCCAACATTTCGCCTGGCATCCATTATTTCGGCCAGGCATGCCAAATAGTATATTTTATCATCTCTCTTCTCCCATTATATTAAATGTCTTAGCAGTTAATTAAATATCTCGTAATTTCAGAAAATTTACACAGGAAGTTTTCGCCAATAATACGCTCACAGTGATGAGCCGTTTCAGGAAATTAATTGACAGAGCACAAACATAAATACATAAAGTTAATTATACGAAGGGAAATATCCATCCTTATGAATTCGCTTGGACGTGTACAATATTGTCCATAAATGAAATAACACACATCACAGGAAAAAATATTCCTTTTCCATGCATCATAAATTTAAATTAATTGTCCAATTTATCCGGGTATCCTTGGCAATTAATTTGAAAAATGTTGGACAATTACACGGTAACGTAATATTATTTCAAGAGATTCCACGCAACCATAGGATTCTTGAAAAGTATTATTGTGATAAAATACAGAGTAAAAAAGGTGAAAAACAAAAACCAAAACTTTTTTTTTGCTTCGTCGTAAATATGTGCGTTATATACATATAAAGGGTAATTCTACCACAATGGATATTTATTGCCAAATCGGCTGTAAATTTCACTCTGAAATTGCGTGAAATAGGCTGCGCTATTAAAGGTCCTTTGTATTTACTTCAGGTGTAATGTTCATAAATCCCTCTTATATATCGACCATCGAAAATGTACAGTTGTTTTATTTTTACAGATGGGGTGTACTGATATCGTCGCCAAAGTATCGACGTGATTGACGTACAGTATATTGTTTGTTTTTAGCGTGGAAAAAAAGGACAACGTAATGGATATTAAATTTAAAAATATTAACGACGAGGATAATTGCCGGGGGTTCCGTTAATTTGGAAATAATTGGATTGCAGTCGTGAACAAATGGATAGCTCCTCTTGAATTAGGGACGGAGCTAAGTCGTAATAATTAAATAAAAAAAAATACATTATAACATTATTTAGAGATTTATTGATCAACAAGATAAAAGCAATAAAACTAGAAGATAAATTTGAGCAACAAGCATTTAGAGGTACGGAAATTTCGTTTTTACGAAATAGGTAGATGCGAATTTCGGCGAAATTTGCTTATTTTTGCGAATTAATGCGAAATATTCTAATTTGCACTTTTTCTACGAAAAGTTAATTTTTCTACAAAAAGAAATCAATTTTGAGAGATAATTTTTCATCTCAGATAGATAGATAGATTTTTTCTGTCAAAGGATTTTTATTCATACGAATAGAAACATTTCTAAATGCAAGAGTTCGCAGAATGACGAGCACTATGGCTCGCCAAACACCGAGCAAGCTGTTTTTTTTTCGGAGGTTTGATGAACGAATTTTATTTTCTGAAACGGGATTTTTGTAGGTAGAGCTTTAATCGTTGTTAGACGAGCCCCAAAATTGAAATGAATTGTACATAAAAAAGCAAAACAATACTATAGCGTGTCTGTGCCTCTTTTTATCGTAATTTCTTGAGGGTCGTTGTCGACTTTGTCGTATGTATTGTCAAAAACATTTCTCGCAACTGAACTCGTAGTCTGATACAGTTGCCAGCAAAACTGCTTCCTAGTCGATTTTTTACTTATTGCTATTAAAGATTTCTGAATAAAATGTAATCTTTATTCATGAATATTCGTTTCACTGTGCATCTCTAGAATTTTTATTTAAATAAAGTATAACAGCAACAAAATGTACAAAATTATGTTTTTTGCGAATTTTAGCGAAATTTCTAATTTTCAAAATTAGTTTATGCGAAATTCCTGTTTTTTATTTGCGAAATTTCCGTACCTCTAAGCATAATCAATTTAATCCAGATGGATTGAGAAAACCTTCATTATCTTCCTATTTCATTCACATCACATATAGGCCAGTTAATAAACCGAAATATAAGGCATTAGGTCGCAAAAAATAGCTCGGCTCTGTTTTTTTGGGATATTGCTAGGACAGATACAAGTAGTTTTTTTTTTCTTTTTTGAAAACGACACAAAAATTATTCACCTTAAAAGGCTATCCTTTTTCTCTATACCTTGTTTCGTCCACCGAATGGCCTACTCTTCATGGAGCTACCATTAACCATTCGGGTTAATTTTTTATATTGCGTTTTTACGTGAATAATTTTGTTTTCTATCAGAGAATTCGCATCCATGACGGTTTTTCCCAAGTATATAAGTATATTGGCGGATTGACCTAATTGTGTGTTCACTGACACCTGAACACACATCTCCCTTGTAGAGCTACCTCCCCGAATGGTTAATGGTAGCTCCATGAAGAGTAGGCCATTCGGTGGACGAAACAAGGTATAGAGAAAAAGGATAGCCTTTTAAGGTGAATAATTGTTGTGTCGTTTTCAAAAAAGAAATAAATAAAAATAAAATTTTTTTTTTATATTGCGTTTTTACGTGAATAATTTTGTTTTCTATCAGATACAAGTAGTGTACCACCAAGTATGAAACTTCGAAAAACCTGTGCTAACCCCGTGACCTTCAAAAAACCTCAACATTTTCGGAATTTTTTCATATTTTGGTTTGTAATTTTTAAAAGGTGCTTCCTACAAGAAAGTCCTCCACTGCACTTTTAAAGCTTACAAAATTTTCTTTAATTTGAGTCCAACCCCAGCTATGAAGGCACAAAGGATCCCAAGATACAGCATTTTAAACGATGTTTTTTTTGTAAAAAAGTCCGAAATTGTAATACGACGTACTCTATGACATGTTCCGATTCCATCTGTTCCTGGATGCGTTGAGACTAATCCAGAAACACAGTTGGATGAATTTTGGTTAGGATTCAAAAAGAAAAAAAGTTTTTTTTTACAAGAACCTAATATTTAGGGGTTGGTTTGTATGAAAGCCCTATGACGTAATGTTCCGATTCCATTCATTCCTAGATATGTTTTGAGGCTTTCCTAGGAACACATTTGAGTGAGGTGTGGTTAAGATTGGGTTATAAAGAAAAAAATTTGTCCCATAGTAGCTTGGCGTACTCTGTGAAATAGACACTCATAGAGAAACGAGTTTCCAAACTCGGCACGACTCGTCGCAAGTTTATTATTCAGAAGAAGATGATAAGAAATATTCTAATCGTAGAATAATAAACTAACAATGCGACTAGGAAGTGGTATGGCTGACAACCGTATCACACTCCGAATTCAATTGTCTTTGTAACGTTGATGACTACACACGGTAGTCATCAACGCACCATGCTCCACTAGGAGTTACGGTAATCAAAAGAGAGAGCTTGGCGACAGAATTTCTATCCATGCACAACTGTAAAGACACTTCATCGCACGATCCTGGATCAACAGGAGAAAATTAGAATAAATCCCTTGTAAAAAGATGAATGTCAAACATTAGTGCTCGTCTGTCTGAACTTTTGGAGTGATCACAATAGGACAACTTTATGAGCCAATGCAATTTCATTGTCATGTAATATGAGCGTAAACCTATTTTAAAGCCAGGAATTCCTTGTGGAGCTAAGATTCGACAGATGCTGAAGCCTGAAGGTGACGATGGTTCCTGTAGGCAGGCAACTTATGGGAGTTTTCTGCATAGCCTTATTGTGTTGCGTTGCCGTGCTTGGAAGCGATACATATGTATCCATTCCGTTGTCACGGGCGAGAGACCGCGTAGGGTATACCGCTACTTCTATACTTGTCATAGATGCACGTTGATAGTCGTCGCAAAAACAATCTGTTGTCCTTTTGACGACCGTTCGTTAAAGGCCACCGTGGCAGGCATGGGCGTAAAATCCCGTGACAGTCCCCCAGTCAATTACCTGGTAATACCCCATCCATAACCAACCTCCAATTGAGGGAGCTCCTGTAGATTAGCCCAATATCCGTAGCTGTGTATTTTAAACCAATAAGTCTAATTATTTTCTGTAAAAGGCCCATTTTAGGCCATAACAAGGGCCAAATAAAAATTAGGCAATATTTGAGTACTTATGGAGCCGAATTTTGATGATAACATTTCCTTAATGTTAGTCAATTAGATCAATGGAATTTGAAATCTGTTTTCGCGACGTTACGAACCGATCGTACCGGTTCTCAACATATTCGATGTCAAAGTTTAACATTTCTATGGAGCTCAGTGCTTAACGGGTGGGTATGTATGTGTAACGTAATTTTCGTTGGAATAGACACTGGACATACAGTGTCTATTCCAATGAAAATTACGTTACACGATTCACTATTCAATTTAATAATCTTCGAGCGCTAATAAATTTTGACATTTCATTTAACAACATCTTGCACAATTTGCGAAATTTATTATACTAGTGGGAATGATTGAATTAGTACGGAAATACACAGAGAGAGTACAAAGGGAGGGTGCGGCATTTACATCCAACACAGAAACTGAATTCTCCCACAGCGAAAAAGAAATCCAAAAGTAACGGGATGTGGACTACGCTGGGGAGAGTGGGGGGAAGCCCATTGTTTTCTATCTGCTAGGGACACAAATTTTGAGTTACTGTGTCGTGTGAATGTCGCTGTGAACGCATTGATTCGATTCGAATTTTTGAAATGGCAAAAACTTTTGTTTCCTGTCAGGATTCCCTACTCGTATATCGTAAGGTGTCAGAGACAAAAAAAGAAGATTTTCCAATTGTTTTTTTTTTTTGTTTTTGATAAAATATTGATTCTCCATTTTCACTCATGTGGAATTGTTCAATTCCCTCAATTCAACATAATATAGAACATATACATAGAAAAATCATTTTCAATTCAATAATTGGAAATAGATCCCACCATTGCATGTAGCATGATAAATATCAAGGAACCGAGCCTCTTTCGATATTTTAAATTGAATATAGGCGACAAAACAAAATCGAAAAAAGGACAAACAAAAAACCTTCAACCAAAATACAACTTACACGTACGAGTATACATAACTAAGCTGCACGTCAATTGATAAGATGGGTAGCGTAAAAGAAGGAACACGTTAAATGAACCGAATAAAATATCACCAGCAGCACAAGTGCGAGAAAATTTCCATTCTTCATAGTACAATGTAGGCACCTCGAAATAACTTCATCAGGGATTCCGATTTAATAGAATGGAAAAAAGGGAATCGAACATGCATACTTATATCATTAGGCGTATATAACACAAAATAGATACATCGAAAAAAATATGTGTGATCCTTTTCAGGCATAAATTGAGCTTGTTTTATAGCTTCCAGGCGTTGGGGACGTACATCGACTTTCACCTTCGTTATGGAAAAGCTTTGAAGCATTTTAATTCAATATCAACGGTTATCTTTTTATTGAATTTTTTTCATTTTATTAACTCCTCTGACGTGGGTGTTACAGAATTTCTATGTATTATTTAGGAATTACTTCCCACAAATGATTAACGTTGGCGTTGAAAGATAAAATGCGAATTGAACGAGCTAATAACATGTAGACTTACGTTGCGACACCTGTACGGTTTTAATATTTCCTAGAAGGTTTCCATGTTTATGCAATTTTAAATCCACATCACACCATTAGGGCTGAATTGTTGATTATTATTTTGAAAATAATAAATTATACAGAAGAAATTCTTAGAACAAACTGACCCTACACCCAATTGAGGTTTAGGTGCAATCACCTTTTAACTAATTGCAAAGGTATAATGAATGACATTATTTTTGAAAGCCTAATAGCGTTAAAAAGAGTTATGTTCGCCCACATTAACCAACCCTTATCACACTTCTCCATAAATTATAACTGTGAAATTTGCTGGTTGTAAGCTGATGTAAGGAAAAAACTTTTATTTATACTCGCCCAATTATCTTTAAAAAGTTTCATAAAAAAAACGACAGCTTGATTCATTTTCCGAGGTAAAGATATATCTTTAAATTAAAAATATTTCATGACAAGGGTAAGCTGCGTAAGACAGATTTCTGACTTATTTTGACATTTAGGTAAGAAGCTCTATAAAAAATACGCAATACATTTATAATAGAACGTAAACAGTATATCAAAATGACTATCGTTTGCACCAACACCACATTAGCACATTTCAAGGATAAAATATCCTTCTTCCCAATGCTACGTACAAATAATAATAATTAATCATTTTCTTGCCATGATATGTACTATGCTACAGTTCTATTCAAATGTGGTTGGTACAGTGATGAAAATGCGGATCTGAAAATCTTTGGATTAAATGAAGGAAATTCAAATTTTCGTCACAACGCATAATCTGAGAGAGAAATGTGGTTGGAATTTGACATTGTACAATGTTTTCTAAAGGGCACTTGATTTCGCTTCGCAGGAATCATTACAAATGAGACAAGCGAAGCGACCGTACGAATACGAATCCATAAATTGGAAGGATTAGTACCGCGAGCGCCTACGCTATTTATGGATAATATCAAGATTTCTGTCACTTTGATATAAATTCATATTATTTTACAATGGTATGGTGTGGTGTTCAAAGTTAAATCTACTTTTATGGAAACTTGGATTATTATTTTGAGCAGTATGTATTGTGCTTTGTACGAAACTCGCAAGATTTTAATACTCTCGCGTATAATTGCAGATCCAAAATTATATTTTTCTTTGTGTAAATAGCTAAATGTTGATCGGTTTTGGCGGCGCAGTATATTAATCTACTATGGGTTAGATATCACAGAAAGATCGAGAGATAAATTCTCAACATGAATAGCGCTTTTTTCCGACGTTCTGTTTTTTGAAATTGGCAGCAAATCGCTCTATATAACCATTTTAATGAACATGCAATGTGTTTTCTTTTCAAAAACTTGAAAAACATTAAAATACGCCTCATCACGCTGTTTTTTATTCAAATAAAAATATTTAAATTGAATCATTTATCGATCGATCAACCCAAAATACTTTTGTTTACTGCGAAAAACATGTTTCTCATACATGTTTAATTTTGCGTTCGATGACTCTACACGCACGTATGTATATATTTTGTACCATCCTCTGGTCCGTCTGCTTCAACATTGTTCTTTTGGAAATCATCTCTTCGATAAAGATTTAATCTGAACAGAAAACAAGAAGCATTGTGAAGCTCTATCGAATATACAACAAATAGCAAATACATAATTTGCGTCATCGTGGATCATTTTGTTTTTTGGCTTCCTTTCCGATTTTGATATTCACGCGTCTACACAAGGTAGGATGAAAAAATAAAAGTCGTGTTTCGAGTTTTGTCTACTGGTGATACATAAAACGGTTGATGAGGTTTCGGAAATTTTGATTGATCATCATATGTAGCAGTTTCGCATTTGAGAATACTAACGTAACCGTTGATCGATCATTCTAATTTTTACGTATCAAGTATGGCCAATGAATTTTTCAAAAAATCTAAGGCTTTCCACTCATTTAGAGAAAACAATTCGTTACATCAGAAAGATTTCGGTTGAATTTTATACTACACAATACATATTATTATTTGTACGCCTTTTCTACAAAGTAAGTTTCATACAAGATTCACTAACTACAAAACCTCAATAATGTTATTTTTTTCATTCTAGTTGCTAACACAAAGGTGTCTGCGCGACGTATGGATTTCGTCATCGTCTTTGAATAAGTTGAGGGAATATTGTTACATAGTATGCAAATGAATCATAAGTATCCGTTTCAACATTTTTTTGTACATATGTATATGAACATATTTGTGTATTATTGAAATGCATGGTCTTGGCCATGGTGTCCCTCGTTTTTTTTTTTAATAAAACTCAGCAGAATTCGATTTTATCGACGAACAAATATTTGTTTGGTGTTTTTTTTTTGTCATTTTGAAATAAGAATCAATTTGTTGAAAAGTAGAAAGGTTTTTCCTTCGTTATTTAATTGTCTCAAGAAGAATTAATTTCATTTGTCCATAAACCATAAATAAAACATACAGTATGTACCATATGTACGTATGGGCGCACTATAAGTTTTATCAATATTAAAATAATAAAAATTCGCATCATATTCTTTGTTATGTGTCTTTATAAAAATTTAAATAAATTATTTTAATTTAATTAACTGATTTTAATCAATACGTATAGCGTATAGACGTACACATATGGCAAAAAAAAGTACACCCCTCATGTACTTTTTTATGCCAAATGTTCATACCCTTTTTAAAATTAAATTACTCCAAATAGATAGCCAATTCAACGATTAGGATGCAACAATGCCAACGGAACCAAAAAACAAAGTGGCATCCCCCTATCATCTTAGTCCCTCCCGATATTAGCTTTGAAGTGGGTTTTCAGTTGGTCAAAATAGTAAGTACACCATCGGTTTTTTTTTTTATTTTTTTACAACAACTATTTTCCGTGAGGATTTGTTTTTTATTCATTATTGTATGCAACAAGCGTTCAATTAAAAACAAACAAAAATACTTAAGGGCGAAAAACGCATGGCAGGTACGAAAAAAGACGTTTAAGTTCCAAAATTTGAAATAGCGGAACAATTATTCTCTCATTTACAAAATAAACCAGCTAAACGTTGTATTTACTGTGTAATTCATTGAAAACTAAATAAAAGCAGTCTCAAATGTGGTTAAGTCCATGTAAGGGCCTTAAGGATAACTGTCGATCTCATGGCGAGAAAAGTTCCTTTGGCATGACTGATGATTTTCGCGGTAAATATTGAAAATATAGAATCCATTTGAAAAGATAATCGACGAATACAAGATGTAGAGCAGTTTTGGAAAAAAGTTTGGAACTTTCCAACGCGATGTCAAAAAGTGTTGACGGTACAAGAAAATTTTGGAGGGATAGTTCTTCTTGTTCCAGACCGAACCATGAAAACTCTCAGAATATTCTGTCTTATTTATGAGATTGTAATAAATTTGATTGGAAACTACTCTTATCGTAATATTCTTCATTCAGGAAAAAACTTGGTCTATGGCTTAATTTTCATAGTTTGGTTTCGTTCCTAAATACCTAATAACCGTTACTATGAGGCAATTTCCATATAAGTAATGTTAGTTGAGAGACCTACAATATTTTACTGATGAACCCATACACTTTAAATGGGGATTTCAGCAGGATATTAACCCTAACCACACCTCAAAAACTGGTCAAGGATCCGCTTCAACAAAATCGAGTGTTACTAGAGTCAAATTGAATCCAGAATAGTTAGGGAGAATTGAATCAATGAACTAGAAACAAAGTTTTCACAAAACGGACCAATTACAGAATTTCCTGGAAGTAACTGGATATATGGATGTATGGGAACATCCCATAAGAATTATCTCCAGGGCCAGCAAAATAATGGACCATTTACTTTTAAATAATAAAATAAATCAATTTCCTGTCGAATCAGAACATAATATTTTAATTAAACCCAGTTTTAATCAAATTAACTGACATGTACTTATTATTTTGTCCAGCCTATTTTAGTCAGTTCGCACTTTTTCATGGTAAATGAAAGCTGTTTTATTATAATATGCTAATTTACATATTATTTAATGCCTCACCAATTAAGTATTTAAATCTTTCCATGAGATAAGAAAAATGCGTATGGGTGTACTTATTTTTTTGGCCATATGTGTATGTACGCACCATCAAAAAATCCCTTTTTAATCACAGCTTATCAAAAATGTGGCAAAAAAATAAATATATGTAGTAATATTTTATTCTCCTCAATGTTCAACCGAACAACCCCACACAAGAAGCTCCGGAGCTGATGGCTGAAACAGGCCCTCCCCTTCAACAGTAGAAGAAATTGATCTCGCCATGCAAGCACTAAAACATAATAAAGCCCCGGGCGCTGACGATATTCCAGCTGAACTGCTGAAGTATGGGGGAGAGCCTTGTTAAGGCTATACACACACTTATCGTTAAAGTATGGAACGACGAAATAATCCCGGAAGATTGGCGTAAAAGTATCATTTGCCCAATCCACAAAAAAGGGGATAAGTTGAAATGTGAGAACTACAGAGGCATCTCATTAGTTTGTACGACTTATAAGATTTTATCTAAGATTCTGGAAAATAGAATTAATCCGTACGCAGAAGAAATCATTGGCGAGTACCAAGGCGGTTCGACGACAGATCACCTTTTTATAGTGAAGCTTTTACTCCAGAAGTGCTGGGAATACAACATCGACGTATACCAAATAGGCAAGCAGGCATACGACAGTATCGATCGAAGCGTACTGTACAACATTTTGCTGCATTTTGGAATACCGGCTAAGCTAGTGCGACTCATAAGGATGACGATGACTAATACCGTCTCGCAGGTCAGAGTTCAGAACAGACTCACTGACCAATTTGAAACTCGTACTGGACTCAAGCAAGGCGACGGGCTGGCGCCGACGCTCTTCATCCTGGCTCTGGAGTATGTGATTCGAGCCATGAATTTGGACAGCAGCGGAACGCTACTCATTAAATCGACTCAACTAGTAGCCTATACGCCGACGACATCAACATCATCTCTCGAAGATTGGATGATGCAGAAAGCCTTCTGCATAATCTCAATAACGCCGCCAAAGAAGTTGGGCTACATATCAACGAATCTAAAACCAAGGTCATGATGCAATCAAAAACTAGAACGCCAGTAAATTCAAGCCAATATAGAATATGTAGACAACTTCACTTACCTATGGGTTGCAATTTGTCAAAGAACGCCAACGAAACAGATGAGATAAAGCGACGGATACAACTAGCTAATAAGTGTTACTTTGTGGTCCTCCAAATTATGAATTCGAAGCTGGTGCACAGGAACACGAAGCTCCACGTGTATAAAACCATCATCCGACCTGTGCTATGCTATGGCTGCGAGGCATGGACCCTAACCCAAAACTCTGAACACCTGTTGGACACATTCGAGCGAAAGGTTCTCCGAAGAATCTTCGGGGCCGTTCGTGAACGAGGTGAATGGCGCATCCGGTACAACCTTGAGTTGTATCAGCTGTATGATGAGCTACAGGTGTCGAAGATCGTGAAATTGCAGCGATTGCAATGGGCGGGACATGTACAAAGGATGAACGACGATCGCATGCCCAAAAAGGTGATGAACGCGCAACGAGTAGACGGAGCCAGATTGCGTGGACGACCGAGAGCCCGATGGGAGCATTCTGTATGTGAGGACGCCCACCAGATGCTAGGCTTTCGGAACTGGAGGACAATGTCGCGTGACCGCGACAATTGGAGGTTTTCAATCCAGGCGGCCAAGGCCCAACGTCGGGCTATCGTGCCATAAAGAAGAAGAAGAATATTTTATTCGATGTTCTGTATTTATTGCACTTGAAATAACCGTGTTGTGTGCGCATTGGCTCATTAATGCAGCTGTTCAATTTGATGGACCTGTGACGTGGTAATTCACCCATTTCCCAGCTCCGACAACATTAAACATAAACCCTGCCCTATAACATTCATCATAATTTTATATGATTAAGCAGAGCTCAATCTGTTGTTTTGCCGGAACCTGTCGTTCACTATGTGGTGATGTTTGTGTTGCCTCCAAAGGTGAATGGTTCGCGATAGTTAAAACAATATGTTATGTGCAGTAACCAATATATTTCAGGCCGGTGGGCCCATCCTCAGGGTTATTACAATCTTAAAAACTTAGATGTAACTAAAAATTGTAAAATTTCGTTGGAACAATATTGCACAAAGGTTCTTTTTGAAAATGTCAATTTAAACAGTGTTTAAATTGACATTTTCAAAAAGAACCTTTGTGCAATATTGTTCCAACGAAATTTTATTGCACAAAGGTTCTTTTTGAAAATGTCAATTTAAACAGTGTTTAAATTGACATTTTCAAAAAGAACCTTTGTGCAATATTGTTCCAACGAAATTTTACAATTTTTAATTACATCTAAGTTTTTAAGATTGTAATAACCCTGAGGATGGGCCCACCGGCCTGAAATATATTGGTTACTGCACATAACATATTGTTTTAACTATCGCGAACCATTCACCTTTGGAGGCAACACAAACATCACCACACACATATTCATCATAAGTTTTTTATAAGATTAAGACTATACATACTTAGGAGCTGACCAGTATAAAACTGAGAAATGTATGTCTTTTTTTTGGAAAACTCAGTTTCAAAGTTCTCATCATAGGAAATTTGTTTTCTAATTTTCGTATAACGTGAAGTTTTGACCAATTCGCCTTTTGAAAATGGAAGTAAAACCTGTAAAACCTCCTTCAGAAGCTCAGTGTATTAATTTGAATCAATTCGCGTAGGTATTGTACCGTTTGCTAAAGCTGATGGTAAGTTAGAGTAGACAAAGCTCGAAATTGCCTTTATCGCAATTTCTATTTAAAAGTATGGCTAGTTGATTAAAATTTTTCATCAAAGACTATTGAAAAAGAAAAGTTAGTCTAAATTTTTTTTTTTAAATATTGGTTCAGATTTTACCTCTAAAAATAACTATTTTACGTCAAAATTCTAGTGAACATGCTTTTTGGGCGGTATTATTGTATTATTATAAACAAAATGCATCTGATACATATAAAAATGGCAGAAGTCCCGGATAGAATTTATAAATTTAAACAATTACAGTAAAAAGAAAGCTTACACTAAACATTAGTTTTACAGTGTACAGCAGAGAACTTATTTTTCAATGTTGTTTATTTTTTTCCATGTATAATGACATCTGCCGCCTATTATTAAAAAATTAATAAATATGTTTATGTATATGGATGCAACTCGAAAGATATGAAGGACTTCAAAAGGTTTGAGTTTTCATTTTATTGGAAAATGTATGTGTGTTATTGATTTGTATGTAGCAGAAGTAGGACAATTATTATTATTATTATTTTTGGCAAAAACCTAAAAGAAATGAGTAAAATCGTAACGCTGTTGCAATTTTCATTCAATGTCAATTTATGTAGAACGAACAATCGGAAAGCCCTGCAAAACAAGTTACGCCGAGATTCCGCGTAAAGCCTGTGGAGCACTATTAATAATACTTTACTCTTAATCGAAAATGAATGGGGTAATGAGGACTTCGGGCAATTTTCTCCCCGTTTGTGAATATATGGGAGATTTGGAGTCTCTATGTTCCGCTGGTCCCGGGCGTTGCTGAATGTGATCGATAGTTAATGTAACATGGTGACATATCGGCCCCTATATGTCATAACTAGTGGTACGGAAATTTCGTTTTTACGAAATACATAGATGCGAATTTCGGAGAAATTTGCTCATTTTTGCGAAATATTTAAATTTGTACTTTTTGCACGAAATGTTAATTTTTCTTCAAAAAAAGAATCAATTGTGAAAGATAATTTTTGTTCTCAGATTGATTTTTCGTCAAAAGATTCCCATTAATAAGAATAGAGAAATTTCCAAAAATGCAAGAATTCGCAGACGGGCACAACGGCACCGAGGAAGGTGTTTAGTCGGAGGTTGGATGAATGAACTTTTTTTTCTGCATCGGTTTTTTTTTTTGAAGGTAAAGTTTTTTTGTGGTTCGATGAGCCCAAAAATTTAAATGAACGAAAACGAAACAGTACTAGCGGGTTCTGTCTCAGAAGTTTGTTTCTCTTTTTACCGTAACTTCTTTTGGAGTGTAGTCAACTTTGTCGTATGTATTGTCAAAAACATTTCTTGACAACTGAACTCGTAGTATCATTCACTATAGGGTGGCTTATACTATTAAAAGTTTATAAATGAAATGTGATCGTTACTTCACAAGTCGTTTGATTGTGATTCTCTAGAATTTCTAGTTAAATAAATTTTAACAGCAACAAAATATACAAAATTATGTTTTTATGCGAATTTCAGCGAAATTTCTAATTTTCAAAATTAGTTTTTGCGAAATTCCTGTTTTTTTATTTGTGAATTTTCCGTACCTCTAGTCATAACCGAGAAGTTTCTTTGATTGTTTTTCTCAATTCTCTTAATATTGGCTTATTAATTATTGTGTTTTAGTAAGTTAATGGTTTTTAATGATTAATGTTGAGTTTCCGTTAATAGGTAGCTTAGCTTGACTATTCTTCCAGAAAGGACGTAACAGCAAAACCCACTAGATTTGTTCCGTTTTTCCCTTCTTAGGCAAAACTCTCAGCCATAAGAGGAAAAACACACACAAGTTTACACGAACTATTGGCTTAAAGTAGTTTTATTGGCGTAGTGATTAGTGCACTCTCCCTCGAAGCAGAGGGTCAAAGGATCCAATCCCACTGTTTTTCCAATTCACAACCAATATGACGGGCTATGATCTCACTCTGATGTTAAACGAGAGCCCATTTAGTGTTGTGCAAGCAAGTGGCACGTATGGAGATCTTGAGTTAAATTAATGAAAATACAGAATGAATAATGAGAACATGCAATGCGTTATCGTTCGTAACCCGATTCCGATCTCGCTCTCTACATGTTATAAAAGCGAAGTCCGTTTGTTCGTTCGTTAACCCAAGTTTATTCTTTTTTTCTTTTCATTCACATTCGTTGCGTACAACAACTCATCATCCTTGCATTCGTTGCCCGGCTGCACAACGACCAAGCATGTTTAGCCTTCGAGACTTAAGTATTGTCGTGTGAAAATGACAGTCTCTTAATTTTCAGTGACATAATATCTTCGCCACGAAATCGTTTCGTATCCACGACGTATCCGTGTGAGTTGCCACGAAAACCCTCTACACAGTTCTCGAGATTGTTGATAATTTTGAATTTCGGTTAATCTAGATTCAATTTACAAGATTTTCCATGCTATTTAATAGATTTTGTAACACGATTTTAACCAAAATCTCTAGAAAACCGAGGTACAATGAGGTTAACCCCGCCTTTGAATATAAATGTCAAGACCACAGTAAAGGCCGTCTAATTATATTCCACAGTCCGCTCAGTCCACGATTCCATCCAAGTAAGTGTTTTTTTTTTCACCATTTGACGAACATACAATTTATTGGCATATTTTTTTTTTTAAGTTTGATTCTACTTCTTCTTGCAACAAATTAATATAAAAAACCGTTTCGGTCGTGCACAAAATTGGCAATTTAGACGCACTCTACTGTACCCTCAAGTTGTGGAACATGATTACGACCATAAGTATGAACTGGATTCGAGATTTCATAATCAACCTAGATTTTGCGGACAAGTGTCAATCGCCTTTGAATTAAGCAGAGAAATCTCCCATAAAACCTGCGAAACACGATTAATACTTTTTGTTGAAAGCGATTAGGGGTTCTATACAGTACATATTTCAATTTTCTCCTTGTTGTATATTTTGGAGCTTTGAGCTTTGAACTTTCTGCAGCACTGGTCCTGAGTGTGGCTGAATGCCATGGCAAACATGCCAACAATTCAGCACGATGGAAATTGGAAAGTTACGTTCACTGGCTGCGATTATTCGGTGACGATGGCTAACCATGCCCATGGTTTAAGTCACCGAAAAATCACAATTTCTCGTAATTTCTAATGTTTTTCTAAAGAAATCGAAAACAGTTCGTTCAGTATGATAACATGATACTCCATTAAAGTCTTCCTTAAACACCCAAAATCATGCAAACAAGCGTCCCATCAAATTCAGCAGCTCTTTATTCAAAGGATTTATGACGGTAAACTACTTGTCGTGTCACGATGGTGTCCCCTGGACAATTTATGTGACAAATTAGATGGTTGAAACGCGCGTAAAATGCTCCCGCTTAGCTATCCACAAGCAACAATTCACGCTTATCGCTTTGAGGTACGATGGGCTCACAGTAGAAAAAATAAGCAAACATTTAGCTTAGCCACAAATCGGTGGAATCTAAAAAGATATCGGGAAAGGAACGTGCTACTCGGAAACAGCTACTGCAGGCATGGCGCCTATGGTTGGTATAGCAGCCGGTCTTCCCCATTGCGAATTCTGCACCGCATTTCCACCACACCCCTGCGTCTTTTTGATTTCGTGTCGTCGTTTTCATGAATTTCACCAGCATAGAGCATTTTCATGCTACGTACATGTAGTTTTCCACCCTACTCGACATTTTATCTGGACTATGAAACATTTCGCGTTTTGTTCCCCCAAGGGAAAAATACTTTCATCCGGCCGGGCCAGACAGACTATACGTCGGTTCCGTCCTCTTGGAAAGTTTGCACCGTGGATTTTATGCTACTGATGTCAATTCGCACGGCAAAAGGCAATGCAGTTCGAGGGAAATATTTGGGGTCGGTGTTGGGGCTAGAACAGAAACAAAAACATTCGGCCAGAGCGTGCCTGGAAATTGCCAACTACGTTCGCTTAGGGCGAACGGTCCTTTCAACATGTGCCGTGCTCTACGGGCCCGACACGGGAAGAGTAATCAATGGCGTGAACACATGGACGTACATAAAAGTAATTTTGTATTAAATGTTCGCATCGTGGGGGGAAATATATATGACGACCGGCGCGCGGCGTGGTCCACGAAATCGTGTTGACATCTTCCCGAACAATTTCAATGGGGGACGTTTTCAGGAAACATGAAGTTGTTAGAGCGGAAGAAGGTTCCTCAACGGTCTTTTGTGAATGTTGGCAATGTAAAAACGGCATCGAAGAGGTTTAATTGATAACAAGACGTTGAATTGAACTAGCCGCTCAGTAGTACAGACACATAAGAAGGGAAGTAAATACGATGGGAGAAACTTATATATACAGGCTGTCTGCAGCCTCTCTCGCAATCTGTTGCCATACTTACCGGGTAGTACATTCCTTGCGGAGGAAGAAAGAAGGCCCCTGAACCCCACAGCTTGGCGGCTTTCTGTTTCCTTTGGTCACAAGAAAACTTCTCGACAATGCAGTACTTGTCCAAACTCTGAACTGCTTGCGTTCAGAGATGTTTCGATGACTTTAGCTTCTTCGAGCTTAGGACACACGCACACACAATATCCTTCAGAGCCACACTGTCAGCATCCACAAATGGCAAAATCAATTGCAACACCGTAACGGGGCACCCTTTTTAAATTTATTTTACTGTAGAAAAGCACTCGCGCGACGTAAAAAGCCGCCGAATAAAACGCAAATTGTGGGGCGAAAGTCGCAATAATTTGGCACTTTATAAATTTCGGGGGAGTCGTCGAGAAATCCCCAAGGAATAACACCGTGAGCTCAGCTCAATTTTTTGCCGTTTCTCATTCGATTATCGCACTCAAAACACAACCCTGCTCGGAAACAAATAAATAGTCATGATAAGCACAAGCGAGTAGCAAGGATTAACACAGGAGGGAAAGTATACGCGCAAGGACGAGGGAGCATGGGAAAGTCGGGGTGGCGGCTGTGTCAAGGTGCACAATCTCTGTCAAAACTGCTAGGCAGATCCTTGTAATGTGAAAAATCTCCGAAATTCCGGTTGCGGATTTAACAAAATCTAATGACGTAAAAATGTAAATTTATCGAAACTTTTCCGTAGACTTTTCGCAAGAATATGCGTCAATTTGACAGGACAGTGCGACTTTTGTAAGGAAAGGGGACGTCAGGATGTCAGCCCTTCTGCACAGCGCAAATAAAGCGAAAGTCATTCAATGCGGTAAATCACAATTCGCAAGGACTGCGGAACCCATCTACGGGCTTCTGGTTACGAAAAAAACAACACAAGAATTGAAATTTTGCATCAGAGGAAACACTTGCAGGATTCTTGGGACGCGACCCGGGCAAAAATAGGAAGACATTCGCGAGAGCACACTTCAGAACGGGATTTTATGACGTCCGTGGACCACGACGGGAAAACTCGATTGCACTACACACTTTTCGTCTGCCGCAAGATGTTGAACACAAAACTTACACGTTCCACTTGAAATTGTCGGGCTGCGAATCAGATTTTGTATCCACCGACTTGAACTCTGAATAAACTGCAGCAGACCGATGGCGAATTATCTCCGCGGGACAGACTCTTCGTTCTTGTGCGACTTCTGATTCTGATCTGACAATCCTGATGGCGTTTTGCAAAGAGTGTTGTATGTAAATAGTGTTGTCTTCGTCTGTCGCTTGGCACATGTTCGTCGTGCTGTTTCACTTCGTTGTCCGCGACTGACAACTGGCTCTGTATGAACTCCGCATCGCGGACGCAATAGTGGCAACATCGCAACGTGCTGAATACGGAGCGGTGATGTCTTTGATGAGGTGATGAGCAGCGCGAGCAACATACAGTGGGTGGGAAGAGATCGGAGCTAAACGAATAGCGGTTCGTCTCTTTTCCACAAATGAAAAATACAAGAAGAATGTGGTGGACGAAGAAGAACAACCGTCAATGGTAAAAAGATGGCGACAAATAGGAGAAAAGTGGAGAGTGCTGTTTTTGTTGTGCTCTTGGAATGTGTAGAGATGTTATTCAGCAGATCTCTTTCAACGAACGAAAGGGGAATGTTGACGGATATCATATGGGGAAAATTGGAAAAATTGACAAACATTTCTTCTTCTTTCCTATCGTCACGACAGTTTGCATTTATCTACAGTAGGATAGTTTTACGGTAACGTGTGCAGCTTGATAGTTGAAATAGATTACACGCGTCAGCAGCAGCATCGGCAGAATTTCATAGCTGACAAATATGCTGAATGCCAAGTCTTCTGCTCAACATTTTTGTCAGCAATCTAAAATGCATTGGGCTTGACGTTTCGCGATGCTGATGCTTGAAATAGATTAGACGCGTCAGCAGAAGCATCAGCATCGCGAAACGTCAAGCCCAATGCATTTTACATTGCTGACAAAAATGTTGAGCAGAAGACTTGGCATTCAGCATATTTGTCAGCTATGAAATTCTGCCGATGCTACTGCTGACGCGTGTAATCTATTTCAACTATGATGCTTCTGCTGACGCGTCTAATCTATTTCAAGCATCATGATTCCCAAAATAGTAAAGGTTTGCTTTTGTTGTTTGTCGTTTAAAGACCTGGATAGACCTCGGGCGGAATGAAAATGAAATTTTTGTCCGCTGGAATTTTCTCAATGAAAATGCATACTTACTGTCGTGGAACATGTCGGAAATGATGGGGAATTCCATAAGCTACAATCCGAATATGGTTCCAAAATGTTTCTTGGGCATTTTATGTATTATTTTTCGATTCCCCGGTCATATATTTTCCACGGTGAAATTTCACTCTCGAGGTCAGTACTAGGCTTTAGAACAAAAAAAAGGTTCCAAGACGACCCTCTACTGCGGAAAAAAATACGCCTGAACTTTTAACAGGCTAACGAAAAATGTAGGAGAAAAGTGCTCTTCCAATTAGATTCTCATTTCGCATGAAGGCTTTTCAGCGGAGAAAGAGGTCGGTGGCGGGTAATTCTTGTAGCACTTCCAGTAAATTTCATTCGCTGAATGCAGCCATTGAGTGCATTCAGTGAACGAAAAATGTAGCAGAAAAGTGCTCTTCCAGTTAGATTCTCATTCCACATGAAGGCTTTTCAACGGAGAAAGAGGTCGGTGGCGGGTAATTTGCAGAGAAGTGTTGAGCATTTCGATAGAAGCAACGAATTATGCTTGAAATAGATTAGACGCGTCAGCAGAAGCATCGGCATCGCGAAACGTCAAGCCCAATGCATTTTACCTTGCTGACAAAAATGTTGTAGTGTCAACATAGAGTAGGAATAGAGTTGGAACTCCATACAAAATTAAAATCGGCTGAAAAACATTTTACCTTTGAGTGTGTACTGTAAGTAACGTGTACATACAGGAAGATACTGAATAATCGAAGCCTTCCCCTTAGCATCATTTAAATCCATAAGAATGAATAGACTAACTAGCTTAACGATTCGATCTCTTTCTTAAATGTAAAAAAAAAAATCTCCTCCTAAATAGTCCACCTCCACTCTCCCGCTACAGGCACACAAATTGACCGTTTTCAGTACTGGGTCGAGATGGGTGGAGTCTCCATCTAAAACTGGAAATGCCCCGTGAACAAGCACTTCATATTTGTTTATTGATGAAGATCATATTCGTTATATTAACGTATGTATTATAGAAAATTATATAAAAAACACAAACTATCAACATTTTTCGTCTCCAAGTGGATCTTCACGCAAGTGAACATAAAAAAAAATGCATGCAAAATGTCGTATTGTTCACGAAATGGTCGTGTATATTTTCGTCTACATTAGAGTTGCCGTGTAATATTATTTTCCTGACAACAAATGGATTGTCTTCAACACATAACATCAAATCATACTATTTTACGTACTATAAAACGATTATCGACAATTTAAGAACGCTTTTCTATATAACAACCACTCTAAATAATAAAATAATAATCTCAATTGAAATTTTTAAGATTATGCACACTACGCTATTGTACATACCGAAATGGTAACACCGAGCATCCATTGTTTTTAAACGAAAATGGCACCGGGGCGGGGTTTGTGTTATTTTCGTTTCGTTTTTGGTGCTACCATTTCGGTATGTACAATAGCCTAGTGCGCAAATTGTTAAAAATGTTAATTGAAAAGTGTTATTTAGAGTGGTAGTTATATACAAAAACATTCTTAAATTGTGAATCGATTTATTGTACGTAAAGAAGTATGATTTGATGTTATGTGTTGACGATAATCCATTTGCGGCCAGGGAATTGATATTACACGGCAACTCTAAATGTCGACGAAAATTGACACACTAATGCAATTCATTGGAAAAGTTAACGCACACGACTGCAATTAATGTTTTCGACCACGCATACACTTAAAAGTAAAACTTTATGACTCTCTGGTAAACAAAAATTAGCTATAGCTGTCTTTCTCAAAACAATGGGCAGTTTAATGGAAATTCTATTCGTCTCACATTATTTATTTGTAGTGGTTTCCCTCTGGCAAAATTATTTTGTTCTAAGTTCCTGATCTATGTATAGCTGATCTGTGGTGTCAACGCCATCTAGAAATATCATAGCCGCAACTCAGCTGTACAATGACGCAGGGACGTAGCCAGGATTTGGTTTCGGGAGGGGTCCAACGGTCGATATCAAAATCAGAAATTTTTTTACAGGCATTATTTGAAATCAATATTTTGATGTTGGTGTTTTGATGTCCATCCTGTGCAACAGGGAAATCGACCACTTCTGGCTTGATTTTTTTTTAAATGAATAAGCAGATCTCTGTCATAGCTTCAATGAACAATATTCATAGTTCTCTTGCAAGTCACCACTATATGCTTCCTTTGAGTTCAGTTCACCAAGATTTACCATTTTCCATCGGGGTGGTAACTCGACCCATTTTGCCGGCTTGAAATGTAATGGATATTTCTAGCAGTGATAGGTAGCTCAGTTCCTGATCTGTTAGTGTATTTTTATTGGGTGATGAAATCCTTAAAACAAGAATACTGACTATAATAGTCAATATTGTTGCATTTAAACACCTCTAACAAATTAACTGATCCTATTGTCATTTATAACGGTACGGTGGAAACACGTTAAAATGTGGTAATCAGAATAATATTAAGGAAACTCTTGACTGGTAACACTGTCCTTGGAAAGGGATTGTGTACATGTGGGTCAATTAATATTTTTTGTTAAATGTCATTATTCTGTCATATCCATAAAAATCCAACCCAATTTGACAATATTCAGAAATTGAAAATAAATAAATAAATAAAAACAAAATGGTGGTGAGTTTATTTTAGAATATTAGAACTGAAAAGGCATTGCCATAGTGATTGTAGGCAACCGAACGTTTGGCCTCAAGTGGTGGAACGAGGAGCGTTTTTTCAAAAAACCTCGTACGAATTTCAGAATTACGTCATGACATATCAGACGAGCTTGGACGTCTCCAAAAGAGAGAAGTGGAGCCAGTTAGTTTCATTCTTTAGTTTAATAAACATTTTTATTCCAGTCGGAAAGCGAATCATCAAATACACTCAGTTGAGATATCGAAGATTTTTGCTTTTTATAATGAAAAATTGGGTCTCATCGTACATCGCCTCGATTTCTTGTTCGGCGGGTTTCCTTATGAAAATTAGCCACGCACAATTTAACAACCATAAAGGATCAACCAGTGAGTACATGCGGCGAAGTAATTGCATATTATTGTAAAGAGTAGAAAACTCCCATAAAATAAATGCTTACTTTTATGGAAGTTTTTTTTTAATCGCAATCAAATTTTTGTAGTTCAAGTTTTCACATTTTTACGATTTTTCCAGAAATAATAGAATTGAGTTTACTAGTTTGTAGAGACAAGTAATGCTTGAAATAAAACAAAGGCAGCAAAGCAGACAACGGAAACAGCACAATGCATTTTTAATTGGCGACGTCATTTTGCTGCTAACATTACGTCAACAATTTAAAATGCATTGTGCTTCTTTCGTTCACTATTTTGCAGTTTAATCTGTTTCATCTAGCAAAATGGGGTTTTGGTGAGAACTATTATTGGAATTTTACAGTCCACTGAAAACATTTCGGGAGGGGTCCGGACCCCTAGGACCCCTCCCCTGGCTACGTGCCTGCAATGACGTCATAGTTTAGCTCTTAAATTTTGGATTTACACGGACAAACAACAAAAACAAGCATACGACGTACTAAAAAGCAAAAACAAAACGGTGCAACATTGGCGAACATAACCAAAAATTACGAGCTGATTTTGACGTCTAAGATTCTACATTGCGGCCTTAATATATAGACGGCGTTGGTAGTGTTTACAAGCAATGCTGACTATATGTGAGATAGGCCGAGTGGACTAACTCTTGTGGCATTTCCAGTGGGTTTCCAGTGGTTTTCCGGTGAATTTCATGCTGCATTCAGAGAACGAAATTCACTGGAAAACCACTGGAAATGATAATCTAATTGGAAGAGAGCTTTTCTGCTATATTTTTCGTTCGCTGAATGCAGCCATTGAGTGCATTCAGCGAGCACATATTGGAATATGCTACATATCCCCACCACAAGAAATTGGAAAACTGCTAAGTTTGTGTTCGCTGAATGGACTTGCTATGCGAAATGCCAGTTCTCTCTAGTCAGCTGATACATCCGCAGACATTGCGGCATTCAAAAATTCAAAAAACCTAAAACTGCAACCTTTCAAAATACGTACTCTCATCGCACAATATTATAACGTTCACTAAAACCAATTTCCAGTATTGATGGTCGAGCAGCTGTGCGTGACAGTTGATCGAGCAGTCCAAGTAGCAGCTACACATCTAAATGTAGCATTCCAATTCAACGCTACATAGGGGAAATTTTCGATACATCGCATGTGGACCGATTAGCGGGTGAGTGGGATGCGGGGAGTGAACACTATCCAGTTGGTTTTTCCAATATGTGCTCGCTGAATGCACTCATTGAGCGAACGGAAAATGTAGCAGAAAACTGCTACTCCAATTAGATTCTCATTGCGAATTAAGGCCTTTCAGCAGAGAACTCAATGGATGCATTCAGCGAACGAAATTTACTGGAAAAACACTGGAAAAGCTACAAGAATAACCCGCCACCGCTCTCTTTCTCCGCTGAAAAGCCATCATACGCAATGAGAATCTAATTGGAAGATCACTTTTCTGCTACATTTTTCGTTGAATGCAGCGAACGAAAAATGTAGCTTTCTTCCAATTAGATTCTCATTTCACATGAGGGCTTTTCAGCGCAGAAAGAGGTTGGTGGCGGGCAATTCTTGCAGCATTTCCAGTGAATTTCGTTCGCTGAATGCAGCTATTTTCTCTAGTGAATTTGCTAGTGGAACCTAAAAAATGACCTTTCTCCGCATAAATGAGCTTTGGTTGTTCAATCGATTGGCTATGATGTATGCCGGCTTTTAAGGTTAATTCTCACTTTGCAGTTCCAACCGACCGGGTTTTTCGAACAAATTGTAAGAATGGGAGTCACCATACACCATCCAATCGATTGTTCAATCTAACACCTACACAGCACTTACCATACACTATACAATTCATCGTACGATGTAAAATGGCAGTCTAACGATCCACACGACACAACATAACACTGTGAAAATAATGTATTTTGTGGCGATGGAAGATGGATATCCATCGCTACTTTTAATGAAGCTACAACATGAAGAATGATACTGCCGGTTTATGTGAAAAAAAATCAACAACTGAAAACACCTGATTGTCAGACAGATTTAAAAAAAAAATTGCATGACAATAGGTGTGTTTTTTTGGTTATCCCGTGTAGGTTTGGGTAACGAAACTCCATATAAAAAAAATGCCAGCTGACCCACCTGTCATTTTTTTATATGAAGTTTCGTTACCCAAACCTACAGCTAAAATTAAGTTTTCTACACATAACGTATAAAAATTGGCAGAAGTTAGAGAAAATTGAAAAAATATATTGTTTTGGTGTCAAATCACACAAATTTGACTTTGAAGCTCTGTAAAAACCAAAACTCTAGTCCGATTTTAGGTAAGTAAGCGGTAAGTTTTATTTTTTAAGTAAATTTGTTGGCTGTAATAATCATCTTATTTCGCTATTTTAGCTAGTCTAGCTTACGAGATATGAATGTTGAAGTGGTACAAGAAAATAATTTTTTAAAAAAATTTCAAATGCCTGTGGCAACTTAAGGGTTAAGTATTGGGGGTATGTTCGTACAACTTTTTTGCTGGATATCACATGAGGAATCACAATCGACAGTTTCCGGACACCCTGTATAGAATCTTCTGCAATTAACCTTTTATTTTATATAAATCAGTTGGCTTTACCAATAATGACGTTGATTTAATCCACACATTCATCAATAAAATGCAGCCAGTTTCTGCGCAGAGATAATCTTAATTGGTTCAGAAATTAGCAATGAGTGATTAAAATGTTGGTTTCATACAGTTTTAATGAAAAAACTGGGTTTCTATCCAAGTATTCCAGAGCACTTAATAGCTTTCAAGAATGCTGATCACAAAGTCCATCCTCCTATAAAACTACGAGGAACAGTTTATCGGATGACAATATGAATGTCATACCATTAAGATGAAATAACACCACGGATTTTCTGCTATAGGAGAATGTTGCATGTGTGTGTTAATTTAGAGAGAGACTATTGCATCTGCGTGTTATGTCATCCAAAAAATACAATAGAGAAGAATTTAATGTAGTATGTTTTAGGTTAACGTTTAGAGAACCCAAGTGTTATCGAAGTCTTATAGCACCATCTTTAAATTCATGCTGATATGATCTCTTTATAGTGCTAATATTCAATGATTATTGGATAATCGTGAATTGATTCTATACACTCAGAGAAAAAAATGCACATTCATATTAAAAGCTCCACATTTAAATTGAACGCAGTATTCGTTTGAAAAATCTCGTTTGATTTTAACGAGTTCTAATTTACGCTAAGAGAAATTCGTTTAAAACAAAAGAGCAGCTAAACCCCAAACGCCGGTCGTTTAAATCAAAAGATTCCGCATTACATATTAATGTGTATACATTCCTTTGCGTAACAAATACACATACCTACATCCCTAACTCGTTTTTTTGCCATAAATGCGTGTAAGTCAATTTGTGCATTGATAAAATACATTCTCTCTCTACAACAAAGGACGCGATGCCAAAATATCATTTGTTTCAATGTAGTACAACAGTTGTTAGTAAATACTTCTGGCCGGTCTGATGAGTCTCGCGTGTTCATATTCATTCCAAACAAGTGTGTAGTGTCTAACAACAAACGCGTATGTCATTAGAATCGATGTTTAGAAGTATTTTTGAGAATGTTCTTTTGCATTCATCTGGAGGAATGGACGCTTGCACATGTGCAATTTAAGTTTAGCGGGTGTTAAAATAAAAGTGAAATATATTAATCATATTTTCTGAAGTTGTATTTTTTATTGATTTGCCAAACCAGGTAACAGTGAGTCTCTAATCGAATGGAGAATGGACAATCAAACGGAATGTTTTATTTTATTTTAGCAGAGTTTGCTTTTAATTCCATATAAAACTTAATTATTTTGAATGGGGTAAGTTCTATAAAATGAAAACGGGACTCGTTACTTTAGAAATACATACCGTTTCTTTAAAAAGAATGCTTCGTTTAATTTAAATAACAAAAATGTTCAATATAAAAACGGAGACGTTTGATACAATTGCCTTTCATTTATTCAAAATGTGTTACCCGTTTACAATCAAAGAATAAGTGTTTATTTCAATGAAGAATACGTTTAAATCGACTGGCTTCTTCTTTCCAGGTAAACGCAAATTCTTTTAATTCAAACGCTTTTTTACACCTCATAATGCTTTTGAAAGAAACGCCACTCGTTAGAATTAAACGCATTTGCTTGTGGAGCCAAATCAAAAGCGCAAATCGTTTGAATTAAATATATTTCGTTCAATATGAGTGAATATTTCTCTGAGTGTAAGGAAATTAGAAGTTTACCGGAAAATATTTATATATGTAAATACCTTTAAGCGATATCACGCGTTAAACTAAGTTTAGTGTTACTATTGAAATGCTACAGGGTAAAATGATTCTGTATACACATTGTTAGTTGGGTGTTTTTCTCTGGTTGCAGTTAGTAACGCTAGAACCACAATATGACAATACATACTTCGTTTCACGCGTTACTTGGGGAACAGTGCGTCGACACAGCTATTTAGGTATGGCTATAAGAATGGGATATTTCACATGCGCTTCAAATTGATGTTGCTCTACCATACAAGTACACTACCAGACTACAAATGCCGTTTTGCCAAATTCAAATGGGGGGATAATGAGAGTTCGTGATCGGAGCGATTTAATTTTCAGCAAAAATTATTTTCAACTTAATGTGAATACTCACACCAAATTTCAGAGCTGAATTTGCATTTTTTCAAGAGTTATGGAGCTATTAAAAAAGGTCCAAAATTAAAATACTCTATAATTTATTATTTGGTCTAGCGCCTAATTTTTCCAAAAGACGTCTATAGTTATTATTATTACATATCATTGGAAAGGGAATTTTATGCAGTTTTTTTTCCTTCACATCATTTTTCTGTATTTTTTGCCGTTTTCGATAGACTAATACCCTTACTTAAATTTCTTATGGAGCGTTCTACCCCTCCCGAAGAACCCTGCCTACGTTGTCTCTGACCCTAACACCCCAACAATAGGGTGAACAGTGCTCCAGCTAAAAAAGGGGCACATAGTTGGTCAATTTAGGGTGCCTAAAAAATGCATGACCAGTGGCATATCTAGAAAGAGGAAGTTAAAATGTAGATTTCATCTATTGGTTTATTGATCATTATTGCTATTTTATTTTATTAACATTATGCCATTGATTTGCAAAAAATTACTAAATTACTGAAAATCACCCAACCCATCTACTTTTTCCGGCAATAGTTCGCACTTTATCCTAGAAAAACAATTTTATGTACGATAGCTATACAAGCTCATAGCTGCGGCAACCTAATAAAATTGTACAACCAGTTTCAAAGGATAACAACTTGTTAGCAAGCTTAACAACTTTCAATCAAGTCAGAAACTTGCAATGATATATCGAAAAAGAACGACCATAAAATCCTTTTATCGTTGGCATTTCCCAAGAAATCCATTTCTGGCCACTCTCTCAAAGGAGTTGCGACGGTTTAGTGGCGACTATATCGTTTTCTTGTGCGAGCACTCGCTCGCCTCTCTTCAATAGTTTCGACAATACAATTGTACATACTTGCATATTTTCTGTTCATGATTTCCTTTCACTACATACATATGTATGTATATGCGGCTAGCTCTTTTGCTCCACTTATGACTTTTCTATGATTACGCCTAGCATTGTACGGACGCCTTCGTTTGTTGTTTCCCTGTCAATTTTCATCCCCTTTGAGAAATTCGCTCCGATTATTTTTCGATTGGAGTAGGCGGCAGAGCCGCAGCCGTTTTAATAATATACAAGGATACACACGGATTTCTTGTACAACACCGAACGACTTGAACTTGTCTTGACTGCTATATGCCTCTGCAGCAGGATGATGCTGTGCTTGCAGAGAGTTTAGAAAAGGAAAAAGGAGTATGTACGAGTACATGAACTCGTGTCGAAGCCTGCTTGAGATCGAGTAGAGACGAAAATGAAAATCGAAAAGACGTTAGTACAGAAAATGTTCATGTGGGAATAAATCACGGAGAAAGGACCTCCGCAGCAAAAAAAAAAAAAAAAAATAGATGAGAATTTTCATGGTCTAGGAAGCAAGAGAATTGTATCCAAATTTGATCAGTGGCCGGATGGAGATGAATAGTTAACGATGCATCAGTGATGCCAGTGAGTGTGTGCGGTGTGTCTAAGGAGGATGAGGATGAGATGAGCAGCAAATAGATTGTGATGATCACATCAATCATTTTATATAAATAATAAATACCAAATATCGGAAAAGCATGCGAAATATGACGCAGATGAAAGAAACTGATTGAAGAAGTGAAATTTATGGCATATCGGTATGATGGAATGTTGTGTTCGTGTTTAGGGTAATCTATTTGGAATGTTATTAGCCTTACATGATAGAGTTTTTCTTATAGGAGTGCAGGATTTATCAATCAAAGTGTACATATGTATATATTTGCCATTATTATCGGATGTTATTTATGGATAATAGAGAGTTTTAGCATATCGTTTGAAATAAAACGAAATAATTTGTCATTCCATATAAAAATTCGCTTGCTTACTGTATACGAAACAATATATCTTAATTTTGCATGTCCTAAGTAGGCATAGGTGTAAAATCACGACAAATGATTTCGTCAATTACGACTGTTTCCAGAGCATCAAATATACGGAAATACACCCATGCCTACTTGGGACATGCAAAATTAAGATACATACAGATGTAGGTATATTGCATGATACTACGATTTATAGGAGATAACGACGCACGCATGTGTCTTCTTCCTTGTTGTTGACGTTTACGTCACTCAGAGACTTGCAGTTTAGAGAAAATTTTGAATTCGAATGGTAAAATACGTTCAACGGTTTTTTTTTCTCTGTGCGTTTAGTAAAAATTGTATAATTGTTATTGTATTTTAAATTCAGTGAAATTTTTCGCGACTTTATTGTGTCTTAATTTACTTGTGCATATAAAAATGCGTTGTGCTATGTTCGGTTGTGATTCGTGCAATCAAAAAAAGTGCCCATCTGAGGAGGACAAAATGATTCGGTTTTACACCTTTCCGAGAGATGGAAAATATCGGGAAATATGGAAGCATAAGTGCCGAAGAAGCGACAAACTTAATGCAGCTACCGCAAGGATATGCTCAAAACATTTTGCGTCAGATTGTTACATTCGCAATCTACAGAATGAGCTTTTGGGTATGTTGGATGTTGATATTCGTGGCTAATTGTCTTGGGAATATATTATTATCCAGGCATCAGTAATAGGAATAGTTTTCTACTAAAAGAAGATGCGGTTCCTACTTTAAATCTACCATCAGCTTCGTGTGTAGACGCCGTCAAAACCAGCAATGAAAGAAAGGAACGAGCTGCTGCGAGAATACGACGGGCGGAAGTAGATGCTATTTTAAAAGACACTGGAGGAAAGTGAGTAATAAATACATTTTTATTGTAATTTATTTTACGAAATATTTTTTATTTTCCTTGCAAGAATAATATATGGAAATGATTCGAATAATGGTATGCCGGTTCAAGCTGAACCATGCGAGGATGCTTGCAATAACTGCTTGAAAAAAGATAATCGGATTGCTGATCTAGAATTTCGTTTATCGAATGCATTGAAAGAACTGTAAGTCATGGAAGTGTAAAACTATTAAAATATTTGTAAAACTATTAAAATATTTTGGCATACTTACACATTTTGCACCTTCTACACTCAGGGATGAAACAAAGCGAATGCTGGTGGAAGAAAAATCTGCGATGCAAGATGTCAATAAATGTTTGATGAAAAAAACAAACGATAACGAAAACATTCAGAAGCAGTTAGCTTCATTGTTCACGAAGGGCCAGATTCGTAAATTAGAAACACCGAAAAAGATAATAAAATGGTCAGAAGATGATATTGCAGAAGCCATCGTTTTATACGCGACCGGAGCAAGAAGTTATAAAATGCTACTGAAAAAAAGGTTTTCCGTATCCGTCAGTGAGAAGTCTGCAAAGATGGTGTCAGAAGGTAAATATGACTCGTGGAATCTTACAGCCTGTGATCCAGATAATGCGCAAATCCGCATTAAATAAGACGTCTAGATCTTGTGTCTTATCTTTCGACGAAATGAAGATTAAGGCCACTTATTGCTACGACAAGTCAAAGGATATAACAATGGCTCCCGCAAATTATGTACAGGTAGCAATGATTAGAGGCCTTTATGGAAATTGGAAACAACCAATTTTCTATGACTTTGACTGCAGAATGACCAAAGAAATACTGGAGAACTTAATTAGAACGATTGAGGAATCTGGATTTAAAGTTCACGCGGTAATCGCGCCTTATATAATGACTTAGGAATATCCCACGAAAAACCATGGTACATATTGCGTAATATTTCATGAGTTATACTATGTGTGCTAATGAAAATGTGATTGCAGGATGATCAACCCAGTGCAAGAGGACAGAAAAATATATGTTTTCGCAGATGTTCCCCATCTTATAAAATTGTTGCGAAACCACTTTCTGGATCACGGGTTCTTACTAAGCAATAACTTCGAAGTAAAAAAGGAGATAATAGCAAAAATGCTGGAATTAACCAGTGGTGAACTTTCTATTACGCATAAGTTAACATCGAACTTGCTTTCAGTGAAAGGCATAGAACGCCAAAAAGTTAAATTCGCCACAAAACTTTTTTCGCACACAACAGCGATGGCTTTGCTTAGAGTGGCCAGAGTCGGACACTTAGAGACCCAAAATTTGGTGGAATGTGCGGATCTGATTAAAAAGGTTAGAAGGAACCATTTATTTATATTATTTTTTCCAACATTTAAATTTAATTGCAGACTAACGACTGGTTCGATGTTCTTAATGTAAGAGTTCCGGAAACAGACTCAAGAGAGAGAATGAAGGCATATGGAATGAACAAAGATGTTCAAAACAAAATATTGATTGAAATGACTGAACTCATAAAAAGTCTTCGAGTCATAGGACATAA
Source organism: Microchrysa polita (assembly GCA_949715475.1). Lineage (NCBI taxonomy): Eukaryota > Metazoa > Arthropoda > Insecta > Diptera > Stratiomyidae > Microchrysa > Microchrysa polita. The sequence goes on from OX454416.1 coordinate 55,771,721, forward strand.
GGGACTTCTTCCTTTCCAGAAAGGTAATATCAGATATTTCAAACTTTTAAAATATATTATTATATTATTCTTGATTTGTTTCAGGAATAATACAAACCAACAGGGCCCTGCCTCTACTGTTAAATGAATTAGAACAACTATATGGAATGAAATATCTTCTCACCTATAGATTAAATCAAGGCGTATTAGAAAACTTCTTCTCTGTTATCCGGAGTAAAGGTGGACTTCACGATCATCCAGATCAACTGGAATTCCAGTATAGGCTCCGAAGCTATATTGTGGGTCGGAACGAAGGGGCTTTTGCTTCAAGTATAAGTGTCGATACTGATGATACACCGGATATTGAACCTACATTTTCAGGTTAAAAATTTAAACAAAATCGATATATCGATAATAATTTTGAATTGAATTTATTCAGCTAAGGTGTTAGGGAATCTCAATCAGGAGCCCCAGCCGATGGAGGAAGAGGAGAACCTTCTCAACGAGTTGAAGGAATTCGAATACGATGGATTGGAGAATCTTGCAGGTTTCATTTGTCACAAACTTAAGCAAAATTCTCCTGCTATTTCAGTTACGGCGGATAATGATAAAAGTTGGACATGGATAAACCAATTAACCGAAGGAGGACTTTCAAAGCCATCGCAAGAGTTCATGGAAATCGTTGAACAATTAGAGATCATTTTTCAAAAATTTAACAAAAATGATTCTCTTTTCATATGCAGCAACTACCTCAGGGACCTATTGGAGTCAGTAAAAGATATGCTCTGCCAGGATAGCATCAAGAAATTATTTTTAAGATCAAGATTGTATTTTAAGATAAGAGAATTAAATAGAAATTTGAGAGAAAATGTAAAGAGGAAATTAGACAATAAGGCAGATGCGAAAAGGAAGAATAAAATGAGGAAAATTGTTACATAGAAAAATATCTTTTTACTTTTTTTCTGAGTATAAAACAAGCTGCGAAAGCTCGCTTCCACAGCCTGTGCTCGCTCCGCTTGCATTAAATTCCCCTTACTCTTTACATCGTCCAAAATGATCAAAACATTGCGATAAATACTGTCGAAAAATTTCTTCAAATTTTTGTGACTTTTCCGGAGGGTTTTCCCAATAATTTCTTTCGTAAAAACCTTCTCCAGGCAATTGCAAACAACTGAAAAAAATTTGAGCCAAATCGGCCCAGCTCATTTGATGATTACACTTACACTTTTTTGGACCATTTTTAAATAATCGTTATTAGAGGACACATCCAAAGAACATCTTTCCATATTGTAGAAATGGAAAATATATATAAACGCGAAGTAAGTAACAAAGATTTAAGCAGTGTCCATTCAGTACGCAACACTATATTAACTGCACACTGAAAGCACATAGTCTCTGAGTGACGTCATGCGCAGAACGTGTACAAATTTCACATGCTATTGTCATTATCTTCTGTATTTGTAGTATCAAGGGTATATTGTTTCGTATACGGTAAGCAAGCGAATTTTTATATAAAAATAAATAACAGGCGCGACAATCCAGCATTGGACTAAGGCCGCAGGCAGTGGCGGAACAACTTCACCTGGGGCCCTCCCGCCAACTTCTTGAGTGGGCCCCCTACACTGAGACAAAAGTAGAGTGAAATCAATCGAAAACACACTTTTCAGTCATCAGTCACAGTCATTTTCCATACAAGTTGACAGATTGTCAGTTAATTGATTGACTGACAATCTGTAAATTTGTAATGACTGTGACTGATGACTAAAAAGTGTGGAACGACCTTAAAACAACTCTTTTGAAACATGATTTTGACGTTAGAGTGTTTCTACTAAAATTAAGAACGTCGTACTTAAAACAACTTTGCTACTTTGGCTCTTTGCATTCTTATATTGAGAATAGCGTTCCTGTTGTAACGTTTATTCAATTAATGAATAAACCATTAATGGTTAATTGTTTTTTTTATTTTAAAATAGAAACGCTAACGCAGCGCAGCATTAACCTCAAAAGTTGTTGGTGATATTTAAGCATAGTAAATTACCTGTGCCTACAATGAAATTCAATCCCGCGAACCTTTGATTTAAAGACGAGCGCCCTATCTACCCTAATGCCGCACACATACGGTCAATCTGAATCTATTTTTTTTTCAATTTTCGCTCTGTTAAAATCGAAGAAAATGTTTGAATTTGCCAGAACGAAGAATCCAAAAAGGATTCGGACGCTTCATTTGTGTGCGGCCTAAGTTTGTAACTTACTAGACAATTGAAAAAGCGACACGTTATTAATTTAACTCTATTCCTTGTTTCAGCTTTAAATTTACGTGTGCTCTAATTTAAATCCTTCAATTTTAAGATCCTTTGTACTTAATATTAAATTCAATACAGCAATCTTGGCAAGACTCCTTTCAAACCAAATATAGCCTCTGCACCACAGCCTTAATGACCGTGTATACATGGTGTCTCATTCAAGGTGGAAAATATTTGAATGGTAAAATTAATGTACAGCGGGACCCTATTTCTAACCGTTCCAATATAAGGGCAGTTTTTGTAAAAATACCCGACTTGCCGAACTAAATCAAAATTTGCCACACCACCAAACATTTCATCAGAGATATAACTTTTTTCTGAAACTACATAAAATTTCCAATAAAAGGACACCTCACCCGTTACGAAGTTGCTCGTATTTTCGAGATACACCCGTTCAAAAAGAAATTTTTAAATAGGTGTTCCATCAATTTTCATTACTCGATATTTTGGTGAAAACCCGATTTTAAAATTCCTTTAAAGTTTGAACGGGTTTATGTCGGAAGATACGAGCAACTTCGTAACGGGCAAGGTGTCGTGCTATTGGAAATTTTATGTTGTTTCAGAAAATGAAGTCATATCTCGGATGAAATGAATCTTTTTGCCCATACGGTACTTGGCAAGGAAAAGAGGGTTGGATTACAAACCGCGGCTACAGTTACAGAATGCCCTTAAGGATCCGGATTGCCATTTGGGGATCTGGATTGTCTCATGAACTTTCAAAGATTTTAGGACAATATTAAATTTGTTTATCTAAGAGACCTGGTGAAAGAGGAACAATAAATTTAGCATTTGTTTTGACTCCGAAAAGTGTATAATCTCTTCTTGTCTACAAAAAATATTAACGTCGTAGTCGTGATGTTTTTATGGTTCAACTAATCTTTCATGTGGCTTTTGGGCCCCTAAATCTCGTGGGCCCCCCCGCCACGCGGGCCCTTATGCGCCGCCCCTGGCCGCAGGATGTGTTAGTGACATCCTATTTCCAAGATTTTATCTGCTTTTTGTTGAGGTAATGAGATCAGCATCACGCTCAGCAGTGTTATTTATCCCCATAAATGGGTACTCGTTTAACATCTGAGTGAGATCATAGTCCGTCACAAGCTCGTGAGTTCGAAAAACACCATGGAACACGGTGAGATTCGAACTCATGAGCCTGTGCACCGAAGGTGCGCGCACTAACCGCTAGACCAGCCAGACTATGGAATGTCAAATTATGTCGTTTTATTTCAAACGATATGCTAAAACTCTCTATTATTTTATTTTTGCTAAAGTTTTTTTAACGGACCCGTTAATAGGTGTACCGAAATTTGATAAGATGTCATTTGTATGAGTCAATTCTCAACTCAGAAAATTTGAAAAAAAACTCGGGGCAATAACTACTAATATTGTGTATTACTGGCCAACCAAATTATTTAACGGTTATGAATGAATATGATCTATTTTGTTTTTCTGGAAAGATATATCCTACAGGGTGTCCGGAAACTGCCGCATAAACGCACCGAATTATGATTCCTCGTGTGATTTCAAAGAAAAAAGTTGTACGAACATGCCCCCAATTCTTAACCCTTTAGCTGCCACAAGCATTTGAAGATTTTTGAAAAAATCATTTTCATGCCTGACTTAAACCTCAATATCTCCAAAGCTAGACTAGCTAGAATAGCGAAATAAGTTGATTATTACAGCCAACAAATTTAAAATAAAAAAAAATAAAACTAATGGCACGAAAATCGGATACCAGGTTTGGTTTTTACAGAGCTTCAAAATTAAATTTTCGTGATTTGACCTAAAACCAATATTTTTTTCCATCTTAATTCTCTCCAACTTCTACCAAGGTGAGCTGCTCGTACGATTCTTTTAAAAATTGGCGCATAGTCTTACGATCGTATCTTTCTTACTTAATTTTATTCTAGCTCCATTGCTTCTAACAGTTTCAATGCCTTAAGGGCAGAAAACTATGGTTAATTTTGGCTCAATTTTGATATCATTTGAATAAATTTTTACCAAATTGCAGAGCTTTTGGGGCAATTTGAATTGAATTGATTTGAAATGGAGCTAAAATTAACCCTAGTTTTCTACACTTAACGTATCAAAACTGTTAGAAATAACGGAGTTAGAATAAAATGATGTAAGAAAGATATGATTGTAAAGGGCCCCATAAACTCAACGATTTATCAGCCAATCAAAGCTCATTTCTGTGGAGAAAGCACATTTTCTGTGGAAAAAGCTCATTTTCTCTTGCGAATTCGGTAGTGGAACCTAAAAAATGTGCTTTCTCCACAGAAATGAGCTTTGATCGACCGATAAATCGATGAGTTTATGGAGCCCTTTAGACTATGCGCCAATTTTTAAGAGAATCGTACAAGCACCTCACCTTGACAGAAGTTGGAGAAAAGTAAGATGAAAAAAAATATTATTTTTGGGTCAAATCACGAAAATTTGACTTTGAAGCTCTGTAAAAACCAAATAGGCCAGTCATTTTATGATTTTAGGTCGCAAAAAATAGCTCGGCTCTGATTTTTTGGGATATTGTTAGGGTAGATACCAGAAGTGTACCACCAAGTTTGCAACTTCGAAAAGCCTGTGCTAGCCCCGTGACCCTCGAAAAACCTCAAAATTTTCGGACTTTTTTCATATTTTGGTTTGTAATTTCCAAAAGGTGCTTCCTAAAAGAAAGTCGTCTACTGGATTTTTAAAGCTAACAAACCCTTCTTTAATTTGAGTCCACCTCCAGCTTTGTAGGTGCCAAGGATCCCAAGATACAGCACTTTAAAAATTGTTTTTTTTTTTGTAAAAAATGTTCGAAATGGTAATTTTAGTCATTTTCTGAACTAAATATCGGGTTAAATGCGCATTCTACGGAGAAAGTCATGTGTCACGAAGTTATAAACCAGTTACTTATGTGTATATGTCGGAACGAATGGAATCGGACCATGGGGTCATAGGGCTGCCCCTGAAAATTAGGTTCTTCTATGAATTTTTTTTTCTTTATGTACCAATATTAACCAAACTTCACCCAAGTGTGTTGCTGGTTAAGCCTCAAAAAATATCTAGGAACAGATGAAATCCGAACACTACGTCATAGGGCTGTCATACAAAGCAACCTCTGGAAATTAGGTTCTTGTAAGAAAAACTTTTTTCTTTATGAACTAATCTTAACTAAACCTCACCCAAATGTGTTCCTAGTAATGCCTCAAAACATATCTAGGAATGGCTGGAATCGGAACATGACGTCATAGGGCTGTCATACAAACCAACCCCTAAATATTAGGTTCTTGTAAGAAAAACTTTTTTCTTTTTGAATCTTAACCAAAATTCATCCAACTGTGTTCCTGAATTAGCCTCAATGCATGCAGGGTCAGATGGAATCGGAACACGTCGTATTACAAATTCAAATTTTACAAAAAAAAAACATCTTTTAAAATGCTGTATCTTGGGATTTTTTGTACCTTCAAAGCTGGGGTTGCACTCAAATTAAAGAAGATATTGTTAGCTTTAAAAGTGCAGTGGCCAACTTCTTGTAGGAAGCACTTTTTAAAAATTACAAACCAACATGAAAAAAGTCCGAAAATTTTGAGTTTTTTTGAGGGTCAAGGGGTTAGCACAGGTTTTTCGGAATTGCAAACTTGGTGGTATACTTCTGGTATCTAGGGTTCTATACAAAATCCAAAAAGACAAAATCCAAAAAAATTGAAAAATCCACAAAGTCAAAATCCACAAAGACAAAATCCATAAAGTCATAATTCACAAAGTCAAAATCCAAAAAGACGAAATCCATAAATTCAAATTTACATCAGTTTGTTTATCACAATTGAATATTGAGAATATTTACCAATTCCCGGAGCATATGCGCTTTACCTGAAGACACGGAAAAGGATTCATCCGTGGCATATACGATTTAGCCGATGACGCGGTGAGGAATGCACCGGACCATAAGCGCTTCAGGTAAAGACAGAGACACCTACGGCGCATATGCTCCGGGTGCATCCTTCTCCGTGTCTTCAGGTAAAGCGTATATGCTCCGGGGTTTGGTAATTGTCTAGTGCCCACACAATAAGCATTATCGCTCTCTTCATACAAAAATTTATGGATTTTGTCTTGATGGATTTTGACTTTATTCATTTTGTCTTTCTGGATTTTGTCTTTATTATGACTTTTGGATTTTGACTTGTGGATTTTGACTTTTTGGATTTTGTATAGAACCCGGTATCTATCCTAGCAATATCCCAAAAAAACAGAGTGGAGCAATGTTTTGCGACCTAACGCCTTATATTTCGGTTTATTGACTGGCCTAAAACCTCATATCCGATTATAGTGCGATCAGTTTTAGTGTTCGGGTAAATTTGTTGGCTATAATAATCAACTTATTTCGCTATTTAACCTTTTGAGATATTGGGATTTAAGTCATGCAAGAAATTTTTTTTTTCAAAAATCTTCAAATACCTGTGGCAGCTAAAGGGTTAAGAATTGGGGGTATGTTCCGTACAATTTTGTAGTTGAAGATTTTTGAAAAAAGCATTTTCGTGCACAACTTAACCTTCCGTTAGACGCAATGCATCTGACAGATGTCTCGCATTGTTTTTTTTTACCATAACTTCTTTTCTATTGCGAATTCCACTTTCTAACTCAGAGTAGCTTCGTATACCGAGTACGGAAACATTTTAGTCTGATAGTGATAATTATGAGGTCCTTTGAATTTACGTAGCAGGCTGGAGCATCTAATAGATGCATTGCGAGCACTCGTGTAAGTGATTTGAACGTGTAATTGATATAGGCGCAGTAGTATGCGATAAAAAAAATATTTACTACAAGTTGAATATTTTTAGATTTACACTATTACACCTTTGTTTTACCATTGAAGTTTATTCTAAAATTTAGTTTGGCTCAGAAAGCTGTAAAACTGCAAGTATGTAAGACAATTACAAAAAATCTCACTTTTTTAAGAGTTTTTCTTACCAAAAAAAAATATATCATTAACAGCCCCGGTTTTTTTCTTTTGATATTGACTATTGGTATGACAAGGCTTCAGATATTCAGATAATGAAGAAAACAACCTTATGAAGATATTCATTAATCATTACCTTACAACAGGATGAAAAAGTTGGCATCTAATAGATGCATTGCGTCTATTCGTGTTACAATTTTTAATGCGTCTAACGGAAGGTTAAACCTGAATATCTCAAAAGCTAGACTAGCTGGAATAGCGAAATATGCTGATTATTACAGCCAACAAATTTACCTAAAAATACAGCTAAAAACACTAAATTGGATAAACGGTTTGGTTTTTACAGAGCTTCAAAGTCAAATTTTCGTGATTTGACCGACAAAAAATATTTTTTTTCCATCTCAATTTTCTCCAACTTCTTCTAAGGTGAGGTGCTTGTGAATTAAACCTAGTTTTCTACAATTAACTGTTAGAAATAATAGAGTTAGAATAAAATGATGTACTAAGAAAGAATCGTACGAGCAGCTCACCTTGGTAGAAGTTGGAGAAAAGTGAGATGGAAAAAAATATTGTTTTTGAGTCAAATCTAATAAATTTGACTTTGAAGCTCTGTAAAAACCAAACCTCTTATCCGATTTTAGTGCAGTTAGTTTTATTTTTTAGGTAAATTTGTTGACTGTAATAATCATCTTATTTCGCTAGTCTAGCTTGGGATATATTGAGGTCTAAATCGTACAAGAAAATTATTTTTTCAAAAATCTTTAAACCCCTGTGGCAGCTAAAGGGTTAAGAATTAGGGGTATGTTCCGAAAATTTTTTTTGCTGGAAATCACATGAGTAATCATATTCCTGTGAGTTTATGCGGCAGTTTCCGGACACCCTGTTCATATTTTTCGTAAAGGTATGGGTAAGGGCTAATGTTGGAACCATTACATAATTGTTCATTTATAATATGTATAATTTTCGCTGCAGATGTCACAAATTCTCCTGACTTTGACTTTTATCAAAGAACAAAGGATACACCGTAAACATAGACTGCAAAATGTGATACGTATACTCGTACAGCGTACACGCTCATTATTATTTCCTCCATCCAAATTTAATTATCTTGTCGCATCCGCAGCAAAAACCATGTAAATTCCTGTTGAAACAAAAAACACTCACTCTCTTTCCAATCTGTGTAGTTACCGCCTTTCATTTTTGTGCATCCCTTTGCTTCTTTCGCACTGCGTCCCAATAAAGTTTGAATTGAATTTCTCGACTTTCACCCATAAGTTACAAAGACGACGACGAGGACTTCTTGAACTTGAACTTTACACAAGTAGCATTTTTGCCTTTATCCAGTTCATTTAAAACTAAACGAAGACAACCTCCTAAGTACCAAAAAGTCAAATTGAAATGCTCGTTGCTCGACATCCTTTTCATTGCCATACGACGCAAAACTTTGAAGGGTTCAATTCACATCTTCTAATTACACAAGGAGTTTCAAGATAAAAACAAAGCCGTACGCCCGTGGTATGGCCAGGCTGATGTCAGACAAGAGAATAAAGCCACTGTAAGAAGAAGCGCATCGCATTGTTAGATTGTTAGCAATGGGAAGGACCGTTTGTATAGGAACAGTCTTTTATGTATGACAAGCACGTAAAATGGACGGAAATTGATTTGAAACTCATTTCGCTTCATCGTCCCGGCCGACAATTTATTGATGTAGTACAATCGGGACGATCCAGTTGATGTGAATTCCCATAGAGCTTGAGTGCATCTTCAATTGAACTTTTGCCTGACATTCCTGGCCATTACAGGCATTCCTTGGATAGAAGGTAAGAAGGTGCTGTTCCCCGATTAAACGATTAATTGATGCATCAAATATTCGTTCTTATTATGCAGTTGAATTGCAGTTTTTTCAAACTGTTCTTAAGGACAAAAAATGTCTTCGGGCATTTTTCTTTCGTTTATAATAAATTTATGCAGAAATCCTAGAATTGACGTAGGGTATACGATTCTAATGAGTTTGACATTTGGGGAATAGTTTTCAGTTAAAAGGAATTACAAATGGTAGCCAAGTTTCTTTGACTACAAAAAAGGGCGGAATATTCTAGCCTAAGCTGACCAGACGTACAGCATTTTGCTGTACAGTACAGCATTTTGACTTGTCGTACAGCACTGATAAATATACAGCAAAATGTACCGCATTCCGAACGTCATACAATTAAACCTAATTCACTACACAATAAGCTCCTTGGTGAGACCTGTGATCAGTCTGGTCTGCTTTTAGGATCTAAAGTTTGACCGCACTTTTATGTTCGGTAATCCATCATTTCCGATACTTCGGGAGCCCTTCCCGATCTCTCGGAAATTCGGCACACACTTGTAGAGCTAGTTGGCTGATATTTTCTCCAAATTTCACCATCCACCTATCCGCGTTCGATGGTTACCCAATCGCACTTGTGCGTTTTCTAATCGAAAATTGTCCGTAACTTGGCAATTTTTTATTGGAATTTTGAAATTTGGTAAAACATGTTAGGCGCCGTACTGCCCATATTTGGTAACATTTCAAGGCTCTAGCTGCCAAAGTTTAGAAGTTACAACTGTCGAAAGATGCGATTTTAATTAAAAATCCGCCACTGTAGTCCATCAGATTCTATTCTATTCCTATAGAAAAATGCATACTAATGAAAGAACTTGACATGATTTTGAGATAAAGTTTTCTTCCACAACATTGCCTTAGAATCCATTTAAAACGGCGTTAAGAGACCGGTATGGCATCATCAATGTAAAGACGGAGAAATAATTCTGTGGTTCGCCCTTCGCTCCTCTCAGACCTCGCACTCTCTGCTGCGCATTAGAGAATTTGCCAACATTTTTGAAGCAGTCCTGTTGCGAAATAGGCGCGAGCGCAGCAAGCGGTAAGCTTATGGAAGGCAATTCGTAAGATTTAAACCTCTGGCTCGTCCTTAAGTTTACTTATATCTTGTCTGTCACGCTTTTCAGAATTCGCCCACTGTTTTGCAACGTAGCGCTGCTGGAAAATGGGATTAGATGAACACAGCGACCGGTGAGCCAATAGAAGGCAATTCGCAAAACTTTGACCTCTGGCTGATCCATACGTTTACTCAGATCCTGTGGCTCGCCCTTCGCTCTGCTCATACCACGCTCTGCCTGTCACACTTTTAATAATTCGACAACATCCTTGCGAACAGCGCTGATGGAAACCGAATAAGGTGAAGTGCAAGCGAATGGAAGGCAATTTGTAAGATTTACACTCGTCCATACTTTAACTCAGATCCCGTGTCTCGCTTTTCGCTTCGTTTGCCAACATTTTACGACGCAATGCTACTGAAAAGAGTGGTAGGGCGAGGTACGAACCAAGCGATCGGTGATCTAATGGAAGGCAATTCGTAGAATTTAGATCTATGACTCGTCCGTATGATTGCTTAAATCCGGTAGTTCGCCCTTCGCTTGTCTCTGTCTGTCGCGCATTACACAATTGGCCAACATTTTTCCGTAAGGTAATACTATGTTCACCGAGCCAAAAACTTGCGTTTATGTCTCCCGTGAAAAATGATCCGTGGAGACTTGTCTTATATTTACTAAATTCAAAATAAATGGAACTGCAACCGGTGTGGACAGTTTCGACACCAAACGAATTCGATTTCACGATCATTAAAATTTGGACAGTATTTTTTTTTTTATATAATATATAATTTATTGCAATGAAAACATAACATACTTATACATTTAATCTTAAGAACTAATTTTGCAATACTTCTCTTAAGCTAGGCTTGTGAGAGAAGTAAGATAATCATATTCACGTATTTCTAAATTAATTGACAGTAATATTTATAATTTTTGAAATTTTCATTTCAAATATTTTTTAAAATAAATTATTATTATAGTAATTCAAATTTCAACATTCCATTAATTTCTAAATATTTCAAAAGTTTGGTTAAATTCATTGATTGTTAAGTTAAGTAGCCAATATTTAACCTTTATTTTAAATGTTATTAGGGTTGATTTGCATGGATTTCACGTGAACTGACGATACTCATAGGCAGACCTCGAATATGGCTGAGGATTTGTCTGAAAACCGAATTCCCTAAGTATGTGTACAGCATTGGGCCTTCGGGAGTCTGGTCACCTTATTCTAGCCAATATTTTAAATCTTTTTCTTTCGAATTCGCATGTAAAGTTAATTTATTATGTCCTTTACTTTTTGTAAACCATGGGCGTATACAGCATTTCACTTAAAGAGGGGCAAGGACAAAAGTTGAATCAAAAATTTATAATGTTGTTGCTATAATCTACTTTATATCCGGGTGAGGTTGCTGGATATTGGTGACTTTCACTGAAATACGGTATTAAAATGCGCCTGCTTCGCCGAACGTAGAACACTTGAGACTTTTCCTTTTAATTGTATCTCGCACGGTACATAATTACAAATGCAATTTATAATTCAAAATATCTCGTTAGGGACTGATGACACGATAGTCAGCTGTTACCGAATTGAGAAATTTTGATCCGATTTCATTCGACTTGGACAGGATCATTGTCCGTTTCAGTCGAAAACCACAATTCAGTTTAGAAGAAAGATGTGGCTAAAAATTAACAAAAAATAATTTGCGATGTGGTGTGAAACATAGGCACATGCCTTGCCTATGTTTCACACCAGTTAAGCTTGATAAGTTAAAGGCCGAAAAATCGGGTAATGGACTGAAATTTGTTTGTTTACGAAAGCTTACATTCAGGTGATCTTCTCAACAAATAAAGGATCTCGGAGTCTTTCAAGCCAAAAACTTCTTTCGTAACCGAGCCGAACAGGCACAAAACAATTTCACGGAGGAGCTAAATATTTTTCAGCGTGAAAAAGGTCGCTTTAAACAAATGAACCCCAAATAACCGTCAGCTGATTATTTGTAGAACAAAGAGAAAGATTTCTGAAATACGTAATTTAAGCTTGGATAAACCGCCGACCTCTCGACAAGTTTTAGTGAATTTCTTTCAATTTAGTTTAACCTTTAAGTGTGGACGTGAAAAAAATAGAACATTACTGTGGACGTGAGGTCTCACAGACCTCTATCTTTATAGTGGGTTTTTATGTGTAAATGGTTACGGATGATTTAAAAAACATATTCATATTTATAAATAGCTACCCAGTAATGAAAAAAAAAACAAGCATATTTAAATTTTTTTTATTTTCATGCAAAATATTGTGAAGTTTATAACACTAACACATTGCAGCCTTTCCATAACCCGGCTTAGTTTTTGAGCTCTTAAAAATCACAGAACAAAATTAATAATTTTTCCTTAAAATATAGCGTATCAAGATTCTAAAAAACAAAATAGTGAATTGAGAAAATAATATAGCAAAATTTTGACAGTAGGTTTTTTGGACCAAAATTATTGGCATTCTTATTTAATGGATTAGAACATTGCAGGCTTCTTACACCTGACACAAGTGTAAGCAGTCTTTCTGGTGACTTTAGGTGGACAGAATATGCATGCTCTTCTCTTTCCATGATTAAAAAAAAATTTTGAAAAAAAAAAAATTTTGAAAAAAAAAATATTGGAAAAAAAAATATTGGAAAAAAAAAATACTGGAACTCCTTCATTAGCGACTTCTTCTTCCACGATGTCTTCGCCGAAAACTCGATATCGTTACTATCGCCTATTTGTGCCATTCAAATGTGATAAATCTGAAGCAAACAATAATACATTGCACGAATGATTTGTATGACAAACGTGGTCGTGAGGTCTGACAGACCATGCTAAATCTTTTATTAACGGTAACTTACATTCAATACACCGGAATTAGAAATTTCGAATCTTCATGTTCGATTCACAAATAAAACTGAGGGTACTGAGATGCTCAGGGTCGAGGAGGGACGGGAAGTATGCAATTCAAGAATATGTGAAAACTCGAAAGGTCTGTCAGACCTCACGTCCATACTTAAAGGTTAACACCACCATTTTCTTATTTGAACGTTTTTGTACTAATGCCACATTGCGTTTCTCTGACCTAGTAGCGGGCCGCACAAAAGTTCGAGGTAAGCCGCATTCGTCCGCGGGCCGCGAGTTGGACATGTCAGGAAAATTATAGCATAGACCCAAAAGTATTATGTATGTGAAATTTACCTTTGGCACGGTTACTATTGACAGTATGCACTTATCAGTCATAATGTTTTGTGGTAGAAAACCAGCACCAAAAGTTAATTTTATTGGATTAAAATTACAGTGCGCTTAACATGAGTCGAGTAAGTGGTCGAGTAGAGTACTTACCACTCTACCACAGTGCTAGTCGAAAATTTGAAATTCAGGGAAGCAACTTTTTAACATTCTACATTACGAAACACTCTTATTTCTATTTTTTGTTTTCAAATTTATACTAAATTTTAATAGTTGTCTGATTGGTGTAGTGCAGGCATGTCGCGGCCCACGAGCCCGTAGTCATGTCGAAGGAACACGATGTATATCTTTCCTTATCATATTAAAAAAAATGCATAAATTGAACTTTATTTCTAAAAATTAGCTGAAATCTCTCCAGAATTTTATGTAAATTAATTCTTTGTGTTACGATAATCGCCACCTATGCAAAGAATTTGCTAGCAGTGACTTCGTCGAGAAATATTGACAAAAAACTCTGCAGGACGTGCTGTTGAGCTCTACAAAAATGTAGTTAACATCTTGAAAATTGGATGTCAAACCCTTTTTTGACGTAGCTCTAAAACTGGACTGCCGCGTAAATAGCAAATAGAGAAGTATACATATTATGAACATGAGCTTGTGCCGTATACATAACATGGTACACTGACCCCGAACTTAATTCAAACACTTGACGACTGGCTGCTTTCATCCTCTTCTAAGGAAAATAATTATTAAAATTATATCTGACATACATACATAAGTATATCTACAAAAAAGCAACTAATTTTCCTTCATTTCTTATACCTTTCTGCACAGAACAATACATCACAAAAGAAAAGAATCAGAACAATAGAAGCCTACAAATTAAAGTGTCACTCAGTGATTTTCCTTCTATTCCCACCTAAACTAATGACGCAATTTGTGGTCTAATCATGTCAATCTCAATGCTCCGTATTTTTCCTGCCCACCTTTGAGCTCTCACAAATAGGAACTGAAACTTTACTTATTTGAATTAGTCATTCGTCTAACACCCAGAAAGAAGAAAATATCCCAGCATTTTTCAAAGGAAAAACTTACCTTTTCTTCCTAAGTTCAATCTCATCGTTTATCCCATAGTGGTCCTTTTATGACGATCAATTTCCATGAAAAGCAATACCATTTCGTCCAAATATTGCACCCTAATGGACATTTCGACATTTTACCACAAAAGACAACCGAACATAATAAAGATCCTTTCATTATGTGCGGTGGACATTGGAAGCCAGCGCCAAGACAACCGACTCTACTCTCAGTACACAAAACTCTCTAAAGGCGACCTCATTTTTACGACGACAAGGATGCCGATGCTCAACCATCTGTTGAACTAATAACTCCGATTATCTTTAACGGAAAGCTCTTTAGTGCAAATTTCATCCGTTTGAATCGCTTCAGTGTGTCGTCGTCGTGTCCTATCTCTGTCCTGTTGGTTGTATATTTTTATTGTCGCCTGTTTTGGCGCCATTGGATAACATCGATTTTACTTGAAACATGTATCCTGCCATTGTTACGTACAATCGTAGTTCATTATTTGTGTTTCTCAGGCTCAACGCGACGCGACAAGGCGCTTTCTTCCCAATTTTATCGTAAGACAGAGACGACATGCCCTATTCATGCTGGAATCTTTTAAAAAATCACCTCAGTCATCATCGCTTTGTCTTGCTGTTAGATTTTGTATAAATGGTTACAGTGTAGAGCGAGAGATTTTGATATGGAAGCAGGAAGCTTTTTGTTCAGGAAGTATTTCGTTTAAGTATTCCTTGAAGTATAGAGCCAAATTGTAAACAGTTTTCAAGATACGTTCCTCAAGTGTTTGAGGATATTGTTGTAAGACACGGTTGAATAATGCAATTTTTTATAATTAAAAAATATTTTTTTTTTAATTTGTAGGATTTTTTTTTTTAATTTAAAGCTGTCGATAATTATAGAATCCATAGTCATTGGCGTCTAAAATAGGGACGTAGCCAGCATGTTGTTTCGTGAGGGGTCCAATGCCCGGTACCCGTGTTTGGCAAATTGTTAAGTCGCATTTTTGGCGGTTTAATGACCTGGTAAGAAGCGAATCAATTTTTCCGATTTTCTCATCAAACAGTCCATTTGAACTCATATTAGGGTTCCTTATAAACGCAGTTATCCTATAATTAGATTTTAATGGAACTTGGGTATGGTTTACTCACTTGTCCCAACGATTATAAAAATAAATAACATGCGCGACAGTCCAACATTGGACTGAGGCCGCAGATGTGTTAGTGACATCCAATTTCCAAGATCTTAACTGCTTTTTTTGTTGAGGTGTTAAGATCAACAGCACGCTCAGCAGTATTGTTTATCCCCATAAATGGGTGCTTGTTTAACTTCTGAGTGATATCATAGTCGAGAGTTCGAAAAACACCATAAACTGAATTCGTTCACGGTGAGTGTCGAACCCATGACCCTATGCACCGACCACACACTTACCACTACACCAGCCAGACTAGTATAATAGGATAACCGAGAATGGTGCTGTAAAATATTGGAAATATCCATATTCAAAAAAAAAAACTATCCAGCGTTTTTCTAAGATCAAATTACAACCAAATTCAGAGAAGTATTATGTACTATGAAAACTATAGGAGAGCTGGATATTGCTGTGCAAACAAGGACGAAATTTATTTTTTCCCCATGAAGGTGCAAACCTATTACAAAACTGATTTCCAATGATGGTATATATTTTCAGGGAGCTGTGACCAAATTACATTTTCAGGGAATGATGAACCAGGACGTTTTACAAGTGTGCCTAATTTGATTAAAATCAGACCACTTTATGGTTATTTTAGTGTCTAGACCTAGAGGGATTTTCACTCTTTTTCTGCAAATTTGAAAGGCTGTAATTTCTAAGTCCAGATAGCTCTCTCTCTATCTCTTGAATAACGTAGTCTAAAGAAAAATTCTAATATTTGGTTTGAAAAAAATATCCCTATGCATCAGCCATCTTACATGTGATTCCACTAAACTCCATCCCGTGCAGGTTAGTGACACGCGTGAAAAATACCTGGGTGTCATTTTTTTTATATGGAGTTCGCTACCCAAAATTACACGGGATCTAGCAATAAAACGAACCTACTTGTACTTGAGTACATGAAGGGCACCGAATTGGCTATACTTGCTGAAAATTTTCAGGGTCCTGCCTATCAGCGATTGGAAGTTCCAACAAGCTTTCTTTTTTTCATACGAGATATCCATAAATATGGGCTTCCGGTTATATTGTGTTCATAGTTCGGCAATACTAGCTGGTATCTTAACAATTTCT
This sequence comes from Microchrysa polita, assembly GCA_949715475.1. Taxonomy (NCBI): domain Eukaryota; kingdom Metazoa; phylum Arthropoda; class Insecta; order Diptera; family Stratiomyidae; genus Microchrysa; species Microchrysa polita. The sequence continues at coordinate 55,788,408 of OX454416.1, forward strand.
ACGACAGCCACTATCACAACTAAAAAGAAATCAGCTAATATCAACAATAAAAAAAGCAAATAAAACACATTCCAAATTGGATTCGTGTTACATCTATTTTCAAAGGAAACCAATTAACTTTTAACTTCATTTCCAATCAATTCCTAGCTGGCACACATTCCTCTTGTGCTGGACAATTCCCTTTTGCATCGTCAACAATCATCCTCTGTAAACAACATTTTTATTCTCTCTACTCTCAAACACCGAAACCTATCGGCGAAATATCTACACCTTTAACTGTAATTTTGGAAAACTTTCAGAAAAATAAAAACATCTCTTTTCTCTCCATTTTATAGACCGCATCCTGTCAGATTGAATACATAACATTTTGTGTATAGTTTCGTCGCAAGTGAAGTGCAGCATAGCCCATTTGTTGTCTGCCTATATGTTTGGCCTTGATCGTCCTAGAAAAACGGGGATCCTATTAAGAAGACACTAAATTGACATTTTGGCAGACGGCCAACCAAGAGACGAAAAAAAAAGAAAATGAAAAATTCTCCAACTCGGCGGAATAGACAACAACATTCACATACTATATTCCGCCCCGTGAGAGGCTATCGAGCGTGCAAGTTTCATCCGGATACGGAAGAAGTCTGCACTGCACAAGGCTCTATAGAATTGACCGAACAAACGCCATATGTAGAAACCTGACACTTGGGAACTATATAAACTACCCCAAATGACATAGACATAGCACAGGGAAATCCCCATATTCTGTACGAATTTAGCCTGGTAATAAGGATGAGGTGTCGAGTTCGTAAGCGAATTTAAATCTTCCAGGGATTACAACAATCACATGCTTTGTATAAATAATGGTGTGAGTTTGGTGTCTGGCGCGGCTTCTTGATGGTTTTATCCCAGGATCTAGAGGATAAACGCTGGAGTTAGTAATTATTGTCGTGAATATCGTGTAAATCCTAATTGATCGCCTTTTGCTGTATAAGAAACCACACTAATGTATAAGCCACGTAAAATTCTCTTCGTAAGGCTATGAAAAGAAACTCCTGTTAGACGAGCATGTAGTATGCAGACTATCCTCGTCTAGACCATATCTACATATCTTGGTTTCCACTCAAAGTGTTACATACCGAGTGCACACTATACAATATTCCATTTCTCGCAAACTGAATTGATGACTTTCGGGTTGTTTTTTTTGCAAAACTGAAACATCTCCATCGGATAAAATCAGAAAAAGCAAATTGCAATTTCTCCGCGAATATCCTTTGCCTATACCCGTGCAGTCAAATGCATATGCAGAAATATACATATATACGTACATACATGCACGAGTGTGCATATATACATTTTACCGGGGATACATGAACCCGGCTGTATAATAGAGAGTATGAAAACTGGATATGCTGAGAACATGAAGATTTTTGCAAGAGGCAAGACATGTGGTACACGTTGGAGATTTACTTCTTCCTATCAAATGGGGTTCGAACGATTTAAATGGGATTTTGCAGATAATGGAAGCAGCAGCGGTTCAATTTTCAGAGAAAAGTTATAGATTTAGGTTGAAAGTTGAGTCGGCATGGCAGCGGGAATTGCACAGCTTTGCAGAAAAGTAAGCTTCGTAAGTCGTAGAAAGGTTGAATGGAAACGTTGCATAGCTGGTGATGACTATTTGAAAGCAACATGAAATGTAAATAAAACAACTTTTTTTTTAAATCTGAATGAAATTTAGTTTTTTTTATCCAGGCAGGATTTATTTCTTTGATGTGAAAGCAACTTTTAATTGGAAAACAAAAACGCTGTGCAATGAATTGATTTTAAGTTATGATTTAACTTATAAAATATCGGCTCACTACAAAAAGTATTTATATTACTTTTGAAGGACGGGAGGATTTGGTTTGGTTAGGCTCAAATCGTACTTCACGCTCAGGGCTGAATCTCAAATTTCTATAACGTTACCCTTAACAAGAAATTGTCTGGGATAAAATTGTGATCTGTGATCTCTTGCGCCAAACGAAATGCATAAAACTGCTATCAAAATAACCCCAAAAGGAGCTACGTTCGGTCAAATGTACATATCCAAAAATATCGTATCAAGATATTCTTGAAAACATTTTACCGTTATTGCTATGATAGTTCAATATATAATTTTCGCTTAGGACCATACTTAATGATTTTTATACCCTATACCCATAAGATGGTATAGGATAGGGTTTATTGTTTTTGTTACGCCGTATTATGTAACACCTCTAAGGAGTCACCGGAGGTATGGCAAAGTATATATATAAATTATCAGGGTCAGCCCTGATTCGATTGAGCCATGTCTGTCTGTCCGTGTGTCTGTTCGCACGATAACTCGATGAAGCTAGCGGCTTGACATTTTGGTCAGATATTTCTTTTGATCAAACCTTGGACGGTATTCAAAATGGGCCAAATCGGACCAAAGGTTCCCCTACACCCAATACAAATGACTAGGCCTGTCCGGTACCGAGATTTCAGTACCGGGTTCGGTTTTTTTCAATACCCGGTACCACAAGCGGTTTCCCTGACTCAGATTTTTTTTCCGTACCGACGGTTTTTTTTTTAACCATAAGCCGGTTTTTTGAGTACCGGGTTAAAAACCGACTCAGGTTTTTTTCAGTACCGACAGTTTTTTTTAACCATAAGCCGGTTTTTTTGAGTACCGGGTTAAAAACCTGTACCAAAAAACCTGAAAAAAACCGGCTCATGGTTGAAATTAATCGTTCTTTTTAACTCGGTACCAAAAAACCGACTTGTCGGTCGGTTTTTTAACTCGGTACCAAAAAAAACGGGATATCGGGTCCGGTACCAAGTGAACACCGGTTTTGTACCGGGATCCCGGTTTTTGGAACAGGCCTACAAATGACTCCTCGTTGATATTTTTATTCAGCCATAACTTTCGACAAAATATCGCTAGCGAACTCAAATTTCGATTAATGCCTTATTATGACATATACTTTGAGTTGATGGAAAGTAAAAAAGTCCTTAGCATCACTACCCCTACCTCCCCTACATGCTTTATATTTAGCCATACCTTTTGATAGAATGTCGCAAAACACTTCAGATTTGTGTCAAATGGTAGCTTTTGGAAGTCCTTTTAAGATAATTAAAGTGCACCAGATCCGACTCATATACCCCCTCCTCCCCCAAAAAAAAACGAAATTCTAAATTTTAAGTTTCGCGTGCCTTCTAGGTCTGTACATGGATATAGGGTATACATAACGCTCGTATATTTTTTAACGTAAAAAAAGGACAATTCGCTAATAATTGTTATTTGACAGGGCAATGCTAGTAGAAAAGCAGGACACAAAGAAGGACAACCAGAAACACAAATGCATCTGTAATAATTGCATACCTCTCGAATTTGTCAGTAATAACCGTGGAGCTCAAACGCTTGTTTCAGTGTAGTCTGATCAGAGGAGAATTTTGTTTAATGTCCTCACTTCCTTGACAATTACTTGGCCATTAACCTTAGGCCCTGCATGCTCTAAATAGGGTCTTCGTGTCTTCATGGTAAACGGCTTACAATGGGTGAGGTTACGAAACAAAATAGTTGCGTATGTTCCGCAAACATGTTTGCCGTTCTGAATCCCTAACTGCCATTTTGCGGATCAGAAATAATCTCCGGTACTTTTCGTTGGTCTATCTTTGTAAACATGTAAACGAGTCATAGAGATGACGTCGATGAAACGGCAGAAGCTGGGGCTCTACATCTTAGTTGTCGTAGAGTGAATTCGAATCCCACTGTGGCCGTGGATGTTTGTGTTGTCTCCCTCTCGATCGTTTACCCAAATTTCCCTTCCGCCAAGGCTATGCCTGCTTTAAATGGTTATCCCCTGTTCGAGAGTTCAAGAGGTTTCCAAAAACGACAAATTTAAAAACTCGACGGACCGTAAAATGTTCAAATAACAAACACAACTTTTAAACTTTACAAGATACAAATTTATTCCGTGGCAAACACTCAAGTCGTATAATCAAATCAAATCCAAGAAATTCAAAATCAATATAAATCAAAATTCAAAATCAATTGCAATCAGTCAACGGCTTTCGTAACGAGAGTGTTCATTTTCTCTACGTTACTTTCCTCGAGTGGGTGAACTACCCAATCAGTTACCCGTAGTTCAAGGCCAATGCCAATTTCAAATATATGTAATGTTGTGTGTAACATACTAACAAATTCTAATGTTTCTATGTTTTATGGTTTATGTTTATGGTTTATGTACTTGATAAATCTATTACTGAGTAAATTGTACTAGCTGTATTCAAATGTAGGTCAATGCAAAACCGATCAGCTGATTGATTGACAGTATAAACATAAGCATTCAAATCGAATTCAAAGGTAAGTTTGTATAAAATCCAAACTTCAATTTAATGTAAGTTTTAATTGTGTTCTTTTATGTTTAGATTTACTACGATGAAGCCGGCGACGATGATGCAGGTTAAGCTGACGACGATGATGCAGGTGTAATGACGATCGGAGTCAGATGTGTTTACAGGTCGAGCATGACGAGGTCGAGGAAGCGCTGGCAATGGCCAAAGGACGAATTGGGACGATCTCAAACATCCCCTAAAGCCTTGACAACGACATAAAATAGCGTGGTTGGGTTGGGTTGGGTCCCGATGCTGCCCATTTTGCTCTAGTTTCTATAGGGTGACAAACGCGAATCTAACGGTTTTTAAAACATCGTAATAAATCCTAATTCATACCACAACATTTTATTTGCACAAAAACACTCAGCACAATAGAGCATTTTAGACACATTCCCTATAAAAAATATTATATAATTCCTTGCGATCCCCTCTCTTACCAGACAATATAAAAAGCGGACTTGGTCGCCTATCAACCTACTTTGTAACGGACCGTTTTCGACACGCAGTTGTCTACATCAAAATTATTAAAATAAAACAAAGATAAAAATAAATTTATTGGTAGACATTTGTGGGTCGGAATTGAAAAAAAAATACATAAATGGTCCACTGGACTAGAAATGGCCAGCGGCCAACTTCGTGCGGATAAGAGCAAACGGCCAAGTTCAGGGCTTTTTCCGAGGGAGTTGAGTGACAGCCGTCAGGAGCACAACACGCGGTTCGGAGTGTCTTCTTTTTTTGCGAATGGGGTTCTGTTGAAGAATAGGGGAGAGAAAAATGCGGTGGAAGCACGAATTGAAGCTAAGTGCCTTTTTTTTTGTTGAGGGTTTATTGTGATGTCTGTGGTGTCTTTTTTTTTGCGAAATGGGCAAATGGGTTCCCCAGATAAAGTTCATATATATCGCCGCGTAGTGCTCCGCACCATAATGTCGTAGATCGAATATCCATGCCTAATTCGCCACCAAAACATTCAACGCACATTTTACAATTTGATTTTAGAAAGTTCCCATGTTATTCTATGTCAAAGAAGGGTGTTTGGCACTGAAATTTCAAATTCGTTTTTCTTGCACCCTACGCAGCAGTTTAACGTCAATTTGCAAGATCTCCTTCAGTTGTTCCAATTGCGTTGCACAAACTACGAACAAGGAAAGTAGGTTTCAGGATCACGTTACACCAGTGGATGGCTTTTTGGGGTGGTCAGTACTATTTTTTCGGAATAGAAAAAAAAGTTACAGGTAGCAGTCATTCCGGACAAGACAAGGCACTATTTTCACATTTGACCAGAGATATCGTTCCATTCTACAGGGTGTCCGGAAACTGCCGCATAAACGCACCGGATTATGATTCCTCAGTTGATTTCCAGCAAAAAAGTTGTACGAACATACCCCCTCAGCTTAACCCTTTAGCTGCCACAGGCATTTAAAGATTTTTGAAAAAATCATTTTCTTGCACGACTTAAAGCCTAATATCTCTAAAGCTGGACCAGCTAGAATAGTGAAACAAAATGATTATTCCAGCCAACAAATGTACCTATAAATAAAACTAACCACACTAAAATCGGTAAAGAGGTTTGGTTTTTACAGAGCTTCAAAGTCAAATTTGCGTGATTTGACCCAAAAACAATATTTTTTTCAATCTCAATTTTCTCCAACTTCTGCCAAGGTGAGGTGCTTGTACGATTCTTTTAAAAATTATCGAATAGTCTAATGATCATTTCCTTCTCACATCATTTTATTCTAGCTTCGTTATTTCTAACAGTTTTAATGCCTTAAGTGCAAAAAACTAGGGTTAATTTTGGCTCGATTTCGACATACTTTGAAAAGATTTTCCCAATTAGAGATCTTTAGGGGCAGTGTGAATTGAATTGTATTGAATTCGAGCTAAAATTAACCCTAGTTGTCTACACTTAACGTATAAAAACTGCAAGAAGTAATGGAGCTAGATTAAAATGATGTAAGAAAGATATGATTGTAAGACTATGCGCCAATTTTTAAAAGAATCGTACAAGCACCTCACCTTGGAAGAAGTTGGAGAAAATTGAGATGGAAAAAAAGATTGTTTTTGATTCAAATCACGCAAATTTGACTTTGAAGCTCTGTAAAAACCAAACCTCTTATCTGATTTTAGTGCGGTTAATTTTATTTTATAGGTAAATTTGTTGGCTGTAATAATCATTCTATTTCACTCTTCTTGCTGGTCTGGCTTTGGAGATATTAGGCTCTAAGTCGTGAAAGAAAATGATGTTTTCAAAAATCTTTAAATGCCTGTGGCAGGTAAAGGGTTAAGCTGAGGGGGTATGTTCCGTACAACTTTTTTGCTGGAAATCACATGAGGAATCACAATCCGGTGCGTTTATGCGGCAGTTTCCGGACACCCTGTATACACCAACTGAGGTACATGTCTGTAGTATTATGGCATGGCAACTTACCAGCTCTATTGGAACTACGCGAAACTTTGTCTGTTGGAGGAGAGAGCCTCCAGCGGGAGAAATATCCAGTTATTCAATTTCGGAAATATCACATTTAGTCCAGTCAAAATATCCCAATTCAGGCCTCCAAATAGAAAAAAATAGAGTAAGGCTAATTTCGGTTGCTTTCGATTCAGTAGGATGTCACGAGGCTAGAACTAATTTTGCTTTAAAAAATGTCGATCGGAAAGGTCCCAAAAAGGACAAAAAAAGGATACTCTTTAATTCTTGACCGGAGGTTGGCATGCGGGCTATCATATCAAAGGGGCCACCGAGTACATTACATATCCGTACATGTTTTTTCTGTTTCAAGGACCCTCAACCGAGTAAATCGAGCTTAAATGAAACATTTTCGTGTTTCCCGTGTATCTTTCCAAAGCCATAAATACGAGAATAATTCAAGTTGTCACTACTTTTTATCTTTTTTTCAGAATATGTACTAGCTTAGGACTCTACCATTATAAATTTGCTAGGAAAAAAATTGATCGGAATGCTCTGAAAGGGACACTAATTACACACCTTAATCGAACGTGAGCATGAGGTGTGTCACATCAAAGAGGACGTCGAGTGCATTGCATATCCGGTGTTTGTTTCCTGTTTCAAGGACACGTAATGAAATAAATCGGGCATAATTGGAAAATTACGGCTTGGGAAAGATAAAGATACGCGAAACACGATTTTTCTTTTCATTTGAGCCCAATTACTTGAAGCAAGTAACAAACACCGAAGATGGAATGTAGTCGACGTCCTCTTTGATATGACACCCCACATGCCCACGTCCAATCAAGGTGTGTAATTAGTGTCTTTTTATGTCCTTTTTCAGAGCTTTCCGATCAAATTTTTCTTAGCAAATTTAATGGTAGAATCTTCAGGTATTATAGATTCTGAAAAGTGAGAAAAGTAGTGACAATTTGAATTATTCTCGTATAGTTATGACTTTGAAAAGATTCACGAGATACACGAAAATTTTCCATTTAAGCTCGATTTATTCCGTTGAGGGTCCTTGAAACAAGAAACGAACACCGGATATGTAATGTACCCGACGTCCCCTTTGATATGATACCCAACATGCCGACATCCGGTCAAGGATTAAAGAGTATCTTTTTTATCGTTTTTGGGACCTTTCCGATCATATTTTTTTTTTTAGCAAAATGAGTTTTAGATTCCTAGGAGCCCACAGATTTAAAATCATCAAAAATTAGCCTTACTCTTTTTATTTCTATTTGAAATGCTAATATGACTGAACTAATTGGAATATTTGCATTGAAACCTCTAAGCGTCTATAGCTCAGTATTTTAGCATTGACCTTGTGACAGGAAGGTCGAAGGTTCGTATTCCGAATGGGGCGAAACTTTTTTCCCTAAACTTCCACAATTTAAGGTATTTTTTCCAAAGCTTTGTGGTTTCGTACAGATAGACACACTCATCAGGTCTTGAGTCTGTTGTCTATCTGTGCACGGTCGAACTTAATGGTGGTAAATAGGGATGTCCAAAACCGGCCCATAACCCGGTTTTCGGTTGTTTTCGGTTTCTTGCAAAGCCGGTTAGACCGTCCGGTTTTAACCGGGCTCAAAGTACCGGTTAACCGTGTTTTTTCGCTGATTTGCTTAGAATTTTAGTAAAAAAAAGTTATACACACTTGCATTGCTGGTGAAACAGTATTCGTAAAAAGTGATTCTTTGACTATTACTTGGCAATTTTCTTTCCTATTTAATTTTTCAATCCGAGTTTTTATTATGGCTGACATTTTCAAATAATTCAACAAAAAATTCGAAAATCGGTAGAACATTTATACATAAAAGCATTTAGCATTTCTATTTCTATTTCCACGGCTTGCAGGGAATACGTCGAATAACAAGTAACCCTGAATAGATGAAGATTCATCCTTATGTGGGTTGCAGAATTAGGACAAACCGAATAGGTACATAATGTGAAAGGCATACACAAGCAATCATATGTACATCAATTTTCATTAAATCCGCTTCGACAAAAGGAAGTTATTAGTAATTCAACTAGAGTACAACACCGAGTACTCAATAATCAATTTAGATTTGCCATGGACAAAAGATTTATCTATTCTGCCAACAGATGGCACACCGCCAACATATAGAAAGTTCGATTGAAGGAAAAATACATAAATGACGATATTGTTTGAATGATTTAACCATGATTTAACCTCTAACCTATGCCTACGCTCGAACTATTTTGCTATGGAAATATAACAGGGACAATCTACCAGTCGAGATGAAATTCATTCCGATGATAACAACATAAAATTCCATCTAGAAATAATGAGTTTTCACTCGAACCCTTTCAGCCGTTTTATCAGAAAACATACAGGCCAACATGAGAATGCTTATATGTACGTTAGCCAAATACAAACAAGGTGTCCGGGAACACCCCTGTCCGTAAACTGCCGCATAAACGTACTGAAGAATGATTCCTCATGTGATTTCCAGCAAAAAAAGTTGTACGGTGTACATACCCACCCCCAATTCTTAACCATTTAGCTGCTACAGTCATTTAGCGAAATAAGATGATTATGACAGCCAACAAATTTACCTAAAAAATAAAGTTAATCGCACTAAAATCGGGTAAGTGGTTTGTTTCTTACAGCGCTTCAAAATATTTTTTTTTGGAATCTGACACAAACATTATGTTAAATATTTTTCCATCGCAATTTTCTTCCCAAGCAACAATTCGTTTGCTTTAAAGAAGCACTTCACACTGTAGCAATCAAATAATACCACGAAATCAATTTATCGTGTGACATCGCTTAAAGAAATATTTTGATCCGATAAAACATTCTTAAAACATTTTCCAGAAAGTTTATATCATCATTATGGAATAAATTTAAAGATGGTGGTATAAGATTGCGATAAAACTGTCTCTAAACGATAACATAAAAAGATACTTCTTTAAATACTCTTAAACACTCTTGTGTTTATTGGATGATACAGCACACACATGCGAATTCGATCAATGACAGAAAATGATGATATACAGCAAATGACGTACGCCTTTTTGAAGCATAATTTAGTGCTACAATAGGGTTCTATTGGATTAAAAAACGGCGCCAAATGCCATTATTGGACTATTATTCAATGGTTATACCCTGTAAAGTGCCCCTATTACTGTTAGAAGAGAGTATTTTACGAAGTATTATAGGGTTGAAATTGTTCCTTGGGTTACATCATTTTATTGTAGCTCCAATATTTCTAACAGTTTTAATACCTTAAATGCAGAAAACTAGGATTAATTTTAGCTCGAGTTCATTCAAACTGCCCCTAATGTTCTGCGATTCGATAAAATTTATGTAAATTATGCCAAAATCGGAATAAAATTAATCCTAGTTTTCTACACTTAAGTATTTAAACTGAGACAGATATGATCGTAAGACTATGCGCCAATATTGAAAAGAATCGAACAAGCACTTTGGCACAAGTGGGACAAAATAATTGATTTTGGGTCCAAATCACAAAAAAAAAATACTGCAGCTCTGTAAAAACCAAACTAGTTATCCGAATTTAGTTGTAAGTTTTGTTGGCTGTGATAATCAAAGAGCTAATCTAGCTAGGTCCTGTAAGAAAATGCATTTTTAAACAATCTTCAATTGACTTTAACCATTAAAGGGTTGGGAATTGGGGCTATGTTCGGTAGACCGTTTTTGCTGGAAATCAAATGATGAATCATTAGCCGTTGCGTTTTTGCGGTAGTTTCCGAACACCCTGTATATGTACATATACCATATTGACAGGTACAAATACATATGGGGTGGGGATGACTGGACTGGGAGTAGAAAATGGCTATAGTAGATCTTGAAATTGGTGGAACATGCATCGCATCATACATGCATACCTTCTCCTTCTGCATGCTTTCATCCCGCAAAAGGAACGTTATCAATTTACCTGGCATTCATATGCAGTCCTCGTACGTTCAATATGTTTGATGAAACTTTATAAACCTGATATTTGATATATTTAAAGTTTCAATGACTTAATTAAAGAATTGAAAATGAATATAACTCGTAAATTGCGTAATAATTAAAAGGATATTTGAGAAAATGAAAAAATAAAGTTCGTCGATTGCATCTTGCAGTCAAAGAAAAATTAACCGAATAATGGCCATCGAGTGGAAAAAATCAGGTATCTCTAGATATTTGCAGGATAATTGGGAACGGCCATTCGATTATGGGGAAAAAAGTCCTGACCGATAGGGGGCCGCAACATGAAAAAAACGGGAAAGAGAGGGGTGTTTTTCGCGATTATTTAAAAAATGACAAAATACAGAAAAACTACATAAAATTTATTTTGCAATGATATATCTAGGGACGCGGGAGCGTCCCGCACGCCAAAGAAAAACGAAGAAATTTGAACAAATAAAAAGTGAGAAGCGACTAAGACTATGTTTACACGACGGAACAAGTACGGGTTTTCGGACCTCTGTAGCTCGGACCCTGGTTGGTCCTGAGTCTTCAAATTCGGTAAGCGTTGTCGCTCGCGCCGTCTTACGAAGTGTAGAAAATTTCAAGATGATACGATAAGAAACACCGGAGATATAAGAGTTTGAAAATCGCATTTTTTCAAAAATCTTGTTCTCGTTGTTCTTGTCGTTCATTGACAGGGCTACAGCCTTGCAGCGGGCATCTCGGGATTTGGTCTCTTTTCCCATTGATAGAGTCTGTCGTGAAGGTGTGCATAGGCTATCGTTTGCCCCGATCCGTGAAGTAGAAAAAAAGATACAGCGGAAAATGTGAAAAAATACATAGAGTTTCTCGCTTAAATCTTTTTATATGTTTTAAAGGAAGCATTTTGCAAAAGTCGGGGATAGGCCCGAACAAAGCCTAGAAAAGAATCGTATAGTATAGTATAATAATTGGTAGGACCGAACAATCTTTTGTATCTAAAATTTTCACTTTTAGATCGTCTGCAAGAGAGGGGGCGGGTCAAAGTTCCTGTTTTGGTTCGTCTCATATATACGAGTACGTACATATTAGTTTAATATTGGATGAGCATACGCACTGTTTCATTCATCCCGATGATCCTAAAGCTTCCACCAAATCAGCGCGGTAGCGATACGCGGTACACACAACACACACACCACAAGAATTGACAAGTACTCCGTGGTGTACCGCGGCGGAAACTATTTCATACATTCTGACACGTACCGCTACCGTTCTGCGTTGGTTTGGTTGAAGCTTAAATATGGCGCTGGGACACCAAATCGGTTTTGTCAAGACAGTGTATTCTGTTGTGTTCAAACCAGAGTTACGTGATGATGGCATATGGAAAATCGATTTTTCAAGGAATTCTGATGAGTTAATTTGAACAAAATTTGGCATGTACGTAGATTTATTCTTGTAATTCCACCCGGTTTGATCCTGTTGTGGTAGGCAAAAAGGTACTGTTAGTTATATAGTGAATTTCATAGCTATCCCTGATTCTTGGTCATGAAACCACTTTATTGTTGTAAAAGCAATGCTCGTCAGGACTCAACAGGTTTTGGGACCTTTGATGAGGGATAAAAGGATATTTTCACATGTACATGTCTTTCTCTATGTGTCTTAGGCGCAATGTGGAACTTAGGAAATATGGATGTTATTTGAATCACATATTGAGTACCCAGTGAGGCTTAATGGTTACATTAAAAGATTTACATTAAGATTTAAGATTAGGATGAATGTGATAGAGATGAAGTAAAGGTTTAGACTCAATTTAGGGCTAAGGTGTTAAAGTCAAAATCAAGTTTAGGGACTCAACCTTAACCCAAACCCTATCCTTACATTTAACCCTAATAATAACGTTAACTGCGATGTAACAATAACTTTAACCCTATGGTTACTAAGATTACCAAGGCGAGCAAGGTTACTAAGGAGGCCAAGGAGACGAAGGTTAGCAAGGGGTTTATCATTCTTATAATTAATGTTCTCAAACAAATTTGTGACAATAGGGCAATGAATATCGTCTTCATAATATATTTACGAATTTTGTAAATCGAAAACTGCAAAAAGATATGATATCTCACAAAAACAACTGTGTTGTAAAAGGTGTCCGCCAAAGAAAAAGTCATCAGCCGCAAAAAGGATTGATATAAATACATTCCCGCCAAAATACTCGCATCTTGTCTCAATGATGGTGGTGGAGCAAATTTTTTTCAACGCTATTTGGCGGGAAGCTTGAATAAGGTTAATAACAAAATAAAATCAATGTTAAGAAATTTATGAAAGAACTTTTATCGTATAGAAAAAAACCAGTTCCATACGAAGGAAAGCTAAATAAGGTTCTAAAACGCATTTTTATTTTCTATAAGACTGGAAGCTTCAAAATTATCAAGAAAAGAACATAGCAGCAAATAGTACCCTCGTTCAGCTCCCCGCCAATAAGCGTTGAAAAAAATTTGCTCCACCACCATCATTGAGACAAGATGCGAGTATTTTGGCGGGAATGTATTTATATCAATCCTTTTTGCGGCTGATGACTTTTTCTTTGGCGGACACCTTTTACAACACAGTTGTTTTTGTGAGATGTATAATACCTTAGATTAGACCTTTTTAAAAAATTAGGCGATATATTAAAAAATAAATTCAGGAATTTTCCTTTTCGACCGTTTTAAAAAATGCTTAAGTCTGGAAAAAATGTAAGCTAAGCCATGAAATGTTGTGCGAGTATTCATATTAAGGCGAAGGTGATTTTTGCCGAAAATTAGGTCGCTCCGATCAAGAACCTCAATATACCCCCATTTGAATTTGGCAAGTTTTTTTTTTATGACGCCCTGTGGACCAAAATTTCCGTTCATGTGCGGATAGGAAATATATAGTGCATGCAACATTATTATACACTCCGGAATGATATGCAATGTAACGTTGACTCGAAATAGCCTATAAACGTTCATTTCTTCGAGGCTTGGAAGAAAAAAGTCCTAGATCATGTTCCAAGTGAGACGGTTAAAGAAGAAGCTCTCCGCTGCTCTCTTGACCAGAGCCAGAGCATGGTGGCAACTGACTAGAATAGGAAACAAACTTGTAGACTTCACCCTCCCACCCCTCTACCCGCCCAACTCACCGCTCGTGAGTTTTTCCAAACAAGTAAGTTTCTCTGGCGCACTCTATACGTGCGTTTTGATTTGGCATACAATGAGTGCATTCAGCGAGCACATATTGTGATGTGCTACATATCCCCACCACAAGAAATTGGAAAACTGCTAAGTTTGTGTTCGCTGAATGGACTTGCTACATGAAACGTCAGTTCTCTCTAACCAGCTGATACATCCGCAGACATTGCGGCAATACCAAATTCAAAAAACCTAAAACTGCAAATTTTCTTTCAAAATACGTACTCTCACCGCACAATATTATAACGTTCACTAAAACCTGGCTCAGAAATGACATTTTTCTGCTGAACTGTGAATAAACAATTTCCAGTATTGATGGTCGAGCAGTCCAAGTAGCAGCTACACATCTAAATGTAGCATTCCAATTCAACGCTAACGCTTGTAATTGATTGTCAGTTACACCTTTCACTGTGAAATAAAGATCAAATGCATTGTTTTCGCTGGCGAAATGTCAAAAACCGGTGTGGAGACTTTCAAGTGAAGTGAGTACAATCAAGCGAATTCGATTTCACAATCATCAAAATTTTGACAGTATTTGCATGGATTTCACGTGAACTCAGGGGCGAACCCAAGGGGGATTTGGGGGATGAAACACCCCCCGAAATTTTAAAATGAAAATTATATAGGTATGAATAAAATTCACACAAAATATCTTTATTGATAAATCAAATACCTAAGTGATGATTTTCACTATGCCCGACGTCAGACTATCGTTTTAAAGTGCCCATAGAACTTCCAACCGATTGAAGCAATTTTTCGATTGCCCGATAAATTGGAAGGTGTATGTGACCATCTAATACATTTATTTTTATTGGACGTGTGGAACATATTGCCATGCAATTTTTCATACAATCTGCTGATTATCATGCATGTGTTTTCAGTTGCTGATTCATTGACATAAACCAGTGGTCATTCTTCATGTTGTGGTTGTGGCGGTCATTGGCTATATCCACACATGCGCGGTTTTGTCTTCCCTATCGTCTTCAAGCTCCGTTTCCTCTTTCAACATTGAACTGATTGCGTCAAGTAATCAGAAGAGATGAATGCTTCATTCTATCCACATCTGTTCATTATTTATCGTTAGATATGTGTCGCGGCTTTGTTCAGGACAGATTAATGATCAATTCTTTCGTTAATAGTATGAATAGATGGTAAGTTGTTGACGTATTCAACATTTGCAATCGCGTTCAAGAATTAATACCTTTCTTAAATAGCGCAGACTTCCCAAGTTTCAATTGTCAAAATGACGAAGACGAACGAAAATTGAGTGTCTAGACAGGCCCATTCTCCATCGAAAGTAGCAATGGATCTTCCATCGCCACAAAATCTCGTGTAAACCGCGAGATTGTCATTTCAGATTGCGCGATAAATTGCATAGTGTATGTGCTGTACGGGCGTCAGATCGATTGGTCAATCGATCGGACAGTATATGGGCACTCTTAAGCCTCAGGTCTAAGAACATTTAAAGCGTTGGATTTCATGACTTTGCAAATACAAATCACCCCCTGAAATAAATTCCTGGGTTCGCCCCTGCGTGAACTGACCATGTTAGTACCTACTCTAAGGTTAAAAGTCAAAGAAAAAATCTGGACACCATTTGTCCAGTAGCAATTGCTATAGTTCTATGGCGAACCGGGCGAACGAGTTGCGACACCCTGTAGAATAATTGTTTGTTATTGAAACTTCTAACAATAAAAAATAAAATCGTAACGTACATTGAACTGGAAAATCTGCAAAGTTGTTGTTGTTTAGTGTACGTTGACTGTCTCAGTGATTCCCAAACTGTGGGGCGCGCCCCCCTAGGGAGGCGTGACGGTTTGGGAAGGGGGGCGTGAGTACAACTTATATATCGATGTAACAATTAATTTATTTTTAAAATAGCTAAGAGCCTCTGGCCAAAAGACCGCTGAAAATATTTTAGGGCGAAATCACTTGATTTTGACGTGTAGGCTTGTGCTGAAATTATTTGCTAATGATTCGAACTTCCAACGAAACCCACGATGCGTACTTTTCAAAAATGTCCAGAAGTTCCAAACTTGGCCTCCACGGGCTCCACTAACAAACAATTGTGCTTTTTCTATGCATGATTGGGATGACAATTTTTGGGTTACGTTGTCATACGAGTACATATTTGGATTATAAACGAGGTAAATCTGTGCATTGGACTTGGTCAAAATTATAATACAACCAAATTAACCCAGAATTCTGTTCAAAATCAGTGAGTGTCTTCGCTGTGATATGTATTCTTATGTTTCTCAGTGTCTTCATATTTTGACAGCTTTGAGAATTTATAAACAAAATAAAGCAATAAGCCGAAAAAAAGCAATATTTACAATAGACAATATCTTGATGACGGAAATAGAAAAATGTCCACATCTGTTTTCGGGTTTCGGCCAAATTTTCTCGGGGGGCGCCAGTCCCACCAGACTTCGCAAAGGGGGGCGTGAACTGGAAAAGATTGGGAACCACTAACATGTTATTCCTTTCAGCATTCGATTTCAACATTTCGGTATAACCGTGTTTTACATAAAGTTAAATTATTGGTTCGTAACTTTTAGAAGTAATTTAAGAAATACTGAACAATTGTTATTTTTTTTAATTCTTAAGCAACAGTCGATTTTAACATTTCAGCTTCTTATTTATTCATGAAAAGAAAATATTTAACTCAATTTTAAGATGATATAGGACATCAATGTTTCAGATTTAAAATTTTTATATTTTCTAATTGTTCAACAAGGTTCTGTGCAATAGCAGCTTAGCAGCTGATATTGTCTGTTTGAAGAGTGGTTCTGGCCAGCTAAAAAAAAAACATAAAAAAAGTTCGTGGTTTCCGATGACAATACACACCTGCTCTTCAGTTTTATACCTGACTGTCGGCAAAAATACAACTCGCCTGTTCTTAAAACTTATCTAATGTTAAGGATAAGTGCAGTGTATATGGCATTGAAAAAATATGTCGTCTGAATTCATTCTTTCACAGCATTAGAAATGTGGAAACTTCCATAAAAAAATTGCCCCAAAATTGCCGCCTTCTAAAATCTGAATTTCCTTTTAGCTCATATCACGAAATAGCATGCTTTGCCCACTTTACAAAAGCTTCAATGTGAACGTGGCAATCCACCAAGCATCATTTAACACTTACATAAGGATCATCACCTAAACTCCCTATTTTCTTAAACTTATCATCATGTTTTGAAAGTCTTTACAGTCTGTAAGGTCTTTTTCAACTACATTAACTACACATACAAATACATTTTCATTAGATAATCAAGACAACACGGCGCGCTTTAATTTGCATTACTTCCACCACGAATTCAAGGCAAATTCAGTGGTTGAGGCATCTCCTTTAATACAGTAAAACACGTATAAGTGCACATCGATAATGCACAATTTTTTCGTGCACTTAAGCGTGTGTGCACTTATCAGTACTCCATAAAAACATCTAATTTACGCTGCATAAATGGAAACTAGTGGTAACAACTGATATTGTGTGGCTATACTTTGTAACGCTATAGTCAGAGCCGGCCCTAGGGGTGGACGAACTGGTCAGTCTCCCAGGGCCACTACTTTCAAATAACCATCACACCATGGAACCTTTTATTTTCGGCGGGGCCACCACTCAGAAAGTGCTCCACTCTCTAGGGGCCTTCACGCAACAAGATAATCAAAGCATACCTGATGCAAAATAAATTGAAATGCTGGGCGATGTTGTCAAATAAAAATGAAGTTGCAAATACGCTGGATGTTTCACATCTTATCGGAAATGTTTAAATGTCCGAACCCCAAAAACTTCAGGATAAACCTACGTCTATTCTATAAAAACAAAAAAAAAATTCCGTGGAATTACCTGATTCCAAAAATATAGAAATTGGTTTCGATTGAAAAATTCAAGTAATGCTTATGCGCAAATATTTTCAAAAATTGCTGTTTTAAAATTCTAAAGCTTAGGCTGCCTACTACAAGCACTCCGATATCAGTCAAGCCGCATCCATCTGACGGATGGTATTCCAAATGTTTGGCGAGGGAAAAGCATTGATACACCTTGACAGATTTTTTTACAGCTTTGCCGTATGTGCCAAACACATAAAACAGATCAGGAAAGTGTGTATGACCACATTATTGGGATTTTTTTGAAGCGCAAATAGTCCGACAATTAAATTTTTCTTTCAACGATAAATAAATACGTAAAAAAGAAAGACCTAGCTGACAGTCGTGCTTTGTGGCTGTGATCTTTCGGTCGCCACTCTGTGAAATAGACACTCATAGAGAAACGAGTTTCCAAACTCGGTACGACTCGTCGCAAGTTTATTATTCAGAAGAAGATGATAAGAAATATTCTTATCGTAGAATAATAAACTAACAATGCGACTAGGAAGTGGTATGGCTGACAACCGTATCACACTCCGAATTCAGTTGTCTTTGTAACGTTGATGACTACACACGGTAGTCGTCAACGCACCATGCTCCACTAAGAGTTACGGTAATCGAGAGAGAGAGCTGACAGTGGCAGCAATTCCAATTTTTTTCCTTAAACATAAAAGGGGTTTTATGAAACATTTACAACTCACCAGTCGCAGAATTTTAGAGCATTGCTATTTTGGCTTATACGTCCAAACCACGTCTTCATTTTTTTATTTGTTCACCAAGCTCAATTTGACAAAATAAAAAATATACCCAGCAAGCAATTTCTATCGTCCGCGATACGAATTCAATTCGCCTGATAGAAAACATTTCTCGAATTTCATATCGTTTTCGGATTAAAGGCGTCACTCCCTTCGTGAAGGAATAGTGACCGATATTAATTCGCCAGGATGATAATTTGGCGATAATAGACTAATACATAGAAAAAGTGAAAATTTTTTTTATTTTTTTTTCCCCCTTTTTTCTATTTTTTTTTCTTCTATTTCATC
Source organism: Microchrysa polita (assembly GCA_949715475.1). Lineage (NCBI taxonomy): Eukaryota > Metazoa > Arthropoda > Insecta > Diptera > Stratiomyidae > Microchrysa > Microchrysa polita. The sequence continues at coordinate 55,807,278 of OX454416.1, forward strand.
CTTAACTTTTTTTACCTTATTTTAACTTTACCTTTTTACACTTTGCTTCTACTGGGAATCGAACCGGGCACCTATCGTTTCGTAGTCCTACGTCCTACACCTGAGCTATCTAAGATTACAAATTATGGGAATAAATTAGTCGTTTTATATTTTGACAATTTCGTAATTCGCTCATTGGGAAGAATTACGATTTTATCATCCTAGCAATAATGAGAAGATATTTCGTTAATAGGAGTCACATTCCTGACATATTGATGACGATAAAGCGATTTTTCGTCGGGGAGACAAGCTTACGATAAATTTTTCATTTGAATGATATCGTTTTCGTATCATTTTTGTGATTTTTCGAATAAAATGATAAAATTGTTTGCTGGGTACCCTTTCATTCTATGAGCGAAGGGTATAAGGAGCCAGTAAAAATGTTTAAGAAAACTGCTTTGTGGCTTATCTTTGTAAAATATTTATAAGGTAGGGGATAATTTTCATTTGCCATTCCTAGCTCTCGTGCTTGCATTTTCGCCTTACTAGAATATATATAACGGTGATTAACTATCAAAATTCTATTAAAAAAAAAACATTGGCAAAGCGAAGACTTCCGCGACACAAAAAATTGCGAATCACTGATATAACGTGTGCAAAAAACATTCAGGCCAACAAGGTCAGACATTGGGGTGTCGTGCTACATCAACACAATAAAACAAAAAAAAAAATATTGACATATAAAAAAAAAAATGTAAGCCAACATTTTGGTTGGAAATTGGTAGGTGTCATCATCGTCGATTTGGCCCAGGGCCAACAGAATGCTAAGGCCGGCCCTGGCTATAGTTTTCAACAATTACACTGAACCAAAAGTTGTCGTAAATGCTATGAAAACCATCTTCAAATCAACGAAAAACTTCATTAAAAAAACCTCCAATGTTCTTGTTCGTCACTTCAATGAAACAAGTTTCGTTACGTAACGAAAACATTCATTATTTCGTGTAGAGTCTTTCGTTGATATTAAAGCGGAAATTTCGTACAGTTGAGGAACGCGATTCTCCATTTGAAGAAATGATTCTTCAAAGCAAATATTCGGTTTCGTTATTTTTTTTAATACAAAAAAAAATACGCACACAGCATTGAACCTAGACACAAGTGTAAGGGATGTTTCATTTGCCTCAATACGCTTTGAAAAGCATCATAAATTACCTGACTACAGTGGGATTTGATCCCGGGACCCTATGATTTGAAGACCTGCACCCTACCTACTACACCAACCAGACAACACGTGCTGAAGGTTTCTAAGATCCACATAAAGTATTTGTCAGAAAAAAAAGCTTTCATTAATGCTATGAACAATTCGTCAATATCGATATCATAAAAAATATACGTATCGTTGAACCAGAAAAACTTCCTGAATGTAACGTAAAGATTCTTCAACATGTTCCTTATTTTAACGAAATTTTACGTTAAATTTACAACAAGGAAAATAATCATTAGTTTTATGAAAGAAGTTTTTATTAACCTAATAAACGAATATTTTCTTCATGTCAATGTAAATATTCGTGATATTGACGAAAAAAATATAAACGAATCAGATTTCTTTAATGTGACGAAATGTGGCGTAAACCTTTATGAACGTCTACCTTCTCATAACGAATAATTACGTTATGGCAATGAAAATAAGTCAACGAATGCGATTCGTGGATAATAGGAAAATTAATTTTTTCAGTGTATATTTGACAGAGCCATGGACAAGCGACTTTGTAAAGCTTTCGAACTTTGGCAACAAATATTAACGAATGAGCACTACACATCTTTTTTAAATGTGATCAATGCAGGGGTCACCATTATCAAACTAACAGCTGATTGCAACAATCCCGTCAAAGGCGCCGGCTTTGAGGAATACATCTTGGGAAGATCATCGAACATAGATGTTGCGAATCGAGCTTTTTGTAGGCTTTTGGGACGTCAAATTGTGTGTAGCCTAAAATAATTTTGTTTGTACATTTTCAATAACAATTTATGGATGTCAAAATTATCACTTGCTTGCAGAAATGGAAAACAACATCCCAAAAAAATTTGTTCGCAAAAAAAAAGAAAAACCAAAATTTTCTAAGGACCTAACGACTTTGTGATGTCCTGCGATCTAAAGGAGGAGACTGACTGAGACTGCTAATATGAACGCTGGAATGACAAAGAAACTGCCGCTTTTGCTAAACAGTGTTTTTTTTTTCAAGACAATGTTTGATCTTAGCCTTAAGCTGCTCCCAAAAAGAGCAATTTTTAACTCTCAGATTTTCCTGCTTAAAGACAAAAATTATCTAGTAGACCTGATTTCCCTTTCTTCTACATTTTCATAAATTGAATCAACAAATATTAGATATCTCGGATTAGGATCGAATAAATTCGTAAGGAGGTTTTCACACTTGTACTTAACCTGGCCAGATTACGTAATCTGCGGTGTATGGTGAGTTAAAAAATGTATGGAATTTGACAGCTCAAGTTAAGTAATTTGCACAGATTACGTAATCTGGCCGTAAGTGTGAAAACCTCCTAAAATAGTCTTGTTCGAAACGTCTCCACTACTAAATATTTCAAATGCACATGTGCACTTATCCGTCATGAATCGTGTCCAAATGTTGTTAACCCTACCAAAAAATTACGTGCACTTAAGCGTGTTGTGCACTTATCCGTATTGTGAATGGATGGTGCATGAAAATTGTGTGCACTTATCCGAGTTTTGCACTTAAGCGTGTTGCACTAAACCGTGTTTTACTGTACTTTCTTTTCTACTACATACCGCCAGGATTTTATAGTCAGCATAGTCTGTCTGATGCTAATGGCAATATGTAGGAATTAACTGCATAGTTAATGAGATATCTATTTTAAGTTGAACGCGGGTGAGAACAATGGCAATTGGACCCTTTCTTTGGTGCGCCAAAACTTTCAGCAACACACATGGCATCTGTATGAAAGTTTTTAGTTGTGAGCGGACAGAATGATTTATGGGAAAAGTATAGTGTAGTATAGTAGTGATTTATCGGAAAACTCATAATGGAAAAATTGGGTGATTTTGCAATATGGCAATGGCAAAGGTATATCAGATTTGGTGGATTATATCAAGTTAGGATGGAAATATATTTTAAAGAAACAGTTTCAAAAACCACTTTCTAGTTAAATTTGCAAGTTTCTTTTTTTATTTTACAGTTTAATTATTGGGGATTAAGTAGCTTTTTCAGAAATGTCGTATATTGAATTAAATATTTCACACCATTGCATCCACCATAAATAATATTCACTTCTTGTAAAGCTCATTAAAAACTTCGGTAATTATAAATGAAGGTCCAGCTCCATTGAATTTCGCACTTTTAAATTATTCATTATTCTTAATGCCATTCTATAGCCTTATCCTTAAATGTAATAAACGTAAAAAGATAATTAAGACTCATTGATGATTTTTAGCATTTTATACGCAAAAGGATTCTCGCTTCAGTAACGAAATTTTCCAACAAGTATCCCGTCTTGATACTGCTATTTTATTCTATAATATAATAAGATACGAGTATAAGCTACTTTATTCAGTTCGACTTAAGTTGCAACTTATATATCCTTGAAGATTTGTTAAGAAGTTTCAAGTTTTTCGCATATTTGACGAAGCGAGTTTATGATGCCAGTGGAGGTGTGTTAAATAAGTCGACAGGATGATGCGACATGACAGTATGAGATCTGTACGCGTGAAGAACAGCTCAGGAAATAACAGGATGCAGGAGACGTCATCGTCGTACATTATAAGTCATAAATCATTCATTAGTACAAAGTGCGTACTTTTCAAGCTGAAAATTGTGTGTTCAGCTTTCTGGTTATATGCGAGTTATATGTCCTTTTAAAGGTCAAGTGATAATGACGATGGTAGATTTGGTGAAAATCGTCAAAATGTTGGATTAGGTGGGAGCATACTTCGGATGGATTATTTATTATTAAGGACGAGTTACGAGGTTACTTTAAAGTGAGGGAATCAGTAAATTTTTTTTAGTCTGTGCTCGTATCTTGGTGTCATCGGTTTTTTGGAAGAGAAAGATTATCATCATTGCCATAAGGTGGTTTTTAGTATAAACACTAAAATTGTAATTTCAGTGTTGTTTTACTATAACTCAGTGCCGGATTAAGCCAGCGCGGGGCCCGTGGCAAATGACAAGTGCGGGGCCCCTTGAAATGCATTATATTCATGTTTGAAACCTGGAGCCTGGATTAACCCAATTAATAATTGTCGTAACTCATCCGAATTTTCTAAAATCCTATCTATCTTTACTAGAAAGAGAAGATTAATAGAAGTATATGGAAAGTAACTATTGAAAAAGATTCGACGCGTTGAATGCTACTGAAGAAAGCAGCACAATGCATTTTAAATGGATGACGTCAATATAGCTTTTGCTCCCACCTATTTAAAATGCATTGGGCCGCTGCTGCGGTTGCTATTTCCATTCTATTTATATCATAAGATAATTTAAATTTATTCAACTCAACAAATACATTATAACTTAGCTCCAATTTAAGTCGAGACGAAGCTTGGAAAATGAAGAAGAATTTGTACTATTTCACTATGCACTTAGCTCCAGTTAAAGTCGAGACGAACCTTGGAAAATGAAGAACCCTTTGTATCGTTTCACTATATGGACTGAGCTCAATAGCGTTAAGTGGTTGCCACACTTACCAACTGTATCCTTGCAAAACGTTATTTCGCTTAATCACGTTTTTTTTTCCTTTTATGTATTTCCACATGTCCACCATTGGGACACCGAGCTGGTGATGCAGCCCCGGGGTTGGGTTCCTGAAGGTGAGTGCATTCACCGGATGGAGAAATCCCCATCTGACAATAAGACCTTGTCAGTAAAACGCCAAAGGTCCAAACCGCCCGAAGGACTGGGAGATAAGGCCGTAACGGCTAGGTGCTCTCCTGGCGGTATACCCCGTAGAAGTTATCTATGTCCATTGGGTACTGTTGCTACGCAAATGGCAGAGTTCGTGGTCGTGCAACGGGACGTCAGAGCACACGACCACACCGAACAATTTGTGTTTAGAGCGGCTATTGATGTATGGGAATAGTGTCATAGTAATTATTTCCCATACCGAACGCAGCCCACTGTCAAGAATGTATTATTAGTCAAGGAGGCCGTGTACCTCTGACGTCACGTTAACCAACGACCGAGTACATTACCGCTCCCAGGGTAAAGGAGGTAGCATTTTTAATGCAATTTTATTCGCCTTCACTAAATCTCTCTCTTCATTACCGTAACTCCTAGTGGAGCATGGTGCGTTGATGACTACCGTGTGTAATCATCAACGTTACAAAGACAACTGAATTCGGAGTGTGATATGGTTGTCAGCCTTACCACTTCCTAGTCGCATTGCTAGTTTATTATTCTACGATAAGAATATTTCTTATCATCTTCTTAATAATAAACTTGCGACGAGTCATGCCGAGTTTGGAAACTCGTTTCTCTATGAGTGTCTATTTCACAGAGTGGCGACCGAACGATCACGGACACAGAGCACGACACTAAATCTAAAACACTAAATCTATAAACGCATAATTTTGACGAAAACCCATAGTCCTTTGCCTTCCATTACCTAATTTTTTGGGTTATGACTCCATCTTCGCTTGCAACGAAACACATAAACGATCGCTCTTCTACAATACCCTATCTTTCGAATGAATTTTTGACGTTCGTCCAAATCGTCCGAACACTTTTGAATTACATGATAGAGGATTTTCGTTTCGTGTGCTCGAAAAACGAAAGTCCTATTACTTTCGAAAAGAAGCTATTCGTTTTCGAGTTACATGATACCTCTTTGGCTATTTCGAAAGTAATTCCTTTCGAATTGAATTACATGATCGGCCCCAGTTCATTTCCCAGGTCCGGATATGAACTTACGTTAATTCCGCCTCTTTCTAAGATATCTTCTGCCGATGAAATCATCAACTCCCGAAGTATACCAAATACACTATTTACTTGATTATAAACTTCCATGCGTCTAGTTAGTGAAGAAAGTATAATTGATAATATGACAATAAAGACAATAAAGACATTGACTTCAAAGGTTTAGGCAGGTCCTTGACTGTCAACAATTTCATCGCGGATTGAGGAGCCACTGAAATGGTCATAATTTGTGTTCCGCTTTCGGTTTCGATCGATTGGTATTCCTCACAACCCATTGGGTGAATTCAAATTGTAAGACGAATCCGGACGGGTAAACTTGCAAGACAAGATCCATCGTTCTTACAATCTGAAATGGATAATGCTTGTCTGCTGGCCACTATAAAAGCTCTCGCCGTCCGTTTGTTTGTGCTAATAAACGGACGGCGAGAGCTTTTGTAGTGGCCAGCAGACAAGCATTATGCATTTCAGATTGTAAGAACGATGGTTCTTGTCTTGCAAGTTTACCCGTCCGGTTTCGTCTTATAATTTTAATTCAGCCAATGGCTGATTTCAGATTGTAAGACGGAACCGGACGGGTAAACTTGCAAGACAAGAGAGCTTTTGTAGTGGCCAGACAAGCATTGTGCATTTCACATTGTAAGAACGCGTCTTACGAAAGAAAAAAATCGTGACACGATTGTTTTTCTTTCGTAGGAATCGTACGATCGATAAGACGATTGCATCTACCAATAGTTCAGGCGTTCTGCAAAGACAATTAGCGCGTGATTTACTTGCATTTTAATCTTGTCGACTCGTCACTTCATTGTACACTAACTTTGGAGCGTGCATGGCAACATTTATACATACTTGCTGTGTGATTATTGTTCGCCGGTCCGTGTTTTGATCGGATAGTGTGAAATGATCATACGATGGTTCTTGTCGTGCAAGTTTACCCGTCCGGTCGTTTTCTTACAATTTGATTTCAGCCATTAGATCTATGGCTTTTGATTCTATATCTTTGTATGCGAACCGCATTGCCTGTACGTAGCAATGTATAAAGGCTTATACAGAGCCTATCCCGTATTAATGTCTTGATCAGTCGACTGTAATGAAGCGTTAGTCGCTTGTAAGTTTTCTAAAATGTCATTCCATTCTACCATCAATATTTCTGTTTCTTGCCTGTTCATTTTGGAAGCTAGTCCGTAAGCTTGATTACGACACTCAGCTTTTGATCTTGGTTATTGGATAAGTCACCCAAAATTCGTTTGATAATGGGAAAACCACCTAAAATTGCCTTCGTCGCATCAGGTCGTGCAGAGATTGATATTTTCGAACCAGTATCTTGTATGACCTTCATGAAAATACCCCACCGATTGGTTGAAGGAAAATAAAAATTTATGCTTTTTTCCAAAATTCTGCAGCTTATTTATTTTTTGAGGCAAGCGCGGGGCCTGTGGCATTTGCCACCTTCTGCCACGTGGTTAATCCGGCACTGCTATAACTCCTAGTAGAGCATGGTGCGTTGACGACTACCGTGTGTCGATAAGCATATTTCTTATCATCTTCTGATAATAAACTTGCGGCGGGTCACGCCAAGTTGGAAACTCGTTTCTCTCTGAATCTATATATCACAGAGTGGTGACCAAACGATAACGGCCACAGATCACGACAATTTCAGGATTTCAGTGAAAACTACCAATTTGGAACGAGTTTTTTGTAACGCACGGTGAACTAGAATAAAATAATGTAAGAAACATTATGATCGTAAGACTATGCGCCGATTTTTAATAGAATCGTACAAGCACCTCTCCTTGTCAGAAGTTGGAGAAAATTGAGATGGAAAAAAAGATTGTTTTTGGGTCAAATCACGCAAATTTGACTTTGAAGCTCTGTAAAAACCAAACCTCTTATCGGATTTTAGTGTGGTTAGTTTTATTTTATAGGTAAATTTGCTGGCTGTAATAATCATTTTATTTCACTGTTCTAGCTGGTCTAGCTTTGCAGATATTAGGCTTTAAGTCGTGCAAGAAAATGATTTTTTCAAAAACCTTTAAATGCCTGTGGCAGCTAAAGGGTTAAGCTGAGGGGTATGTTCGTACAACTTTTTTACTGGAAATCAACTGAGGAACCGCAATCCGGTGCGTTTATGCGGCAGTTTCCGGACACCCTGTATACCTAGTATCTCTAAGTAATCACACTCTCGTTAAGATACCCTTCGCTCGTAGAGTGAAAGGGTTTATTAACTTTGTCATGAAGTTTGTAAGGCATTGAAGGAAGCATCTCCGACAATATAAAATATGTATATGTACATATGTCATCCGCATGACGAGGGGAGTCAATTGTCTGTCTGTCCATCTGTTGCTACGCGTTTTATTCGGTCAGTTTAAAAGCTATGAAGCTAAAATTGTGTACACTTGGTTCTTTCTGTTGCAGGCAGTTTGTATGTTTGAATCGCTAAAATCATAGACAATGGGGCCATGGGGTTGCCATACAAACCAACCCCCCAAATTAGGTTCTTATATGAAAAACTTTTTTATTCGTGCACCAATTTCCACCAAACTTCACACAAATGTGTTTCTACTGATGACACAAAACGTATGAATGAATAGATGGAATCGGACCATGAAGTCATGGGACTGTCATACAAACCCAACTCCCCAATTATAGTCTAAGAGCCCAAGTGGAAATTATTTACAACTATTTCCTCTCCATTCTGTTACACATTATCGCAAATTTCACGATTGGAGATGCCCCAAAACGGTAGTCTCCCTCCTGGACAGTGGGGCTAAAGGGGTGGCAGACAACTTCAAAGTCGTTAATAGTTGCAAAAATTTGCAACTATTTCCTCACTGTTCGTGCTTTGCACGATCATAGTACTTGGTCCACTGATAACGAAAATTCAGATGGCAGACACTTTCAGTGGGGCTAAAGTGGTGGCAGACGAGCCCAAAGTCGTTAATAGTTGCAAATATTTGCAACTATTTCCTCGCGTTTGATTCATATACCATTTCATAGAGGACGAGTCCCCGCATATAAATTCCAAAAGGCAGACAAAAATTGGGGGGCTAACATGGTGGCAGACGCGCTCCAAAATTTGAAATTTGTATGAAAAATGGTAAGTGCTTCTACAAAAATAACGCTAACTCCACCATGCTAAATCATATAGGTACAGAAAGAGCTTAATTATTTTCCAGACACTTCCCTGAGTACTTAAGCCAAATTTCATTTCAAAATTCCAGTTACAACGCGGTTAATTTATCAATCGAAATTTGACTATTTTCAAGTAAATTTACTGGCAATATAGTACATACACAGAAAGCGAATATACAAAGTGACATTTTCCCCTAATATCACACGGATGGCCCTCGGCAGCGATTCTTTTTGAACGGCACATCATTCAGGACACCTTGCTAAGTATATGTTTCCAAAGGCAGACAAAAACCTTTAAAAGGACGACGAGCAGACGAGCCTAAAGTGGAGTAAAAAGTGGGATTTTGTGAGAAATAACAAGGATCTAATTTTCCCCTAATATCACACGGATGGCATCCAGCAGCGATTCTTTTTGGACCGCATATCACTTAGGACACAATGTTAAGTAAATACTTCCAAAGGCAGACATACAGTATTAAAAGGACGATCAGCAGGCGAGCCCTTAAATGGGGCAAAAAGTGAAATTCTGCAAAAAACAACAATTATCTCTCGCGGAAGCATTTCCCCTTAATATCACACGGATGGCCCGCAGCAGCGTTTCTTTTTGGCCGGTATATCATTCAGCACACCATGCTTAGTATTGATTTTCAATGGCAGATATACAGCACTAAAAGGACGACCAGCAGACGAGCCCTTAAATGGGGCACAAATTGGAATATTGCGAGAAACAACAATTATCTCTCGCGGAAGCATTTCCCCCTAATATCACACGGATGGCCCGCAGCAGCGTTTCTTTTTGATCGGCATATCATTTAGCACACCATGCTAAGTATATATTTTCAAAGGCAGACATACAGCACTAAAAGGACGATCAGCAGACGAGCCCTTAAATGGGGCAAAAATTGGAATATTGCGAGAAACAACAATTATCTCTCGCGGAAGCATTTCCCCCTAATATCACACGGATGGCCCGCAGCAGCCTTTCTTTTTGGCCGGTTTTTCATTCAGGACACAATGTTAAGTCAATATTTCCAAAGGCAGACATACAGTATTAAAAGGACGATCAGCAAGCGAGCCCTTAAATGGGACAAAAAGTGGAATTCTGCAAGAAAAAACAATTATCTCTCGCGGAAGAATTCCCCCCAATATCACACGGATGGCCCGCAGCAGCGTTTCTTTTTGATCGGTATATCATTTAGCACACCATGCTAAGTATATATTTTCAAAGGCAGACATACAGCACTAAAAGGACGATCAGCAGACGAGGGGCAAAAATTGGAATATTGCGAGAAACAACAATTATCTCTCGCGGAAGCATTTCCCCCTAATATCACACGGATGGTCCGCAGCAGCGTTTCTTTTTGACCGGTTTTTCATTCAGGACACTATGCTAAGTATATATTTCCAAAGGCAGACATAAAGCATTAAAAGGACGATCAGCAGACAAGCCCTGGGGCAAAAAGTGGAATTTTGCAACAATTATCTTTCGTTGCAGCATTTTTCCCTAATATAACAAGATATCATATCATTCAGAACACGATGCTAAGTGTATATTTCCCAACGCAGACAAAAACCTTAAAAAGCAGACGTTCCTAAAGTGGTGCAAAAAAAGTTCAAAAAGTGATAATTGTTGTTTTCCGCAAAATCACACTTTTCGGCCGACTTAAGGGCGCGTCTGCTGATCCTCCTTTGAATGCTTTATGTCTGCCTTTGGAAACATTTACTTAATATGGTGGCCTAAGAGATATGCCGTCCAAAAAGAATCGCTGCTGGGTGCCATCCGTGTGATATTAGGGGCAAATGCTGTCACGAGATATCATTGTTGTTTTTCGCAAAATCAAACATTTTGCTGATCGTCCTTTTAAAAGTTTATGCCTGCTTTTGAAAATATTTACTTAGCATTGTGTCCTGAATGAAAAACCGGCCAAAAAGAAAGGCTGCTGCGGGCCATCCGTGTGATATTAAGGTAAAATCCTGCAACGAGAGATAATTGTTGTTTTTCGCAAAATTCCACTTCTTGCCCCATTTAAGGGCTCGTCTGCTGATCGTCCTTTTAGTCCTGTATGCTGCCTATGAAAATATATACTAACCATGGTGTGCTAAATGATATACCGGTCAAAAAGAAACGCTGCTGCGGGCCATCCGTGTGATATTAGGGGGAAATGCTTCCGCGAGAGATAATTGTTGTTTCTTGCGGAATTCCACTTTTTGCCCCATTTAAGGGCTCGCCTGCTAATCGTCCTTTCAATACTGTATGTCTGCCTTTGGAAATATTTACTTAGCATTGTGTCCTGAATGAAAAACCGGCCAAAAAGAAAGGCTGCTGCGGGCCATCCGTGTGATATTAAGGGGAAATGCTTCCGCGAGAGATAATTGTTGTTTCTCGCAATATTCCAATTTTTGCCCCATTTAAGGGCTCTTCTGCTGATCGTCCTTTTAATACTGTATGTCTGCCTTTGGAAAATATTTACTTAACATTGTGTCCTAAGTGATATGGGGTCCAAAAGGGATCGCTGCTGGGGGCGATCCGTGTGATATTAAGGTAAAATCCTGCAACGAGAGATAATTGTTGTTTCTCGCAAAATTCCACTTTTTGCCCCATTTAAGGGCTCGCCTGGTGATCGTCCTTTTAATAGTGTATGTCTGCCTTTGGAAGTATTTACTTAACATTGTGTCCTAAGTGATATGCGGTCCAAAAAGAATCGCTGCTGGATGCTATCCTTGTGATATTAGGGGAAAATTAGATCCTTGTTATATCTCACAAAATCCCACTTTTTACTCCACTTTAGGTTCGTCTGCTCGTCGTCCTTTTAAAGGTTTTTGGCTGCCTTTGGAAACATATACTTAGCAAGGTGTCCTGAATGATGTGCCGTTCAAAAAGAATCGCTGCTGAGGGCCATCCGTGTGATATTAGGGGAAAATGTCACTTTGTATATTCGTTTTCTGTGTATGTACTATATTGCCAGTAAATTTACTTGAAAATAGTCAAATTTCGATTGATAAATTAACCGGGTTGTAACTAGAATTTTGAAATGAAATTTGGCTTAAGTACTCAGGGAAGTGTCTGGAAAATAATTAAGCTCTTTCTGTACCTATATGATTTAGCATGATGGAGTTAGCGTTATTTTTGTTGAAGCACTTACCATTTTTCATACAAATTTCAAATTTTGGAGCGCGTCTGCCACCATGTTAGCCCCCCAATTTTTGTCTGCCTTTTGGAAGTTATATGCAGGGACTCGTCCTCTATGAAATGGTATATGAATCAAACGCGAGGAAATAGTTGCAAATATTTGCAACTATTAACGACTTTGGGCTCGTCTGCCACCACTTTAGCCCCACTGAAAGTGTCTGCCATCTGCAATTTCGTTATCAGTGGACCAAGTACTATGATCGTGCAAAGCACGAACAGTGAGGAAATAGTTGCAATTTTTTGCAACTATTAACGACTTTGAAGTTGTCTGCCACCCCTTTAGCCCCACTGTCTAGGAGGCAGACTACCGTTTTGGGGCATCTCCAATCGTGAAATTTGCGATAATGTGTAACAGAATGGAGAGGAAATAGTTGCATTTGAAGTGTCGCTGGCTCTAGGTCTATTAGGTTCTTCAATGAAAATTTTGTTTGTGCATCAATTCCAACTAAACTGCAGAGAAATGTGTTTCTTATCATGCCACGAAACATATGTAAAAATGGATGCTATCGGACACTGGCGTTATGGGGCTGCCATACAAACCCAACTCCTCAATAAGGTTCTAATAATAATTTTTTTATTATTTTTACACCAATTTCCACCAAGCCTCATACAAAATGTATTTCTATTGATTCCACAAAACGTGTAAAAATCGATGGCATCCGACAAAGGGTAACAGGGCTGCCATTACACCCCCTCCCAATTAGATTATTTTAAGAACAACTTTCTTATGTGTACACCAATGGAGACTCCAACAAGATTTCAAATAAATATATTTCTATTGATGGCACAAAACATTTATGTAAAAATGAATGGAATCGGACCATGGGATCATGGTGTCCCAACCACTCAACCCCCAAAATTAGGTTATTCTAAGATTTTTTTTGCATGAATTTTAACCAAACCTTATATGTATCAATGTATCTTTACCGAAACTACAAAAAATATGTAAAAACAAAAATATTCGTACTATGGGGCCACGACCCCCACACAATTTTTCTAAGAATTTGTTTTGTTTGTGCAGGTTTTCTAACTAGACCTCACACGCGTATGTTTTATCAAGGTAACGAAACTTATGTGAAAACGGCATAAAAAGAAAGGAGGAGGGAGGGGGGGATTAAACACAAGTCATAGGTATGCCGAAAAAAACTATTAGCCCGAGGAGAGTGAAGGGTATCCAAATTTCGGCCACGCCGGAAACTAGTCTCGGTCTCGTTAGACCAGACATGTTACACTCGCGGCCCGCGGGCCTCAGGCGGCCCACCTGGCAGTTCTGTGCGGCCCGCGGTCATGTCGAAGTGCGAAATGTGTATGAACAGAAAAATGGTGAAATTGGTAAGGTGAAAAATTCAGCCGTTGAACTTACGTCTAAATAAATACTAAAACTCGTCAGTCAAACTATGTATTTTAGGAATTTGTCTACAAATACTACAAACAATTTGCTGCTGGTTATTTGGTTTTATAAGGCAGCTCATCTTTTTGTACAGGAAAATACTTAGCTCCTCTTTATGAAAATGTTCTGTCCCGAAATGAACTTAATAAAAAATTGGTTGGCTTACCGAACATGAATTGAGATTTTATTTGGAAAAATAAGTTTTAAAAATTCCGGAAGTCTTGGAATTGGAATTCCGGAAGTCTTGGAATTTTAATTTTTAAATATTCTTGGACTTTGGACTACATTTTTCGGAAGGTGATCCAGACATCCAGACTTACTGCCATATTTTTAAATCTGTAAACAACTTTCGTAATAAGATGTGATAAAAGTTTTTGAAATTTTCCTCCTGCGGCCCACCTAAACCTGAGGAGAGTATCATTTGGCCCGGGCCAGGTTTTGAGTTTGACACCCCTCCGTTAGACTGTACACTTCGATGTGCAGATGCTGACGAGCTAGCAACAACCCTTGTCGTAACGAAGTTTTAAGAGAACGTAAGCTGATTCATGCAGTAACTGTTCATCAAGAGCTGTAATTGATATGTATAATACTCTTTCAATAAAACGACTAACCTACATTATATAAATTTTCTAATCAATCAATTTTAACAATCGCAAAGGAAACATATACTTCGTCCTAGTATTTTTTATGACCGCGGTGTGCCATTGATTATGACTTTTCTTCGTTGAAAATTGAATATACCGTTCGTTTCACTTTTGTCAATAATAGGTGTACATAAATCCTTGTTCACGATGCGGAAATTCAAGCCCTAGATACACTATAGAACGCCGCCGGTCCGTGTTCGTTCCTTTCCTAGTACGTATTATATCCGGATGGATCTGCAAGGGTGTGGGATTTCAGATAGCAAAGCAAACATTCTATCGTCACGGGTGGTAATCGAAACAATGTATGTATGTGTACGTATTTTCGGTTCGATGGGTTACATATCGCGCTACACAATCCTGCTATATTGCTGCTCGACAGCAATCTGATGCTGTGAGAACACGCAATAAAGTTGTGTTCTCAACGGTACAGATGTGATGTATGTTACAAGAAGACACGTCGCGTACTAACATTTCATACTTGTTTGTAGCATGCCATGCTAGGGCTAGGGGATGTATTGTATACACTTCAAAACAGGAAGGTACAACAGCATCGTAAAATGATTTTATGTTGGCATTCGAACGGAAACCTGAAAGGCAGAAGTCCAATTTAAGATTGATCGACGGTGAATATGCCGCAAGGTCGGCTCGACTGGCTTGGAAACCATTTTCATCTCCTCGAAACCGATTCGGATATATTTTTATGATGGCATATCATGTGAGTTTATCCAACTCGGGGAGAGGAAACACTTGGTCGAATAATTGCTGGAGCCTGGAGGTAAAATCAAATGGATCAATATCAGGTAAATTCGCTGATGATGCGATGGTTTAAAAAGGAGATTCCATTATGCTTAAGCTTGTATGGAAGTAAATATAGAAAACAGCGAAATACGTAATTGGATAAATATTAAATATCACACTAAAATATACGTACAAGGAATTTTGATGGTTTTTTATATAAATTAAATGGTTAGAAGTATAGGAGGTAACATTTAGAACATGGAAATAAAATAACAGTAAAATCGTGGTCGTACTGATT
Source organism: Microchrysa polita (assembly GCA_949715475.1). Lineage (NCBI taxonomy): Eukaryota > Metazoa > Arthropoda > Insecta > Diptera > Stratiomyidae > Microchrysa > Microchrysa polita. Next base: position 55,822,588 of record OX454416.1, read on the forward strand.
CGTTGGCTAGGAGGTGTGCGAGCTGGTCTAACCAAAAAAGGTAAAGTACTTAATTCACCGAGCGAAGAACTTGCATTTACATATTTCTCCAGTGAAAATGACTAAATTTAAGATAAATTTCATGATTGATTGTCGATGACGCCCTATGAAATAAAGTGTAATTGCATTGTTTTCGCTGGCGAAATGTAAAAAACCAATGTGGAGACTATCATGTAAAGCACTGTTTCCCAACAGGTGGTCCGCGGACCGAAGGTGGTCCGTGAGAGACCCGAAAGTGGTCCGCGAGGTACTATGGGGACTACTTCTGAAAAAGGAGTTTTAACCGTGATTAAGTGAAATAACAGGCATGAGCTTTGAAAATTTTTATAGTATAAATAAAGAACTGAATACTTTCGTTACTAGGTATGCGGTTGATCTGAAAATGCGATGTGCAGACCTTAAGATAAGTTGCGAAAAGCTCGGTGGTCTCCGTTAGAGATGTAACGGATCTTGTTTAGCGGATGAGGATGCGGATGCGGATGCAAAATAGTATAAGATTGAGGATGCGGATGAGGGTGCGGTAGAGCATATGATCGAATATGTAGACAAAAATATTTAGATTTCACACTTTTCATGAAGATGAAAAAAAGTTGAAATTCCTCTGATTAGTGTGGTTAAAAATTGAAAAGTTGCATACTTCCTTACTTCGCTTCACCTTAAAAAAACGCACTTCACCCGCCTCAGTTCAATTCATTTAAAACAAAACCACTCAAACACTAGTCACAAAACTGCGAACCGGAGTGCGTTCCTTAATTCACTCGTAGCTGTAGTCATCGCTGACTACCGTCAGAGTTGTAAGCGGTGTGAGAGAATGAGACGGAAAGTGAATGGGAGTAACTATTTTCACTCAGATCATATAAATGGAACGCGCTCCTGCTGTGCTGACCGACAAACTGAAGTTCAGTTGTGTATACGATACCAGAATACAATTTGTCTCAATGCATTCCTTTATAGTTACAAAGTAGCACGTGGGTCGCATATATCCGCTAATTGTCTGCATACAAAAATGAGGATTGCGGATGAGAATGCGGATGTAAATATTTATAAGATGAGGAAGAGAATGCGGATGCGGAGTTTAATTTGTATGCGAATAATCCGCGATTGCGGATGCGGACATCTCTAGTCTCAGTATACATTGTACCGGTGATTTTCGGGAAGTAGTGGATTTTTCCTCGCATAATGTGACACTATTGTCTGTAACTAATTGTTTTTACTTCTGAAGTTAATTGGCACAGTGTCCAAATTTTGCCACAGTATCATTTGAAGACTAAGCATGTTAGAGTAATCTAACCACTTCAATCCTCCTTAATCCGGTAAAACCGCATCCAATGAATTATTATCGGACAAAGTTAGACACCACCAACTCTGAAAGTTAGGTGTCTCTGTCCTGTTCTGAAGAACCTAAAGAACTGCCGACGTTACTGCCTGTGCCTATACTTTAATTTTGGTAGTTACTACGGTAAATTCTTCACCCATATTCATTTTGTCGAAGGTATAAGAGTGCTCATAAAAGATGGACAAAAGTCGGTACTAAGTTACTCGATGAAATGTTACATTGCAGGTTTTCAGTTTTTCTAAAGCCGGCCCAACTTAGCGCAATGTTCGCCGTACCACACAAAAGAAAAACAGAGGAATCGAATTTTATCGTCATTTGGGTGGTGGTTCTCCTCAATACGAGGCGGTTACAGAGGAGGAATTTGGTGTTTTCTTCTGATGTTTCGAGCCATTTTTGTCATAAGGTGTCGTAAAAAAACCAATAAAAAAATCTAAAACCTTGTGAAAAAATCGCGAAATTCCCTTTATTAAAAAATATGGTGGTCCGTAGTGACTCATGTTCAAGCAAAGTGGTCCGCAGTCATTTGCGAGTTGGGAACCACTGATGTAAAGTGACCATCAAGCGAATTCGATTTCACGATGATAAAAATTTTGTATGTATTTGCACGGACCCCCAACACAAAACACAGTAAGGATTCGAGCAAAATATGGACTCACTCGATGTAAGGCAATTGAGTGCTTGATTAAAAAAAATACCGGCGTACAGAGGGCTGCGCCCGCAATACGAGGGTTTTTTAGAATTTTGATGCATAGTGAATATTTTTTGTACAAATATTTTATAAGCAATAGATAAGAATTGTGCACAACATTAATGAAATGCTTCCTGTAAATCTATTTTTGGATTGGTCTAAAAAAACGCGTTCCAGAATGAAAGGCTAACGCCTTTCATTCTGTTCCACCTTTAATTAGACCAATCCAAAAATAGATTTACTATTTACCCAGTTTGTATAAAAGTACTCCAAGGCAAATCTACAGAAATTTTTCGATTTAAGATTTCTGATGGCCTTTGAGCAAAAAGAAACTCAGGCAAACATAAGGATGGCTTGGCTTTATATATGAACTTATTAGCTGTAAATCTACTGTTACTGTTTTTTAAATCAAGGAAAAGCAACTTATATTAAATGATTCCATTGTGTCCTTTGACATAAGAGCCCACGCAAGCTTTCTTATGAGTATTGAACAAGTATACTTTTGCAGCTATTCAGGGACACCCTGTTAACTTGGTCCCACAAACTTCAAAAATATTTGTGGCAAACACTATTGCCATTCTATGCATTTCCACCAAATTCCATGTTCATTGTTTCATCAAGAAATGCTTAAGAGGCTTCCCTTGCATTGTGAAAGGCCCTTACTAAATACTTACTTGGCTATATTTCCGGTTTGGATACAGTTATTCGCATGAAAATTCGTAGACATATTCCCTATGAAATTTTCTAAAAATCCTTAGCAGAATTGCTATATATGGAAACCTAAGAGGGGCTACACACGAACAAATTGAAATTTTACAAATTTACTGTTATTTTCTTTTCCTTAGCAAAAGTCAACAGTCTTAATATTTAACGTATATAAGCCCATACAGACCAATCTTTGTGCAAAGTTTCATATCGATCCCTATAACGGTTTAGAAAAACGGAGCTCGAAAAGGAAGTTTAACTTTAAACGCCATTAACTTTTTTACCGTTACTCGAAACTGAAATTTTTTTATTGATATGAGATGTACTCGTTTAGATCTTTGATTTAAATACCCATACGTCAATCTCCGATGCAAACTAAAAAAGTCGACTTTTTTAAAACGTTCGGGACACCCTGTTATCTTCTTCCTACCAACTTCTAAGGTATATGTGCCAAAGACTGTAACCATTCTACACATTCATACCGAATTTCATGACAATCGGTTGAGCCGTTCGCGAGTTATTTAGTGAACAGACGGACGGACGGACGGACGGACGGACAAAATCGATTTTATAAGGGTTTTTTGAAAAAATTCTAAAAAACCCTAAAAACACACACACTGACTCGCTACGAGTAGAATATTTTGTTTGGTGCCTTTTTCCTGAAAAAAAAAATAGAAGTTCTAGCTCCACCCAAGAAAAAAGGTCGTGTATACTTTTAGTTTCCTCCTACACAACTGTTCGATTTTGGGCTACAGACGCGAGATCATGACAATCCCGGTATAAATTCATAACGTGATACACATTTGGTTCCATATACATGGTGTCCGGAAACCCATAAAGGCACCCGATTGTGATTCTTCATCTGATTGTTAGCAAAAAAGTTGTACGGAACATATCCGCGATTCTTAACCCTTTAGCTGCCACAGGCATTTGAAGATTTTTGAAAAAATAATTTTCTTGCACGACTAAAACCTCAATATCTCAAAAGCTAGACTAGCTAGAATAGCGAAATAATTAATAATTACTACAGCCAGCAAATTTACCTGAAAAATAAAACTAACCAAACTAAAATCGGATAAGAGGTTTGGTTTTTATAGAGCTTCAAAGTCAAATTTTTGTGATTTGACCCGAAAACAATCTTTTTTTCCATCTCAATTTTCTCCAACTTCTGCGGATTGTAAGATTCTTTCAAAAATAAAAGAATCGTACAAGCACCTCATAAATAGATTGTTTTTGGGTCAAATCACAAAAAAAAATTGACTTTGAAGCTCTGTAAAAACCAAACCACTTATCCGATTTGTTTTATTTTTGAGGTAAATTTGTTGGCTGTAATAATCATCTTATGCCGATATTCTAGCTAGTCTAGCTTTGGGAATATTGAGCTTTAAGTCGTGCATATTATTTTTTCAAAAATCTTCAAATGCCTGTGGCAGCTAAAGGATTAAGAATTGGGGGTATGTTCCGTCCAACTTTTTAGCTGGAAATCAGTTGAGGAATCACAATCCGGTGCATTTGTGCGGCAGTTTCCGGACACCCTATATGCTTGTAAAAATCGTTTGTAGCTCAAATCAAATAAAAAAAAATTATCAAAATTTCTTTAAAAAATAAATATCAAAAACAATTTAACATCTTTCTCGATACTTTCACGTGTCACTGTTAATGTGCCCGCCAAAATGTCATTTTAGAAGCGTTAAGGAATTGGCGGTCAATTGAATACATGTATATATGTATGCATGTATTGGTTTGTGTGTGTGCGGGATGTACGAGGCAGGAAAAAATGGTAATCGGGAATAAATAAAAAGATTAAAAGGAAAAGGATTGTTGGAGGACATACCCAGATTTCGGCATTCATTTCATTCCATTCTCTATTCAGTTCATTATTCATCGCAAAATTGCGATAGAAGTTCGAAAATCCGGCATACATGTTATGGGAATCGGAAAAGGGTAATAGCGGAGAGTTAGGATTTGGAACACAACACAACAAACATAACTTCACATTTAAAATAGGATTTAACAAATTAAATGCAAACAACTAATAAGATTAGGAATAAATGTAAAACAAATAGTGATGATAACAAACAAGATTATGCAAAGAAAACACAACGGAAATGACGTAACAAGCAAACGACCGCCCACGTCCGAGCTCTTTCACGAAGTAGACACGAAAGATAAGATAAATACCATGCCGCCTACTCGTAAAAGTTCTGTGAAGGAAATTTCCAGGGAGCATGAATGGGATATTTTTAGTTTAACGGGCAATTAGTGTAGACACAAACCATAGTGAGGACAAAGCCCGCGGACTAATGCTTCGAATTTCCCCGAGGATACAAGGACATTTTTAGTAATTAGAAGCAAGGTTAATGTCTTGGAATAGGGAATTTTTTAGGAAGCTTTTCGTGATATAAGGTGATGGTGGGGAGATTAGGGTGGTGAATGTATAAGAAAAATTGATACATATAAAGAAACTTTTAGCCAGGACAACAATCGTCACCACTTGGCGAAAAACTGGCGCTTGCATTCGCAGGAGATGAGTTAAATTACAATTTTTCGCGAACTGCGTCATTAAAAAGGTAAATTAAGAGTCAATTTGAATCGCGAGGTCCATATATGAGTTCTCCAATTGCAAAACTCGTTAAGTGTCATTCATTTTATTTAAAGAAAATCGCAAAATAAAAACGGCGAGAAGTTTATTTTGTAGTTATTGCATTTTTTTCTTCTGGAAATAGGTTGACCATCTAAATAAATGGCGATATGGCATAATAATCCTACATTCGTAGTTTTCTAAATAAACTAGAAAATTGTTTGGATTTAACGAATTTTGCCACTGGAGATGGGTTTTAACGAGTTTTGCAACTCAAAATGTAGCCTAGGAAATATGCGACATTTGATTGGCGGCAATGGTGTATATTTCAAACTTGACAGGATTATTGGGGATTGCCCTCTACATATGGGGGAAAAGTCCTGTTGGACAGGGAAGAAGGAGAAATAGGGAAGAAAAAGTGAAATTTTTTAGTTTTTGTGTCTATTTAAAAATGGTTAAATCTATATCAAAATATTGCGAGTACGTAATAAACTATGGCCGGGTTTCTGATAGCTCTTATTCAGTACCTGTCGGCTGATTAGTCTTATCGCGTAGAGAAGACACACACCATATTTAGAAAGCTTTTCCATTGTATTGAATGGAATTTTTGTTTATTTTGCATAGCTACGCCATATTTTGCTTCTTTAAGCCCTCATCTTAGATTGAGAAAATCATTGCGCACTTTCATCCAACAGCGTAAATAAGCAAAAGATAACATAACTATGCAAAATTAACAAAAAATCAATTCAATATAATGGAGAAGCTTTTTGAATATTGTGTGTGTATTCTCTGGGCGATAAGACTAACCATTCTATAAGATATACGAGAGAATGGGCCTAAATAAAATTTCCTTGGCGGTAATATAATTAATTACTCGACTTGTTTTTGGTAAATATCCTGTTAGGTATATTTAGATACTTACATTTTGCAACAGTACTCTTGAAAATATGAAACTTAAGCCATGTAATTTTGCAATGTGAGTAAATGTATGAAGCTCCAGTTAGTTTTTACTAAAAGTTATCTTGATCCGGTTGCCCTGGTTTCATCCTTATTTAAAATCAAAAAAAAAAACAAATATGTACACACACATAACTCTCCAAATTACACTAAGGAGGAAAATTTCGGCTTATCTTTAAGGCCTCATTACACTTCATTCCAAATCAGTTCAATCAGATAAAAATTAATTGTACCTTCGTACAAAGTAACATACAGTGGGTCTACTTTACTTTTTCCTCGTCTAATTAAAAAGCTATGAAGCTGAAATTTTGCACAAATGCTTCTTTTTGGTGCATGCAGTTTGTATGTTTGAATCGGTAAAAGCGGACAATGGGGTCATGGGCTGCCATACAACCCCAATTCCTTAAATTAGGTTCTTCTAAGAAAAACGTTTTTATTTGTGTACTAATTTCAACCAAATTTCACACAAATGTTATCCCACAAACAAAGCATATGTGAGAATGGATCAAATCGGACAATGGGGTCATGGGGCTGACATACAAACCTAACCCTCCAAATTAGGTTCTTCTAAGAAAAACCTTTTTTTTTGCGCACCGAATTCAACCAAATGTCACACAAATGTATTTCTATTGATGACACAAAACATATGCAAGAATGGATCAAATCGGACCATGGGGTCATGGGGCTCCCATACAAACCCAACCCCTCATTTTGGTTCTTCTATGATTTTTACACCAATTTCACAAAAATCTTGAATTAATGTGTATTTATCAAAGCAACTAAAAATGTCTAAACAAATGGTATCGTACTATGGGGCCATGCATGCTTTTTGCAACCAAACCCCACACAAATATTGTTTTGCCGGCGCAACGGAACTTTTGTGAAGACGGAAGGAAAAGAATGGAGAGAGGTTTAATACAAGCCGTAGGTACGCCCGAAAAAACTTTTAGTCCGGACGAGAGCGAAGGGTATCCAAATTTCGGCCGCGCCTAAATATTTTGAACAGTTAAGCAAAACAAGGAATTATTTATGCATGACTGTAATGTTACTTCTGTGGTTTTTTATCAAATGAGTTTCCCTTAAATCAAATAAAAGCCCTAGATTTTCCTTTCATCTACTTGTTGATTATTACCATAATTTATAATAGCACCCTCCTCGTACATATTTCATTTTCAAATCTTATCAGCTTATCACCAAGACCATGCATATACAAGCGTCCCAGGTTCTCAAGGGATTTTTGCCCATTCATTGCAATCATTACTAGCTTTTTGTTCGTGTCAAAGCATTTTTCACGTTAGTACCATTCGATTCTTATCTTAATTGCTCGCCGTCTTTTATTTTACCCAGCCAGCCAACATACAGCACACATACATTTTCTGGATATCCGCCTTCCTTTCAACCAATTTACGTATTACGGTATTACGACGTAGTATACAGGTGTGCACGGACAAAACTGCAAAAGTTTAACTCGCTCAAATCCAAATTACTTTCACTCAGTTTGATTGATTGGCCAGGCGTACACGTCAGTTAGTCATCCGTCGGTGTGCGAGTTCCTCATGCGTTTAGTGGAGTTTTTTTTTGAAAATGCTTCCTCGAACCATTTTAGTGGGCTGTGTTGCGTGAAATATTATGAGAGATGGTAGTTTCCCACATTACACGTAACACCGTAAGCTTCGTAGGTGTTAAATTACGAACTGACTGGTCAATTTATTTGGCAAGCTTTTCAGGATTTTTTTCAGGGATCTTGTTTTCAGACAATTTCAGGTAACCCTGCCCAAAAAGGCTAATTAATGGACTTTCGAAAATAAATATCGTAAATTGTATCGAAAGAAATAAAGTACAAAGCAGACTGTAATTTGGTAATTTTTTAATTTTCAAGGTATCAATTAAGAGTAAATTGAACATCAGCAACGACGAAAAATTGTGCAATTTTTTCGAATTAGAGTAATAAAAAAGTGTGAAGGAAAACATTTTTTTTTATTTCCAGGATCCCGGCAACGTATTCAATGAGAAATATGCAAAATGCCCGATACACAGCTTGGAACATATTTAGTTGGTTGTTTCCTAGTTGCCTTACTTTCCATAGATAATAATTATAGACAAATTACGTTAGAATAAGTATAGTAAGAATATGTGAGACATAACACACTAGGAAAAATCAGAAGGCTTTAAGAAAGTCTTTTTCATCCCGAGCAAGCAAACACTCAGGGATTTAGAATGAGTTAAGAAACCAATATCATATCATTCCCGAGTAAGGGAAGGCATTTTTACTTCATGCCGAAGTACTGCAAATAAGGTCTAGAAGTCTTCAGAAATACATTTCGAAGTGCTGAAAAGAGTCCTTTCTGGAAGTGCTTTTTATTCCAAAGCATTTCCACAAAGAGAGGTAAAAAGAAGGCCTTCTTCCCTTCCTAGAAGGTTTTCAGAAGGACGTACTCCAAATTCTTTTTCCTACCGGGACGCGCGATCATCCACGTCGGGTTAGAAATGCGTGCAACAAAAGGCTAAATTGTACGTATCGTTTTTAATATGCACTAATATTTGCAATAATATTTAAATTCATTAATAAATTCGTTCGTTCTCAGACTCACCTGTCTTTGTCGGAAGTCCATTACTGCTACAGCTGCTTCTAGCGCTGACATTTAATTCGGATAGATTTTCGTTGTTGAAATTAAAAATTTAATTATTAAATTTCTTCCGGTAGACGTTGAATATGAATATCTATTTTAATTTTTTTTTATCTATATTTTTGAAGATGAAGATTTTTGACGAGATAGGCATTCATTGTCTTCAAATTATCTGAAAATAGAAAGAGAGAAATGATCAATTTAAAACGAAATTAGAGCAATTGCAATAAATAGGCCATTGTCATTGGGCTCCATATGCCATACTCCCGTAATTTATACAAGTTGAGAGGTCAATAGCTTCAAGTTTTTCATAACTGGAATTGGCAATTTTCTCATTTTATTCAGATCGAACTATTTGCTTCCTTTTTTCCTTGAATACATCATTATGTATTATATTATCAGCTCATAGCTTCCATGAGTCAATTACTAAGAAATAAACATCATCAATTAATTGATGTATACCTATCAATTCCCATCCAAAACCATTGTACATTTTCAGTTTATTATAGTTTGCATTAAATTCGGCGAATATTGCCATCATCACTAATTCAATTGTTATTGCCATTTCATGAACTTAGCTCGTGTTGTAGTCATTTAGTTGAAAATTCGCTCAATGGAAATGTTACTTTCAACAATTTCGGCAAATAATAATACCTTCCATATAAATCTGAAATAAAACATGACGAGTTGGGACTATGATAAAACACTAATAAATTCATGCCACATTCAGCGTAACGGATACACTTAGAGTGGTCGTAATTCAATTTTAATTAAGAAATGATGTAACAAGCGGCAAAGTGGGATCAGTGCCTACACTTTCATGTTAATCGTTAACCCGTGAAATTTATGTAAACAGCCTGAAGGTGAGTTGTTATCTTATAAGTTATAATATTCAAGGACAACAAAGGTATTTGAATACATAATACTTATTCATAAGAATGACAACCGGGAATTTTTTTGAAGATGTCTGAAGAATATTAAGGAAATACAGGGATTGTAATGAAAAATGCTTGAAAGTAAAAATGTAAAGGAATATTAGATAAATCGCCAAAATGTCATAAATGTAAGTCCCACCATGCAGGAAAGATTGTTTTATTTATTGTTACCAGGTTTTTAGGTGTGATTTAGGGTAGGCAATAAGGTTTATCCGTTAGAGGGGCACTGATGTTTTCAAGATTCCAATGTTTTCATTCAAATATGTCTGAATGAATGATCGGAAGTATGCGCCATTATGTACGTTCAACAAAAAATTAAGTGAGTAACATCTTCTTCTTCTTTATGGCACGATAGCCCGACGTCGGGCCTTGGCCGCCTGGATTGAAAACCTCCAATTGTCGCGGTCACGCGACCTTGTCCTCCAATTCCGAAAGCCTAGCATCTGGTGGGCGTCCTCACATACAGAATGCTGCCATCGGGCTCTCGGTCGTCCACGCAATCTGGCTCCGTCCACTCGTTGCGCGTTCATCACCTTTTTGGGCATGCGATCGTCGTTCATCCTTTGTATATGACCCGCCCATTGCAATCGCTGCAATTTCACGATCTTCGACACCTGTAGCTCATCATACAGCTGATACAACTCAAGGTTGTACCGGATGCGCCATTCACCTCGTTCACGAACGGCCCCGAAGATTCTTCGGAGAACCTTTCGCTCGAATGTGTCCAACAGGTGTTTAGAGTTTTGAGTTAGGTCCATGCCTCGCAGCCATAGCACAGCACAGGTCGGATGATGGTTTTGTGGCGTCTCTATCTAGTCGTCTCTATCTAGTTTCACTTTGTGAAAATTGCAAAATTAAAAAAATCAATTCTATCACTGATTTTTTTTTAATAAGTCAATTTGAAAAAAAATATAAATGGAAGTTTTTGTAAAACATTCAAAACGATTATTATAAAAATCATAATATGATTTCATTATTTAAAAAATGTTTATATAAATATAAAATAATAAACAAATTATAATTAAATAAAATGTTACTATAATAATAAAAATAAGAAAATATAATATATTAATCAAGAAAAATAGTAACAATTGGAGACCCCGAACCGGAACCGACGTCGACAAGGAAACCTATCCTTAACCCGAACCGGAACCGATGTCGACAAGGAAGTCTCATACCCTTAACCTGAGCCGAACCCAACTGGACAAGGAAGAATCCAATAAGAAATATTAGGACCCAACCACGATTGTGAAATTACCATGGAAGCTGCTATCGTCGAATCTGCAATAACAGCTACAGAATAAATTTCGATTCGAGAACGAGTTATGGTCAATCTGCATAAATAGTTTCAGGTAATTCATTAATAAGTCCACTACGGGTTCAGTACGATTGCATCATTAGCAAAACATGCGATTCTTCGTTAACATTTTTACGGTAACAACATCGAACAATTTATTGGAAGAATTCAGATACGATCTTCGTTGGCATCCTCAAAGTCAAGCCAACTTTTGAATATTTATTCTGATGATTGAAGAATCAATCTTCTAACAGCAACTACATCATCAATCTTCTATTGGAATCCGAAGACTTGTTTAAAAATTAATACATTCTAAGTATTAGATATTAATATTACTATTTCATTCCTCCACTTTTGTTACAGTGATAGAATTGATAGTTTATTTTTCTCGTTGATTCAAAATGTCTGTGGAGACCGACAATACCTCTTCCGCTGCCGCTTCTAATATAGGTCGGGTGAGCATTAAACTGCCACCTTTTTGGAAGGATTTACCTGACTTATGGTTTAAACGTGCGGAAGCTCAATTCGAAATTTCTGGTTTGAGATCCGAAACAACAAAATTTAATCATATACTTGCCATGCTAGATTCAGATTCTATTAAGATTGTTGCTGATTTAGTTAATTCTCCTCCTCAAGAACAACCGTACACTTCGTTGAGAGAAGCATTGATTTCTCGATTAACTGTAAGCGAAACGACTAAATTACGACAATTATTTAATAATATTTCATTGGGAGATAAGTTGCCGTCACAATTATTTCGTGATATGCAGCAACTTGCAGGAGAACGTATCAGTGAAGATTTACTGAAGTCTTTATGGCTGCAGCATCTTCCTGACAACATTCAAGCTATTTTAGCATGTAATCAATCCAGTTCAGTTAAAGAGATGATTGATAGCGCAGATAAAATTAATGAAGTTATTATTAAACCTCCAATTTTCAGTGTTGAAACCGAAAATACTTCTTTAAAATGTGAATTAAATGAACTTAAGGTACAAATTTCGGCTCTTACACATGCCATGACTAAATCTCGTTTACGTGAGCATTCAAATTCTCGTTCTCGTAGTAGTTCACGTAATCAAAAAAGTCAAAAACCTTATTGTTGGTATCATTATAAATTCGGTGTACAAGCACATAAATGTATTAAACCATGTTCATTCAAAAACATAAATTCGTCTGATATTAAAAATAATTCTTTAGAATCAAAATCAAAAAAACTAAATTGCGTGAAGTCCACGGCGACTGATTTCACCAGATCTAATTCATGTCGCCTTACACTTTTTGATAATTCTTCAAAATTACGTTTCCTGATAGACACAGGTGCTGATATTTCAGTAATTCCTGCATCAACTTGGAATAAACGTTTCCCTGAGTCTCTAAAGCTTTCGGCCGCTAACTCTTCTACGATCAATACTTACGGTAGAAAACGTCTCTCTCTTGACCTCGGTCTAAGAAGAGTTTTTACATGGGAGTTTGTCATTGCTGATATAGAAAAACCCATTATTGGAGCAGATTTCTTATGTCACTTTGGTTTGTTGGTTGATATTGCGAAGAAAATGCTCATTGATCCTTCTACTAATCTTCATACAGTTGGATTAATTTCGAAAGATCCCTTATCTACTCTTTCTATACAAGTAGACGGGACCTTAGATCCTCGTGTAAAAGAACTTCTCGCTACATATAGAGCAATTACCATTCCTAGCAATTTCATACAACCTGTTAAACACAATGTCACACATACAATACATACATTTGGTTCTCCTGTGACATCCAAAGTTAGACGTTTAGCTCCAGACAGACTTGTTGCAGCTAAGAAAGAGTTTGACTTCCTCCTTCAACAAGGAATTTGTCGTCCTTCAAACAGTCCTTGGTCTTCTCCACTGCATATGGTGAAGAAAAATAATGGAGAATGGCGTCCTTGTGGAGATTATCGACGTTTAAATGCTCAAACTACGCCAGATCGATATCCTATTCCAAATATCCAAGATATTACACATAACCTCACAGGTAGTACAATTTTTACAACATTGGATTTGGTAAAGGCTTATCATCAGGTTCCATTAGATCCTGTAGATATTCCCAAAACTGCCATCTGCACACCTTTTGGCTTATTTGAATTTACCCGCATGACATTTGGTCTTTGTAACGCTGCTCAGACATTTCAACGTTTTATTCACGAGGTACTTAAAGACTTAGATTTTTGTTTTTCATACCTTGATGATATTCTCATCGCTTCAAAATCAGAGACAGAACATATTAGACATTTGTCTATTGTCTTTGAGCGACTAGTTAAATATGGTTTGATAATCAACGTTGAAAAGTGTTCGTTTTTCAAACAACAAATCAAATTTCTTGGTCATTTGATCTCTTGTGATGGCATTAAACCTTCAACAGACAAATGTCAAGTTATTAAAGATATAAAATTACCTGTTACCATTCTGGAACTTAGACGTTTTCTCGGCATGATAAATTTTTATCGTCGTTTTTTACCTCAGGCTGCCCATCAACAAGCTATTTTGAATGAATATCTTATTGGCTCTCGGAAATCTGATAAAAGAAAAATTGATTGGACACCTCAAGCAATTGAGCTTTTGAATTTACCAAACAACAATTGTTCGAAGCTTCCTACCTCGCCTTTCCTATTTCCGAGGCCCCATTAGCTATTTTCGTTGATGCCTCAAATATAGCTGTTGGTGCAGCTCTGCAACAATTTGTCAACGGTGCTTGGCAACCATTAAATTTCTTTTCAAAGAAACTCGACAAGACACAGCGAAATTATAGTACTTATGACAGAGAACTTCTTGCTATATATTTGGCTATTAAATTCTTTAGGTACTTTGTTGAAGGTAGATCTTTTACCATTTTTACAGATCATAAACCATTAACTTTCGCTTTAAAACAAAATCCAGACAAGGCAAATCCAAGACAACTTCGACATCTTTCCTATATAAGCGAATTTACTTCGGATATTCGTCACATAGCTGGCTTACTGCTGATACTTTATCCCGTCTTGAGGAAATTAAGGTTCCCAGTAACATAGATTTTAAAGCTATGGCCACTTCACAATTATCAGATCCATCTCTTCAGGAACTTTTAAAAAATTCAAAATATTCCCTGAAACAAATTTCCTTTCCGGACACTGATTATCAAATTTATTGTGAAATTTCAGACAATAATATCAGAATATTTGTTCCCCAAACTTTTCGTAAATTAATTTTTTCGTCAATACATAATTTAGCACATCCTGGTATTCGTTCCACGAAACGCTTAATTACCACTAAATATTTCTGGCCATCCATGAACAAAGATATAACCATGTGGTCTCGCCAATGTTTAGCCTGTCAAAAAGCTAAAGTTTCTCGACACGTCAAGGCACCACTTGGTAACTTTTCTCAAGCTTCAGAACGATTTCAAATTATTCATCTAGATATTATAGGTCCTTTGCCTACTTCACAAGGTTTCTCGTACTGTCTTACTATTATAGATCGTTTCACTCGTTGGCCCGAAGCAATTCCACTTTCTGGTATTACAGCTCAATCATGTGCAGAAGCTTTAGTCAGGGAGTGGATTTCTCGTTTTGGCGTGCCTCATATCATAGTGACCGATCAAGGTAGACAGTTCGAATCTGAGTTATTTGCAGAATTAGGACGTTTGTTAGGGTTCAGTAGAAATCGCACTACCGCATATCACCCACAATCTAATGGAATTGTTGAACGTTGGCATAGAACACTGAAGGCTGCTATCATGGCTCATAACAATCCATCATGGACTAAAACTCTGCCATTAGTTTTGTTAGGTCTCAGGTCTATGTACAAGGAAGATCTATCGTCTTCAGCAGCACAACTAGTATTTGGCCAAAATCCTAGATTACCTAGTGATTTTTTAGAGCATTCTTCACAATTAAAACCTCAAAGTGATTTCGTTAACGACTTGAAATCTCATCTTTCTCAAATTAAGCCTACAAATTCTTCAAATCACTCGTCTAACAAATATTTTGTTTTCAAAGATTTAGCTTCTTGTTCCCATGCTTTTGTTAGGACAGATGCTGTTCGTTCTTCTTTACAAACTCCCTATGAAGGTCCATTTCCTATTATTAAACGTGGTAAACATTTTTACACTTTAAAAATTAAAGATCGAGATGTCAATGTTTCTCTCAACAGACTTAAACCGAGTTATCTTTCTACTGATGAGAGTTCTAACATGGTTAGTCAGCAACAATTAAATAATAGTACCACAAAATCTATTCGTCGTAATCAGAAACATGTATCATTCAATTTGAAAAATAACACAGTACATACCATTCCTTCACGTTTGATCAAAACACGTGCAGGTAGAGTAACTTCTGTTCCAAATTCATATCGCGAAATTTAGCCTTCGCTAAGGGGGGAGTATTGTGGCGTCTCTATCTAGTCGTCTCTATCTAGTTTCACTTTGTGAAAATTGCAAAATTAAAAAAATCAATTCTATCACTGATTTTTTTTTAATAAGTCAATTTGAAAAAATATATATAATATATATATATATAAATGGAAGTTTTTGTAAAACATTCAAAACGATAGCACTTATTATAAAAATCATAATATGATTTCATTATTTAAAAAATGTTTATATAAATATAAAATAATAAACAAATTATAATTAAATAAAATGTTACTATAATAATAAAAATAAGAAAATATAATATATTAATCAAGAAAAATAGTAACAGTTTTATACACGTGGAGCTTCGTGTTTCTGTGCACCAGCTTCGAATTCATTATTTGGAGGACCGCAAAGTAACACTTATTAGCTAGTTGTATCCGTCGCTTTATCTCATCTGTTTCGTTGGCGTCTTTTGACAAATTGCAACCCAGGTAAGTGAAGTTGTCTACATATTCTATATTGAGGTCCCCCACTGTGATGCTTGAATTTACTGGCGTTCTAGTTTTTGATTGCATCATGACCTTGGTTTTAGACTCGTTGATATGTAGCCCAACTTCTTTGGCGGCGTTACTGAGATTATGCAGAAGGCTTTCTGCATCACCCAATCTTCGAGACATGATGTTGATGTCGTCGGCGTAGGCTACTAGTTGAGTCGATTTAATGAGTAGCGTTCCGCTGCTGTCCAAATTCATGGCTCGAATCACATACTCCAGAGCCAGGTTGAAGAGCGTCGGCGCCAGCCCGTCGCCTTGCTTGAGTCCAGTACGAGTTTCAAATAGGTCAGTGAGTCTGTTCTCAACTGTGACCTGCGAGACGGTATTAGTCATCGTCATCCTTATGAGTCGCACTAGCTTAGCCGGTATTCCAAAATGCAGCAAAATGTTGTACAGTACGCTTCGATCGATACTGTCGTATGCCTGCTTGAAGTCAACAAATATTTGGTATACGTCGATGTTGTATTCCCAGCACTTCTGGAGTAAAAGCTTCACTGTAAAAAGCTGATCTGTCGTCGAACGACCAGGTCTAAAGCCGCCTTGGTACTCGCCAATGATTTCTTCTGCGTACGGATTAATTCTATTTTCTAGAATTTTAGATAAAATCTTATAAGTCGTACAGACTAATGAGATGCCTCTGTAGCTCTCACATTTTAACTTATCCCCTTTTTTGTGGATTGGGCAAATTATACTTTTGCGTCAATCTTCCGGGATTATTTCGTCGTTCCATATTTTAACGATAAGTGTGAGTAACATCTACCTACGTAATTTTTAGGGATTCTAATTTGAAAAGTCCAAAGCCGAGATTTATTTAAATAAAACCTGTAAAAACATTACTATGTAAATCAGTGATCTATGAAAGTAGGTAGAACGTTTGTGGCTTTATCCTCTTGCATCGTTATCCTATTATGTATTTGGACGGTTGACGGCATTAACATTGAAAGTGTGGTGGGGAGATTTTTCGTGTGTGTTTTTTAATCAGTAGTTTTTCTGTCTGAACTTTTTTTTTTGCAAATACTTGTTGATCATTTTATAGTGTTATCCACTAAACCTAGTAGGTACATGAGATTGCAAAATATGGTGAAAATTTTTTTTTTCCAACTTATGTTTCTTGGGCTGTTGAGCACAAATCCGGAGCTTCCCACAAAAATTTCGTTGCGGAACAGGGTGCTGCAACATCACGTGATATTAGCATCCCCACCCAACAGAATCGAATTGAAACCCATTGAATAATTACCTGCTAATCATGTGCTAATTTCGTCCAAATTAAAAAAAACAAACTGCCCGAATTTTGTGATTTCATAACAGAAAGAGTAGTAGTGGCTTTGTAGTTTTTTGTCATTATTACCCATTCAGGAGTCTATAGGTTTATCTTACAACATTTTACGAATAAAATTAGAACATAATTTGTGAATGCCCGTGGTGCTGCACGTGAGAAATAGGAATCTGGGCACAAACACGATTCGGACCGAAGTTGGGATGTGAATTGTTCCGATGAGCGCTCCTTATATAACGATATAACATCGAAAGATACAAGGCTTGTGTCCAATTAAATTTTCACTATGCTTCATATTTCATTTTGAAATTTTCCTTTCTCAAGTTCTGGGTCTGGAAGGGGATTTAGCCCCCTTAGCCCCTCCGCGGTTACGCCACTGCTGGCAACACACCATAGTATCGCCGATATACAATAAATTTGATGGTATCAAAAGGAGAGGAGCATAAAAATCGCTTACGGAGATATTGGATTCAAAGAGAATACTACTACTACGGCATTTTTTTCTCATAGAAAAACGCATGATTCGTGTCGTATATCCGTATTTTTTTTAGTAATAAAAATAATTTATGAGTAATTTTTTAAGTAACTGTAAGGAAGGCGCTGAGTTCTAATAACCAAAACCATCGTTACTGACAGCCCGGAAGTAGAATTTGTTTATTTACTAGTTGGCCTTTCGTGACATACAATTTTGAATGAGTTCGAATTCGAAGAGTGCAGTTGAGAAGAGTACTTTGTCTATGTATTTTGAGCTCTTGTGCCACAATGCTTTGCATTAGCGAGAATATAGCGGCAATTGTTTGTTATGGCTATTATTTTGCATTAGTTAGAAAGAGACGCTATATTGGCTTTTTCTAGTTCCGGGTTATGTTTTTAGATGGATTTGCCAATAACCTGGTACATTGATTAGTATATTTTTATGTCAAACCACACAATCAACTTTGTGCGTTAAATTTTAGCATAAATAATAATAATTAACACTATCAATTCAATTTCAAATGTACCAATAACATTTAAATCGCTTCAAGATAATTACTACCCAATGAAGCTCGAAACTCACAAGCACAATACAATTTCCAATAAATTTATCACTCCCGTTCGTAACCAATGTATTGGGCAAAACACACAACATGCATTGTATTGAACATTAAAATTTATTACAAGTATTCATGAAAACTGAACTTTGCCACTTTCCTCATCATTGGATTATGATTATGGTGAAAATTATTATCCGAGACTTTCAAACGTCATTAGGTAAATTAAATTTTGCTAAATTGAACCAACGAATTAGAAAATACAAATACATAATATCCGCCATACCGGGTCTTTCGATATTTTCTCTATATGCAATGCATCGGCGAACGACAAGCAACCAACAGAACGTGCTATAACTCTGATTGTCTGGAATATTATTCTGTTCCAGTTTCCGCAGAGAGAATCTGATACTGATACGTACTCGTAGAACCATTAAAAACGATTATCTAATCCTAGGAGAATAAGCATCCATAATTTGCCAAAGTGTTCATGCTAAACGCGTTGTGTAGACTGCAGAGAATTGACCTAAGTTTAGGCCTATGTTCTGGTATTAAAGTTTTAATTAGTGGTATGTGTGTGTGGCAAATCTACATTTGGAATCTACACTACTAAGCTTTGTGTCTTGATTAATAATAATGGGGCTTTTATGTATGTAGGCAAAAATCTTGATACTTGCTATATTAGAATATTGTGGAATGTGCATTAAGAAAATTATGGAATCGATGCCATGACAAAGATGGATTATCTTGCTTTGAGATACACGAGACAAAAGGATTTATTTTTATCTTTTTGAACCCTGCTGTGTATGTTGTGTCATAATCGTCGCATAGGAATATAACGCGCGTTTATATTTGCAAGTTCTAAACTTCTACTGATGTGATATATACATATTAACCATATTCAGGATGAGAGAATCACATTTTTTGCTAAATTGCAGCAATCAGAGTAATATTTAAAATTTTAAAAAAAATTCGGCCACAAACGAAATTAGTCTTTTTCTTGTTTTATATTAAAAGCTTCCACTTGAATCTGGTTTATTTATTGTGTCGCCTTTAACTAATTGTAAGCAAACGAAGAACTACGGAATGATGCAACAACTATTTTGGATAATAATTAAATATTATGTTTCCCTTTTTAATTAGGTTTTGAAACTAATTGAAATACGGACCACAATTTCTTTAATGAAAAAAAATTAAAAAAAAACGCGCAAAGTCGATAATGTGCATTTTAAACATCATTGGTTTTAAGTATTTAAACCACAAAGGTGTAAATAAAATAACGAATAAGCCCAAACGTGACATGTTGTCGAAAGGACAACGGAATACATAAAAATCCGATCATAGTACCATAATTAAGTGCATATAGTGCGAACAGAAGACTGACTGATTTTCCCTAGACCAAAGACAGAGATACTGAGAACAGCGGCAAGATTCGCGCAGAAGTAGCCAGAAATACCGACAGCTCAACTTACTGAAACTGATCCTCCTACTGCGGGACTTCACATGGTAAGTCTGTAAGTTCTGTCTGTGTTTATATTAGATTGTTAGGCGATATAAGCTGAAGAATTTAGAAGCCAAGGTCAGAAGTCTATCGTGCTAGTCGTGGTTGCCTGCCAATCCAGGTCCGTAACTCCCCCAACTTTTGGGGGAAATTGCCAAAAATAAATAGAGGGATAGTGAGAGTCCTTGATCGGAGAGTCTAAATGTTCGGCAAAAAATAATTACAACCATAACAAGGAGGGCATTGCCAGCAATCGTGCAAAAAAAAAAAAAAACAAAAATACATGCATAATGTTTTTTTGCCGACTAAATATCGTACTTTTCTTAGTCTTGTACATCTATGTTTCACCACGTTGGACCGTGAATGTCCGGAATGTACAATGCATAAGATTCTACTGGAAGTTCATTGTGTTCATGATCGCTTTACATTAAGTTGAAATTTTGTTCTCGTTATACTAACGACCGGTGTTTCGTAAAATAGATGAACTCTGTATTATTTTAAGGAAGAGAAGGTTTACTTACTATGAACTAATTTATCATGGTAATGAAAAAAGTATATGCTCCCAGTTCATTAATATTATGATGATTTTTTTTTCAGTGTAGGTGCCAAATTCGCATTTTTATGTTCTCAAGGACCATATTTGTTGCATAGTTTTTTTTTAATAGTACATAGCAGTAAGAAAAAAATGTACCGTTATCATCAGCCAGGTTGGTGTTTGCGGTCAAGTGTTCAGATCGCAATTATGTGAATAGCTTCTTCGACAAAGAAGACAAAGAAACTTCTTTTTGTACCTCTTATAATTGTAGGTATTTTTTGAATGAAAAAATATTCTAGTTTTGGAAATTTGAAATTGCATGGTCGATTTAGGTATATTTTCAATTTTTAGTGGTAGATTGTAAAATTTTGTAAAAAGTGTTAAAACCGAAACTCGCAATCACCCTAGCCAACAAAAGTCTTCTAAACCCTGAAGTATCTGGCCGCATGCTTAGATAATGACATTTTCTCCGTATGTTCAGGAAGCTCCTTATTCTAAGCATACTAATAAAAACTTTCATTTTACTTAGCTTGTTGACGTTCTATATTGTTTGCATGCAACCATACAGCTTTATGTGTTATGCTGTTCTGTTCTAATCTGTTTCCAGCATTAGATTCGAAATTAAATTAAACACTCTTTGTTAGATTTGCTGATTAAATACATTTTTATTTTGGATGCATTTCGGCGGCATTCCACCTATTTTCAGCAATAGGACTCATTTTAAGGGTTTGTTTTCGTTTTCTTTTACAGTTGCAATTTGTACTACAACTAAAAAATATGCTATCTGAGACATACATTTTTTTGTGGGTATCCTTACCCAATTACAGACTTCTGTTAGCCTTCGTACAGAAAGGATGTAACGCATCGAGGTCCTTCGAAATGATTGTTCTTGGCGCCCATCAAGAGCAAACACCGTGTTGAGGATTTGTGTCTAAAGAGGTTACACAGTTTGAGGTGCCGAGGCCGACGTTCAGGGCGAGCATAATAGAAGACTCAGTAATAAAAAAAAAAAATACCAAAGCCACATCGCCGGCAAAAGTTAATAGTGAAAACGAGTCAAAAGACAGTCATAATTAAATTAAATAGTGAAAAATAATAAAATCTCAAAATTAAAGAATCTACACTACAATCAGCCGTTGTTTGTTGCTTCACCTGCGGACTTTTGCAAAAGCAGCGGTGACATCAGGGGAGAATAAACAAATCTGTAACCAGTTATAGATGATTTTGTTGAAAATTTAGTTGCTCCCAACAAGAACCCCCCTTATCTTAGATATTTACATTGTAAGAACTCATGCCCTCATCTTCATGTGAATCAATCAAAAATTAAAAAAAACTTTTTATTTCCTCTCGCAAAAAAGGATTAGGCAATTTGATGTACACTTACGGTCAAAAGTATCGACTCAACCTAAAAGCGCGTGTATTTGTACGTGTTTTTCGAAAAGTATAGCAGTTATCCATAAAAATCGTATGTCATTGAAAAGCTTAAGGCCTCAGCTTTACGTTGGTACCATTTTAACCAATATTTGGTGAGCACTTTTAAAATTGATGCTCTTTGAACGAAAACGTAGCGAAAATGAGCAAATATGAAAATGGATTTTGGTTAGGTTTTTTGCAAATAAAACAAAAACTGTTGGAAAATAAGTTAAGTATTTGGTATTTCCTCCTCTTGCTCTAATGACAGCTTCCAGTCGATTCTGCATTGATTTGATCAAGTTGCTGATGGTATCTTGAGGAATACCGTTTCACTCCTCTAATAGGGCTGCCTTCAATTCTTCAATGGACGAAGGGACTGGATTTCTGGCTCGGACTCTTTTCTTGAGTTCGTCCCATAAGTGTTCAATGGGATTGATGTCGGGACTGCGCGCAGGCCAGTTAAGTGACGACATATTGGCTTCATTCAAGAACTGCCGAGTGAGGCGCGACGCATGACACCGGGCATTGTCGTGCATCAAAGTAAAGTTCTCGCCAATAAATGCTGCATAGGGCACAACGTGGACACGGAGAACATCGGTAACGTATCGCTCAGCTGTCAGCCCTCCTCCTCGGCCTCCTGCGGGCACGAATACGAGATCCGTTTTTCCCTCCAATGAATGCCCACATCATACAGGAACCGCCGCCGTATGCAACCGTTTCAGTGAAACAGCACTGCGCAAATCGCTCAGTTGGACGCCTGTAGACTCGACATCTTCTGTCACTGCCATGCAGACACATTCTCGACTCGTCAGTGAACAATACTGAGCTCCATTCCGTATCGCTCCAAGTAAGATGATTACGAGCAAATAAGAGGCGTGCTTGTCGGTGTCGTGCAGTCAATTTGGGGCCCCTGGCAGGCCGTCTTGGAGTGATATTCGCTTCCCTTAATCGTCTCCTTACCGTGCGGTCACTGACAGCTACTCCGCGAACACGCCTCAGGTTCCGCTGCGCAGCAACACCCGTGAGGAAACGATTTCGTAACGTACTTGTTACAATGAAACGGTCGTCTCTCTCTGAAGTGGATCGAGGTCGGCCCATTCTTGGTCTCGAATTAAAGCAGACTGACTCATTCCAAGACGGTGAGCGACGGTTCGCTGACTATGATTTTCCGACAATAGGGCTACAACTTGTGCCGCCTGTTCTGGCGTCGTATCCATTGATGACCAAACAGTGACTGAAATTACTTCAGATGTAAGTTACCTAACTTTCCTGATGCAACTGATAATGAGAAACCGATTACGGGCGCTTTTATAGGGGTAGTTTACCTGACCTGACCTTTACCTGAAACTTCAATTTTTCTGGGTTTTTTGTTACAAGTGGCAATAATTTAAAAAGTGCAAAGCAAATGTTGATAAAAAGGGTACCAACAGGTAGCTAAGGTTTCGAACTTTTAAACGACATACGACTTTTATGAATAACTATCATACTTTCCAAAATACACGTACAAATACACGCGCTATTAGGTTGAGTCGATACTTTTGACCGTAAGTGTATTTTATTTCGTCCTGAGAACATTTTGCTGTAGATTTTACAATTTTTGAAATATTCGCAAAAAAGAACCAAAGATGGATTCAATGGTTGGGTAAGTTATGTAAATAGCTCAACTTTTATGTAACTACTTTACTTGTCAAGGTATGTATATAGGTAGGTATATTTTAGTTTATTTTCTACTGATCGACAGAAAATTATAAATTATTTTCAGCAAGAGAATCTTATTTCCATTTAAACATTTGCATAATACAATATTACTTACGAAATCTTTAGATATGTCCTGAGAAACCTTACACAATAAACTAGGTATATCACGTCCACGAATACTACGCCATTCAACCTCGTTAGATATAGTCAAACCTACTACAATAAAGAATATAAATTCATTTTGAACCTAGTCTATAGTGCAGTCAAAATAGCCCAATTCAGGACTCCAAATAGAAAAAAATAGAGTAAGGTTAATTTTTGTTGTTTTTAAATCAGTTGGCTCCCAGGAATCTACAACTGATTTTGCTAAAAAAAATTTGATCGGAAAGGTCCCAAAAAGGACAAAAAAGGTAACTCTTTAATCCTTGTCCGAAGGTCGGCATGCGGGGAAACAGGTGTTTGTTTCCTTTTTCAAGAACCCTCACTAATTTCACACCTTGATCGAACGTGGGCATGTGGGGTATCATATCAAAGAGGACGTCGAGTGCATTGCATATCCGGTTCTTGTTTCCTGTCTCAAGGACACTAAATGTAATAATTCAGTCTTAAATGGAAAATTACGGCTTTGGAAAGATACAGATACGGGAAACACAAAAATTTTTCAGTTGAGCCCAATTTCCTTCTTTGAGAGTCCTTGGAACAAGTAACAAATGCCGGATATGTAATGTACTTGACATCCTCTTTGATATGACACCCTACATGCCCACGTTCGACTAAGGTGTGCAATTAGTGTCCTTTAATGTCCTTTTTCAGAGCTTTCCGATCAACTTTTTTCTTAGCAAATTTAATGGTAGAATCTTCAGCTATTATCGATTCTGGAAAGTGATAAAAGTAGTGACAACTTGAATTATTCTCGTAGTTATGGCTTTAGAAAGATACACGGGAGACACGAAAATTTTCCATTTAAGCTCGATTTATTCCGTTGAGGGTCCTTGAAACAGGAAACAAACACCGGATATGTAATGTACTCGACGTCCCCTTTGATATGATATCCCGTATGCCGACCTTCGGTCAAGGATTAAAGAGTATCCTTTTTTGTCCGTTTTGGGACCTTTCCGATCAAAATTTTTTTTTAGCAAAATCAGTTATAGATTCCTGGGAGCCCACTGATTTAAAAACAACAAAAATTAGCCTTACTCTATTTTTTTCTATTTGAAATGCTAATATGACTGCACTACTAGTCTTCGTCTGGTTGCGAAAAATTTTCTGCAAAGCGCAAGCATAACTTAACTTTTCTCGAGTACGAGTACCGGTCTTCTGTTTTCCCTTTTACCACTTCTCAACATTTCATAACGAAATAAATTAAGCGCGGATTGACTCAAAGGGATTTCGTATTAAGTGCGCACTGGCACACTGTTACCAGCATCGCAACTCAACTATACTACTACAAAGTAGTGCTTATTGTTATTACGGTAATATGTACATCATTTCCAGAATAATTTAACAAGCTGCCAACAGAGATTTCGTGGCCGACTTATAAGTGCAGAAAGGAATATTACGCTTTGACGACATAAAGGAAACTCATTTAATATTACAAAAGGAATATGGAAGGGCAGTGTGTTCGCCGTAGATTTGTATCCTTTATACGATAGAGAGCTCAATGAATACTAGTGCTGCGAATATAGGAAATCAATTAGTTTGTATTGGTTACAGATCACTGAGAAACGGTATAGTTAAAAAATTAGATGACAATCGTGCGACAAAAATGTATTTACATAATTTATATCTAGAACAAGATGTCGCTAATGAGCGTTGCAAAGAGTATGGTAGTACAGACGAAGTTAAGATTCTGAACAATTTCAATTTCGCATTTTAAGAGTTTAGATGAGGGCAGGATAATCTAACATACATCCTTTACATTTATCCTGTTCCAGATAAATTTTTATGGAACGATATATGTATTTCATATGGGTTTTTATTTCTCATATTTACTATGTAGATATCATTTTGAAACGTCTAATATTTAAGGATTTTTGACATGTATATGTCTTTGCGGAGGCTACCTGAGAAATATTGGGTGTCGTTCCGTGAAAAAGCGTCACGAAAAACTGTAACGAAAACGTTTAACGCTTAAAATCGACCTTCCCGTAGTTCGATCTTCACCAAATTAGGTATACATTATCCTTTGATCGCCCTGACTCAGAATCGACAATCACTATTTCGATAAGTTGCGGGAATAGCGGTAAATTCACCATTGAAGCGAACGAAAATTCATCTTTCAATTGGTTCTCCTGGCTCTCCCCGTGGACCGATGTCGACGAAACTGGGAGGGAAGTAAAGGCGTGCGATTCTTAATATTTTGGTGCCAGCACTTTTTATGAGGAAGATGTCCTTGGACACAAAATGTCCTTTTTTCTGTGGGAATGAATTATAGACATTATGTATAAGGATATGGATATCAAAATACAGAATCCGTTGCGACGTGTCTTGTAAAATCACGACAAATTGATTTTGAGTTCTGTTAAAGGATATTACAACCAAAAAGGACATTTTTTTAGCATAGGAAACAGAGTATGGGCATTATGGGTGTCGTTCGAAAGGTGATATTTGAGGCACTCTATGTGATCGGTTTCAAAATATTTTTTTTGAAAAAAAAAAAGAAAAAAAATATCTTATGTCTCAGAGGAGGTTTGAACCATGGTCCAAACCGTCGTGAATACCTTTCAAAAAGTCAACAACGACCACCAAACCGCCGTGACCACACTGCGCCTTATCAGTACGAATAATTTTAGTGATCATCATCCTCTGGTTTATAGCCATCACACAGTGCAGTATAGTTACGTGGAGACGTGCAGCGGATGGCTGATGCAAATGCCTGGTACAATTGCAAATGGCGAGCAGGTATAAATTGAATTTTCGATTGCATATGCGTGCACTTTCGAATTTGTCACATGTAAAACGCGCGAGTAAAAAAGAGGCATCCAAAATGCATACGATTTATCGCGTAAATTTACGAAGAGTAGTCGCTTCAGTATGATCACAAAAATCCAAAGAATGTTCAGGTAACTAAATAAAAAAGGAAAAAAATAGCGCCCATGTGGCGACTCGAACCCGTCACCCCATGCACCAAACACCTATCATCTAACCTACTCGGCCATGCCGACCTCGATGATGGCAAGTAAATCTAGCGATCATCACAGATTATCTCGCACAGGTCGGTGCATGCAGCCAGAACATAATTGCCATTGTCGTCGTCGCCGTCGTCGTCATCGTCATCATTAGTTGAAGAGCTTCTGGGCAACGGAAGAATGATATTGTGTGTTCGGACGGAGCGTTGTGGGACGTTGGTTGACAGTGGTTGTACAGCCACTGAACGTTGAATGTCGAAATGCAACAGTACGTAACAGTGGTTGTACAGTATGTACAATGGTTTTGGAGCCACTGTACCTTAAATGTTGAAAAGAAGTGGTGCGATTCTTAATATTTTGGTTTCAGCACTTATTATGAAAAAGATATCCTTGGACACAAAAGGTTCTTTTTTCTGTGGGAATGCATTATAGACGATACGGATACAATATGGATATCAAAATACAGTATTCGTTAAGACGAGTCCTTTGAAATCACGACAAGTTAATTTTGAGTTCACCTTAAAGGATATTACCACCAAAAAGGACGTTTTTCTATCATAAGGAAACTGAGTATGGTCATTATGAGTGTCGTTCGAAATGCTATGTTTGGAGCACTGTATGTGATCGGTTTCAAAGGCTTCTGGAGTGACAGGGTAACGGTGGAACCTCGTTTTAATGAATCTTACAGAGCGTTCACTGCCTATCAACATAACGTTAACAGAACATTAGAAAATAGATTTCTTTTATAATAAACACGCGTTTTTTATGTATATACCATACATACCACCCATTTAAAAAAAAATGTTTTAGAGACTTAATAAAAAGAAAAAAAATCTGACTTTCGTGGGGACTCGAAACCATCACTCAATGCATTGAACACCTGTCATCTAACCTACTCGGCTATGCCGACCTCGATGATGGGAAGTAAATCTAGCAATCATGACAGATTATCTCGCACAGGTCGATGTATGCAGGCAGAACATAATTGCCATTGTCGTCGTCGACATCGTCATTGTAAGTTGAACAGCTTCTGGGCAACGGAAGAATGATATTGTGTGTTCGTAACATTGTGGGACGTTGGTTGACAGTGCTTGTACAGCCACTGAACGTTGAATTTTGAAATGAAACAGTACGTAACAGTGGTTGTACAGTACGTAGGTACGTTCGAACATGATCATGTGATGATTGCTAGATTTATCG
This sequence comes from Microchrysa polita, assembly GCA_949715475.1. Classification (NCBI taxonomy): domain Eukaryota; kingdom Metazoa; phylum Arthropoda; class Insecta; order Diptera; family Stratiomyidae; genus Microchrysa; species Microchrysa polita. The sequence goes on from OX454416.1 coordinate 55,850,448, forward strand.
TGTCAAGCTGTAGTCGATGTAGCCTGGTTGAATATCCGCCAAGCTTGGTGCGTAGGGCAATGTGTTCGAGTCCCACAGCAGCATATATTTTTTTCTTTTATTTGTATCCAAAATATTTTTTTTAGCTTGGTGATAATTATTTGAACATAGTAAAACACGTGTGATTATTTCGAGGCAATCAGGATGTGTACGCTGGGTTGTTCCGTGAAAAAATATGTGACTTTGTAAAACATAGCGAAAACCTAACGAAGCTTTAAGTAGTTTGATCATTGCTTAATTTGGTATGTATTCATTTTCCTTTGACCACCCTAGCAAAGAATCGACAATCACTGATGAGTTGCGGGAATAGCGGTAAATTCGCCGTTGAAGCGAATGAAAAGTTATCTTTCAATTGGTTCTCTTGGCTCAGTCCCTGTGGACTGATTTGGATGAAACTCGGATGGATTGTGTTAATTAGCTTAATTATACAAATAAATATATTTTTTTGTTAACACGAATTTAAATATTCTTAACGATCCATATTATTTTATTGTCGGCCCTTGTTATGAGAAAGATATCCTTGGACAAAAAAGGTCCCTTTTTCTTTAGGAATGCATTATAGTCGATATGCATATCAAAATACAGTATTTGGTGAGTTGAGCCCTTTAAAATCACCACAAGCTCATTTTGGGTTTTCAAAGGATATTATTATGTACCACCAAAAAGAACACTTATCTAAGGAAACTAAGAATGGGCATTATGGTTGTCGTTTGAAAGTCGATATTTGGGGTACTGTATGTAATCGGTTTGAAAGGATTGTGGGGTTTCTGGCTTCTGGAGTGACAATATAAAGGCTGATGCAATGTGGATTATTTTGTAAGCAATAACGTAGACATATACATGATCTAAGATTTTTCCCATAAGGGAAAACTTCTCGGTGTTTTTTGCTATCCACCCATACTCGTATAAGCAACATTTTCCTGGACAATCATTTGCATAGCATGTACGATTGCAATTATACATCAGCATATTTAACGATAACATGCATACATGTTCTGAATGCAATAATTTCCCCAACGTGATTTTTTTTTTGCTTTGTATCCTTCATGAGTATTTTAGTCATATAAATTCTGGAAGAATTTTTTTCACAATGGTCAACTACGCCATTCAAATGGTCAAAAGCTTGCGGAAATAGCTCAAAAAGTTTTTATGGTGATTTACTGAACAGCGATCCTTTGAAACGATATGCGATATGAATTCTGAAATTGGTACTAATTTATGGAGGTTTCATTTCACTTCAGGACATTTGAAGGAAAAGCAAAACGAATCAAGAATCCAAGTTATGTGGGGGTTTAATGATGAGTGAGAGAGACTCGTAGACTCCTACGACAGTTTTTTATTTTTCATTTGTTCAGAATACCATAAATAAATAAAAAAAAATCTTATGTTATTCTAAAAAATTTCGAAGATATACTTGTACATAAATAAATATTTGGATTCATTTGAGAGTAGTTAAAAATTCATTCTTCAGAACATTTTTGTCAATTTAACAAATGTCCTAAATCTTTTTTCAGGCAATGGAAAAAGGCTACTAAATGATAAAGCCGAACTAGATTAAAAAAAACTTGCTTTAAGCAATTGTGTATTTTTAATAATCAGTCTTGTATATCATCAAAGAATTTATATTAAACATTTTTCGAAATTCTGATTGATTTTTTTTTAAACATGGTATCAAAAAAGGAAAAATTTAATAAATACCTATTTTTATACCTACGTAGTCTAGAACTAAAAAAGGTTTCTAAATTCCTAATTTATGTATTTCTATAGTACGGAATTTCCAATTTCAATAAAAATTTATCATTTCATACGTAATCTCCTTTTCACATGAGATTTTATTTCCCATAAATTTCTCGGTTGAAAATTTAAGACCCAATGAATGATATAAAAGCCTCTAATCGGTTTCTGCATACATGCTATATAAGTTGTTCCTACATACATTTATATTCGAAGGCTGCAGATGGATCCTTTATATCAAATATCTATTCTTCAACTCTTCATGGATGACATTCTATTAAAATGCCTTAAACGCACATATCAGGACAGCCACCAAGCCATACATACTCGTACAAGCCATTTGTTTCTCTCTGCTTCTGATATATGATCGGTGAAAAGTAGAAAGCTTGCCAAGGAAAATTCTGTTTTCCTCAACAAATCTATCTATAGACATATGTACATGTACGAGTATAACGTATCTCTAAACAGAATGGGTATATGATTCCTTAAAGTTGGATATGTACCTACTTTTCATTTCCATCTCTTCAATTCCCAGTTTCCTAAGTTGAAAGTTAGAATTCCACTCGCAGTGTTTAACAGTGTAACATGCGTTCTTTATATTGTATTGTGTCTGCTTCAATTAGTTTCATTATACGTCAAACTCGATTTCATCCTGGATCCTGCTTCAGTTGTTATACTAGGGCCGGGTTTCTGATAGCTCTTATTCAGTACCTGTCGGCTGATTAGTCTTATCGCGTAGAGAAGACACACCATATTTAGAAAGCTCTTCCATTGTATTGAATGGAATTTTTGTTTATTTTGCATAGCTACGCCATATTTTGCTTGTTTAAGTCATGATCTTAGATTGAGAAAATCATTGCGCACTTTCATCCAACAGCGTAAATAAGCAAAAGATAACATAACTAGGCTATGTGAAGTTAGCCAGTCATGTTTTTGAAATTAGGTCCTTTTGCTCGGTGAACCGTTTGTTCTACAGCGGCTACGTTTGTTCTTGATTGTTAACCAATTAATATCGTTTGTGCTTCTCTAATTATTTAATTATAGCAACTTTAAAATTGTGAGTGTGAACTTAGCCAGTCATTTTTAAATATGGGTCGGAAAGGTATAGGTTTGGTATCAATCGAAAGCCAGACATTTGTTCATTTTGTAGGGCATTTGTTCATCCTGGAAACGGAAGGATACAGGAATTATTAAGGAGAAAGAGATTAGTTGTGACGTCATCTTCACTCAACCAACGCCATCTACTCAGCTCAGCTGTACGATGATGGTGTGGATCTTGCATAAATTGTTCGCGGGACACGGGTTGCCCGTACATCTGAGCTGAGTAGATGGCGTTGGTTGAGTGAAGATGACGTCACAACTAATCTCTTTCTCCTTAATAATTCCTGTATCCTTCCGTTTCCAGGATGAACAAACGCCCTACAAAATGAACAAACGTCAGGCTTTCGATTGATACCAAACCTATACCTTTCCGACCCATATTTAAAAATGACTGGCTAAGCTCACACTCACAATTTTAAAGTTGCTATAATTAAATAATTAGAGAAGCACAAACGATATTAATTGGTTAACAATCAAGAACAAAGGTAGCCGCTGTAGAACAAACGGTTCACCGAGCATAAGGACCTAATTTCAAAAACATGACTGGCTAACTTCACACAGCCACATAACTATGCAAAATTACCAAAAAATCAATTCAATATAATGGAGAAGCTTTTTGAATATTGTGTGTGTCTTCTCTGGGCGATAAGACTAACCATTCTATAAGATCTACGAGAGAATGGGCGTAGGTGTACGGTCTTAAAATCTTTTCGTTTCTCCGTACAACTCGACGTTTGTATTGTTTTCGATTTTCAAATTGGCATATTATATTTCAGTAAGTGGGTCGGGAATTATGTTACACACGTTTGGAGTTTCAAAGACGCTTTTGAAGTTTAGGTGAAGAAATATAATAGAAAATGTTCAATATCATCTGACTCAGATGTTAGCAAATATTTGCAAATGTAAGTGGTATCTAAGAGTATTCACCGTAGGTATTTATGTATCTCTTTTTGTAAGCTCCTCAAATAGGTGCTGTATTAAGTGGAAAGAATTGTGTCTTTCTTTCGTAAGTGGAATTGGGTGTATGTTTACCATGATGGAAGCAACAATATCCTTTATTTTCGTATCTAATGCTACTGTGAATTTGACGCATGTATACATATGTGTACAGTACATAATAGTCTAAGAAAATTGAACCAAAATATGGCCATCGAACGGCAAAAATCCTACATCGGATTTTTTTTTTGATTATGGTTGGGGATGGTCCCGAGATGATGGCATAGAAAGTCCCAACCGATCGGGGGTCCGCAACCTTTAAAAAAAGGGGGAAAGGGGGGTTTTTTCGGTTTTTTGCGATTATTTCAAAAACGTTAAGGGATACAGAAAAATGGTCTAATGACGAAAAAAACTACATAAAATTATCTTTGCAATGATATATAACACATTAGAGTTCAATTGAATATTTCGGCGTTAGAATAGAACAATTCTCTTCAGTTGTGGCATAACTGCGGACCCTTAGCTATGCAGGAGGAGCTTCATAGGGTGAACGGCTCCAGCCAATTCCTATGTTTCTCTACGGGGCGTTACTTTCCCGCATTATCCGAGTAACCGCTGCGCCTGAGTGCTGTATTAACAACTTCAGCGTCTCAGGTTATTAAACGTAATAGGGTGACAAAAACCGAACAGTCAATCACCGAAGCAGCACCTCGGAGGCCTCTCCATGATGGACCTCTTTCGTTTTACGAATACTATCATGGTTAAGCGATGGGCCGACAACCCATCCTTGGAAAAAATTCTACGTCAAGAAACCTGGAATGAAAGCCTCGGATTGGACGGATACATCCCAACGACGACATCGCAAACAAACAACTGATTACTCTTTCGGAACCTGGAATGTACGCTCCCTGAATAGGCCAGGGGCCTTAAGGGCCCTCTTGGATCAGGTCGAAAAATATAAGATTAGCATTGTTGCACTCCAGGAAACTAAATGGCTTAGTAGCGAGATTGATGACCGAAATTCGTACACAATTTTCACAAGTGGAAAACCTTCGGGCCACAGGGAGTTTGGAGTGGCGTTCATTGTAAACAATCAACTTAAGCCGCATGTTATCGACTTCAAACCCATAAACGAGCGGCTGTGTGCGATTCGCATTAAAACCCGGTTCTTCAATCTCTGGCTCATAAACGCGCATGCCCCCACCGAAGTCAGTGAAGACGCGGTTATAGACGAGTTCTATCACCGCCTCGAAAATCTCTTCGATTCACTTCAATCAAATGATGTCAAATTGCTGCTAGGGGATTTTAACTCCAAAGTCGGAAACGAAAGTTGGCATAGGGGGATTACTGGAGGGTTCAGCCTCCATGAAGACTGTAACGACAATGGCCAACGACTAATAGACTTCGCGACCAGCAGAAATATGGTCATTAGCTCTACCTGTTTTCCGCATCGTCGCATTCACAGGCAGACCTGGAGATCACCAGATAAACATACCGTCAACCAAATTGACCACGTCCTTGTCTGCAAGAGATGGGCATCGAGCATAATGGATGTTCGGTCCTATCGTGGAGCAAATATTGACTCTGGCCACTATATGGTGAAGGCGACTTATAGGTGCAGAATTTCTTCGGTGCATCATTCGAGGTTCAACCCGGCAAAAATTTTTGCGGTTGACAAATTGTTGGATGATGCCACGGTGGTCACTTATACGACTGACCTTGAGGAGAAGCTGACGCCCTTGCTAAATAACATCAGCAACAAAGGCGCCCTTGAGATCTGGGATACACTCAAAGACACTATCAAAGAGGTCGCAGAGGAGGTTGTGGGATACAAAGCCCGGCGAGCCCGAAATGATTGGTTTGATGAAGAATGTCAAAATGCGGTAGATGCTAAAAACGAGGCATATCGCCAATGGACTGAATGCGCAACTAGAGCCAAAAAAAAAAAAAACAAAATATGACGAGCTTCGACGATTTTCGAATAGGTTAATTAGGCGTAAGAAGCGTAAGCATCTTGACGAGCAGTTGATGCAAATAAACCAAAGACTAGTTAGTAGGAACAGTAGACAAGCGTACAAGCTGATTAATTCAATTAAAAGTGGATACCAACCCAGGACCAGGCTCTGTAAGGATAAGGATGGCAATATCATGAGCGACACCGATAGCGTTGATAAACGCTGGGCCTCACATTTTGAAGAGCTTCTCAATGTTCAACCGAACAACCCCACACAAGAAGCTCCGGACCTGATGGCTGAACCAGGCCCTCCCGTTCAACCCCCAACAGTAGAAGAAGTTGATCTCGCCATGCATTTACTAAAACATAATAAAGCCCCGGGCGCTGACGAGATTCCAGCTGAACTGTTGAAGCGTGGTGGGGAGAGCCTTGTTAAGGCTATACACACACTTATCGTTAAAGTATGGAACGACGAAATAATCCCGGAAGATTGGCGTAAAAGTATCATTTGTCCAATCCACAAAAAAGGGGATAAGTTGAAATGTGAGAACTACAGAGGCATCTCATTAGTTTGTACGACTTATAAGATTTTATCTAAGATTCTGGAAAATAGAATTAATCCGTACGCAGAAGAAATCATTGGCGAGTACCAAGGCGGCTTTAGACCTGGTCGTGCGACAACAGATCAGCTTTTTACAGTGAAGCTTTTACTCCAGAAATGCTGGGAATATAACATCGACGTATACCAAATATTTGTCGACTTCAAGCAGGCATACGACAGTATCGATCGAAGTGTACTGTACAACATTCTGCTGCATTTTGGTATACCGGCTAAGCTAGTGCGACTCATAAGGATGACGATGACTAATACCGTCTCGCAGGTCAGAGTTCAGAACAGACTCACTGACCTATTTGATACTCGTACTGGACTCAAGCAAGCTCTTCAACCTGGGTCTGGAGTATGTGATTCGAGCCATGAATTTGGACAGCAGCGGAACGCTACTCATTAAATCGACTCAACTAGTAGCCTACGCCGACGACATCAGCATCATGTCTCGAAGATTGGGTGATGCAGAAAGCCTTCAGCATAATCGCAATAACGCAGCCAAAGAAGTTGGGCTACATATCAACGAATCTAAAACCAAGGTCATGATGCAATCAAAAACTAGAACGCCAGTAAATTCAAGCATCACAGTGGGGGACCTCAATATAGAATATGTAGACAACTTCACTTACCTGGGTTGCAATTTGTCAAAGGACGCCAACGAAACAGATGAGATAAAGCGACGGATACAACTAGCTAATAAGTGTTACTTTGCGGTCCTCCAAATTATGAATTCGAAGCTGGTGCACAGGAACACGAAGCTCCACGTGTATAAAACCATCATCCGACCTGTGCTATGCTATGGCTGCGAGCCATGGACCCTAACCGAAAACTCTGAACACCTGTTGGACACATTAGAGCGAAAGGTTCTCCGAAGAATCTTCGGGGCCGTTCGTGAACGAGGTGAATGGCGCATCCGGTATAACCTTGAGTTGTATCAGCTGTATGATGAGCTACAGGTGTCGAAGATCGTGATACTGCAGCGATTGCAGTGGGCGGGTGATGTACAAAGGATGAACGACGATCGCATGCCCAAAAAGGTGATGAACGCGCAACAAGTGGACGGAGCCAGATTGCGTGGACGACCGAGAGCCCGATGAGAGCATTCTGTATGAGTGAGGACGCCCACCAGATGCTAGGCTTTCGGAATTGGAGGACAAGGTCGCGTGACCGCGACAATTGGAGGTTTTCAATCCAGGCGGCCAAGGCCCGACGTCGGGCTATCGTGCCATAAAGAAGAAGAAGAAGAAGAATAGAACACAATTTAGAATAATTTCATTTTAGACCTTTTTTTAGACCTTTTTTAAAAGCTCCATAACTTTTGAAAGAATGTTAGTTCAGCCGTAAAATTTTGTACAAGTATTAACAACAAGTTTAAGATAATTTTAACGTAAACGCTAAGTCGCTCCGGTCAAGGACCCCCATTATCCCCTTCCCCATTTAAATTTGTCAAAACGGCATGTTCATAACTCACCCAAAATTGGAGCAGAGTGCTAAATTTTGGTTTGTTGCGATTGAAGGTCATAGTCACCCCACCCACCAAAAATCAGCTCATTCGGATAAAAACTAAGGGTACCTCCCATACAAAGTGACCCATGACAACTTTGTTCTACAGTTTATAAAATGAGTAGTACGTAGAACAAACTCCTGATGGGTCACTTTGTATGGGAGATACCCTTAGTTTTTATCCGAATGAGCTGATTTTTGGTGGGTGGGGTGACTATGATCTCCAATCGCAACAAACCAAAACTTAGCACTCTGCTCCAATTTTGGGGGTAGTTATGGATATGCCGTTTTGAAAAATTTAAATAGGGGGATAATGGAGGTCCTTGACCGGAGCGACTCAATGTTTACGTTAAAATTATCTTAAACTTGTTGTGAATACTTATACAAAATTTTACGGCTGAACTAGCGTTCTTTCAAAAGTTATGGAGCTTTTAAAAAAGGTCTAAAATGAAAATATTCTAATTTATGTTCTATTCTAACGCCGAAATATACAATTAAACTCTAGTGTGTTATATATCATTGCAAAGATAATTTTATGTAGTTTTTTCGTCCTTAGACCATTTTTCTGTATCTCTTACCGTTTTTGAAATAATCGCAGAAAACCGAAAAAATGCCCCTCTTTCCCCCCTCTTTTAAGGTTGCGGACCCCCGATCGGTTGGGACTTTTAATGCCATAATCTGGGGACCATTCACAACCATAATCCAAAAAAAATTCCGATGTAGGATTTTTGCCGACCAAATATGCCATTTTTCATAGACTAATAATGCCTATCGCCCTGCTTGATACAATGCGTACATACTATATTTGTAAGGCATACAAAGATAACTCTAATCTAAAGGTCCATCTAGAATCAGTCATTCTCAAACTTATTTTGACCGCGGACCCCTTCATACATGAGAAGCCTGTTTAGGGACCCCCGCCTGAATTCCAAGCCTTTAATGTTTAAATTGTTTAAATATTAAAAAATGGGTACACAATAAAAATAGCTTTGATGTTTTAACAAATTTTATATAATTCATAATATTATTAGTAGTACCAAAATAAAACAAAAAGTTGCATCATAATGTTCAGTGGAATGGGAGCACTTGATGGGACGATATGCGTCGGGTTCCATGTTTGTTAATAAAAGCCTTAAGTCCGCACGAGCACTTATGTCTTATCGGTTTCTGTTTTTATTTACAAGCCTCATAACGGCGCTAAAACCATGTTCAACTAAATACGATACTGTAAAAATGCGATTAAAAGGAACTCAACCGTAGACCACAATTCAGGATACAGACTTAGTATGGTTATTTGAAATACAAATTGCTGATACCCTTCCTCGAACTTAGGTTCCAACTCTTCATTCGTTTCTCACTCAACTCAACTCCTGCTTGAGAAAGGTTTCCTTCTTGACTATATGAAAACGGATTCAACACTCAATCAGGAATATTGAGTTTAAAAATATCTTCGAACCTTCTTTTAACATCCGAATGAAGTTTCTCAAGATGCTTAACCAAAAGGTCTCCATTTTTTTAGGAAAATTTGCAAGATTTGAAAACAGAGCATTTGCCTCTCCCTATGCTCTGCTTGAACAATACAAGCTTCGTCACAAACGGGGATATAATACTTTTAGCTTGAATTAACTTATCAATCACCCTACAGTGGTAAATTGATTTCATTAAATTTACCGAATCTGTCAGTCATGTAAGCTATATCTAGCTTAATATGTACTTATTAAATTGAATGTTAAATCATAATTGTCTCCTTCTAAAAATGTTTGCAGCTACAGAAGCTACAAATTCGTCATAGACGACTATACAGCATACAACCCTGTTACAGAGATATTCACGAAAGAACCCAAAAATTCTCGTTTTTTCTAAGGTTTGAACACCCGTATCACCCTTAAGGCGCATCCTACAAATGCGCTGACCGGAGATTATTTCGAGTGATGATCTCCTTCGTATCACAGGCCTGGATTGGATTGAAACTTCTGTCAAAAGGCGGAAGTTGCAATGGATAGGTCATACTCTTCGAAAAGGGCCAAAAAATATTGCATAGCAGGCTCTAGATTGGAACCCACACTGAAGGAATTTTCTGTGGTAGAACTAACATAATCCTTCTGTTAAAAAATTAACTGGGAAATCTGTTGTAGTAACAAAATATATATTAGTTTAACATCCAAATTGAATTATTCAAGTGTCACTTAATCTTCCAATCAACAGAATTTCTGTTAATTGACGGATGGAAGTTTGATTAAAAATTTTGTTAAGAGTTTTAACGTAAATTCTGTTCTTTTAACATAAATTTCTATTAACATTGACATTACCGAGAAAAACTGTATCGTTCTGTTGGCGGAACAGAATCGTTTTGTATTTGCTAATACGATTCTGTTGAAATCACAGAATTGCGGCAGCATCAACACACATCTATTTGAATAACATAATTCTGACCTGCACAACAACTTAATTGCGTTATTTTAACAGAAGGTTTTGTTATGATAGCATGATAGCAAGGAATGCAGACGTTTTGTTACGGTTTTACTCTTTACGGTTAGTTACTGAGAGAATTTTTTGTGGTTGAACTAACATAATCTCTCTGTTAAAAAAATAACCGGGAAATCTGTTGTAGTAACAAAATATTTATTAGTTCAACATTCAAATTGGATTATTCAAGTGTAACTTAATTTTCCAATCAAGAGAATTTCTGTTAATTGACGGATGGAAATTTGATTAAACGTCTTGTTAAGAGTTTTAACGTAAATTCTGTTGCTTCAACAGACATTTTTATTAACATTGAAATTACCGAGAAAAACTATATTGTTCTGTTGGCCGAACAGAATCGTTTTGCATTTTCCAATTTTTTTTAACATACGATTCTGTTGAAATCACAGAACTAGGGCAGCATTAACAAATACTCTATTTGAATAACACACTTATATAGTCTGGTTAGTCTAGTAGGTAGGGCGTTCTTCTACAAATCATAGGGTCACGCGATCGAATCCCGCTGTAGGGAGGTAATTTATTTTGCATTTTAGAGCGTTAAGAGGTAAATTAAATGTCGCCAATACCAATAGAGAGGTCAATGCTATACAAAACTCATTTATGACTTAAATGTTCTTTCCCTGTGAAAATTGTTTTTTTTTATTCAAACGGGTAATAATGTTGGTATTTCAAAAATTAGGGAGTCACATTCTGTTAAGTAAACAAAGTGATATGTTAAAAATACAGACAATTCCGTTACAAATACAAAGCTCTTTTCTGTGTTGGTAACATAATTGGTTTAGTTGAACTAACAGAATATTCTATAGGCTCGAAATCAAAAGAAAAATCTGTTAAAATAATTGGTGTCTTTTGTTACTGTAACAGAATAATTTTTTGAGTGCACAAGGAGCCAATGCAAGATGTCGTGTTGGACGACCAAGAAACACGTGGAGGAGATCACTTAATAGCGAGGCTGCTTTACTAAACAAACAGTGGTCAGACCTAAAAACCATGGCACAGAACAGAATGAGGTGGAAAGTAGGCGTAGTTGATGCCCTATGCCCCACAAGGGGTTAACAGGAACTAGGATGAGAGAGCGCATCGGGATCTTGTGTAGGACCTCGAAAGGAAGGCTCATGAAAAAATACAGCTTTTCCCTAGTTTTTCTGAAGTTCCTAAATTTTTGTTCAAATTTCCTGGGGTAGTAGTGTCTCTCGTAAAAAATAATTTGAAATGGAATACAAATGGTTAGTAAATATTTAATTTTATCGAAATCTTCCATGGACCCCCTAATCGGCTTCACGGACCCCCACATTTTCTCACACCTCCCGCGGACCCCCAGCACAGCTTCGCGGACCCCAAGGGGTCCTTAGGGACCACTTTGAGAATGCATAATCTAGATTGATCGGCAAATTCTGTAACGTGCAACGAAATGGCTGTTGTCATTGCATCCAAACTGATCGCCATTTGGATGTGCGTCCAGTTTTGATATTCAATATGGCAACTCAACCAACCGCTTGTCAAATTCAAAGTGACAATTTAGCTACTTTTGTTCGTTCTTTTGTGTAAAATTGAATAATTCTTGAATGGCCGTGTAATAATTCAAACGCGTCAGATTTTGATAATTAACTTTAAAAAAATCAACAAAATGAAATTTTCGTTATGTCATTTTCTGTCTCCATTTGGTTGCTAGTGTAGATGCTAAGTAACAACCAAATGGCTGTTCGTGATGCCAGTTTTTCGACGCGCAACCATTTGACGATCAATCTATAGATGAACCTTAATCATAAGCAAATCATACCCAAAGATTTGAACCCCGACTGTTTGTTTTGACCAATATTGCTATTAATTCTATTAAATATCATGACAACTCATGAAAACGTATTAAAAAAATAACTGGCGCGACAGTCCAGCATTTCACTATGTATTTACAAAAAATCGAGGTTGGACATATTGTATAATTAAGTGCTAACTTCACCACACCTTGATTCTAATTGAGGGCATGTAATGCCAGACACGATGACAACACCGCTGCCCACTAAGTATGATCAACTTTAATTAAAATTAGTTGTCAGTTCGAGTTTGAAATGGGGCCCCTATCGTATAATTATACCCTTCGCTCATAGAATGAAAGGGTATATTAACTTTGTCATTAAGTTTGTAGCGCATTGAACACATATAAAAAGTATACATATATGATCAGCATGACTTGGGGAGTCGATTGGGCGATGTCCGTCTGTCCGTCTGTCCGTCTGTTGCGACGCGTTTTACTCGGCCAATTTTAAAGCTATGAAGCAGACAGTGGCGCAACCACGGGAGGGGCTAAGGGGGCTAAAGCCCCTCCCAGGTCCAAACAATTGGGAAATGAAAAAAATCAAAATGAAATATGAAACAATGCACTTTGTTGCAATTTTTATAAAATTTGAATTATTGTTCTTTTGGAGAATAATTTATGCACGAGTCTCGATTGTCTGAACGACTTGCACCATCCTTCCTAGAATTTTAGAAAAATCTTTGTGCAAAAATAATAAAATACAAATGGGCTGTTCTTATGAGATTTTCGTTGTATTTTTGGATGTTATATCGTAACATACGGAGTGGCCATCATATTAGTTCACATCCAAAATCTATCGGTTCTTATTGAGAGGGTCCTGTTTGTGGAGCTGTTGAACGACATTAGCCCAACTTCGGTCCGAGCAACGCGAAACCATGGAGCGGTATAAAGAACGAGGCAAGGAAGAAGAAGTAACGCGGGCTATCATAAATTATGCTCTAATTTCGGAGGGCCATTTTTTCCCAGCTGCACATCTCCACCTTATTCGCAAAATGTCTTGCGATGACCCTACCTCTATATTTGGACTCCTGAACGGGTGATAACGACCAAAATCCGCAAAGCCAAATAATAAATCCATGCGGCGAATTCTACCCTTTCTGTTATAGAGTCGCTTGTAGCGTATAGTGACTGGCGTACTTCCTATTCGCATCCGCGCTTTTTGTTTTAATATTTAGTAGTGCCTCAAATTCCGTTATTATCAGGGACATCACATTATCGTCTATAGGAAAGTCCTATTTGATCAAATGTAGTTGTCCGTATGTTTCGTTTCACGATCTATTGGGTTTTTGTTATACTTGCGTTGTCACGACGCTAAGCTACGAATAAAATTAAATCGAAAAACTCAGGCTGCAATGGAGACTTTAAACATCAGCGTATTACAGGAAAATAACAAAATTTCCCAACTTTCGGTGGCAAACTCAAATGCCCAGTAATAGTTAGTTAGCCCCCTCCAGGACCAGATCCTGGTTGCGCCACTGGAAGCAGAAATTTTGCACAAATGCTTCTTTTTGCTGCAGGCAGTTTGTATGTTTGAATCGGTAAAATCGGACAATGGGGTCATTGGGCTGCCATACAAACCCAACTACCCAAATTAGGTTCTTCTAAGAAAAACTTTTTTATTTGTGCACCAATTTCAACAAAATTTCAGACAAACGTATTTCTCTTGATGACACAAAACATATCTAAGAATGGATCAAATCGGACCATGGGGTCATGGGGCTGCCATACAAACCTAACACCCCAAATTAGGTTCTTCTAAGAAAAACTTTTTTATTTGTGCACTAATTTCAACCAAATTTCTCGCAAATGTATTCCTCTTGATGACACAAAACATATCTAAGAATAGATCAAATTGGCCCATGGAGTCATGGGGATGCCACACAAACCTAACACCCCAAATTAGGTTCTTCTAAGAAAAACTTTTTTATTTGTGCACTAATTTCAACCAAATTTCACACAAATGTATTTCTCTTGATGACACAAAACATATCTAAGAATGGATCAAATCGGATAATGGGGTCATGGGGTAGCCATGCAACCCAACCCCCATTTTGGTTCTTCTAAGAAACATTTTTTGCACCAATTTCACAAAACCTTGAATTAATGTGACTTTACCAAAGCAACAAAAAATAGAATCGTACTGTGGGGTCATTCTCCCGCAACCGCAATAAAATTTTCCGAAGAGAGCGAAGGGTATCTAAATTTCGGCCAGGCCCGAAATTAGCCTAAGCCCCCCGGGGTTGGCGAGCGAAGCGAGCAGGGGGCGAAGCCCACTAGTTAATGTCAATAATTTTGATTATTAGGAAAAATAATTCGTATTTTTTTAATCTAATTTAATCTCACCAGCTTTTTTCGCCAGTTAAAAGGTTATCAGTTGAGTAAAATTCTAGTAATATGTACATTCCTTCTGGTGGTAGAAACTAAAATTATTGTGCAGTATGTGAAGAGAGAAAGAGTTGGGATACGAAAAAACCACAGTGGCATTTGAATGTACAAAATGCTGTTTTAAATTACCATTAAGAGGAGTTCTCGAGGTATCCGATGGTTTTAGTTTTATTAAACTACTTCTTTATTTTTTTCCATCATCATCATCTCCTTCTTTATTTTTGCCGTAAGCACGAAGCGTCTTTTTCCTAAGTTGTTGTTGCAAAACTTCCGATATCAGCGCGCCCCCTAATTGGATAATGTTTTGGACTTAGAATAAATTTGTTTTAGGAATGCATGATTGTCTGTAATGCCGCATGCGCGCATTGGCTCTTCATAATACATACCAGAAAATGTTGAGCTAGAAAATGCCTGGCTCGTTGCGTCTGCATACATTGTAAATTTTTGCACTGGTACACCATTCCATTATGATTGTTGAATGTTGAACGTTGTAACTTCGAAGAAGTTACCTATCTCTTTATAAAACTAGTTCGACACCAGCAATTTTCTTTTACATCCTTGATAAGCCGTACATCTCAACAGGAATTTTTTTAGGAGGTTTCAAATTTCAAATCGCCAACAACAATTAAAGTTTCCCGTCAGTTTTTTTTATGTTGTCAGTACCTATTGAAAGGAAAGTCAAATTTTAGGAAAGGACAACCGAGAATCATTTTGATCACCTTTTAATGATAAACATCTTACTAATTTTAATTCTGATAACATTAAACTCGGTTACGATTTATGCTTTTTATATTGTAGTTCGCCTATACGCAGTATTCTCGCGAAAATAAAACCATGGGGTTTCTAAAGGAAAGGTTTCATATTCAAAAGACTACAACGTGGCATTTCAAGGATATCTTTGTGATACCACGGTCGTTAGTGATTCAGGGGCCCTATCATGTAATTCGAAACGAAAACGAAAGTGCCGACACTTTCGTATTTTGAATGTCAAATGAAAAATATTTTGGTGTTTCGGAATAAATTTTTAGTGTTTGAAACTAAATTACGCAACTAACTTTAAATCAAAAGTCCCGCGATTTTGTAGTTACGTTAGATAAAATTGTAGTCTGGCTGGTCTAGCGGTTAGTGCGCGCACCTTCGGTGCACAGGGTCATGAGTTCGAATCTCACCGTGGATCATGGTGTTTTTCGAACTCACGAGCTTGTGACGGACTATGATCTCACTCAGATGTTAAACGAGTACCCATTTATGGGGATGAATAACACTGCTGAGCGTGATGCTGATCTCATTACCTCAACAAAAAGCAGATAAGATCTTGGAAATAGGATGTCACTAACACATCCTGCGGCCTTAGTCCAATGCTGGATTGTCGCGCCTGTTATTTATTTTTAGATAAAACTAGCTGAGAGAGCTCGCTTCGCTCGCTCTCTGATCTAGTTTTTAGATAAAATTGTGAAAAAAAAGTGTAACAGTAAAAAATGCGAATTTTGAATCGGATTGGAAATCACGGTCCTATTCGAAGATGCAGGGTAACCTTCCCCCAACGACGGCCAATAAAGTAAAGAATACACTCAAACAAGCGGTGTATTTATTATGAATCTAATTAGAAGAACCGCTATTAGTATTTCCCCCATCTTGTAACACCTTTAATTCCAATATTGTCTTGAAAATTATATGAATAAAATGTTACTCCTTATAACCCGAAACTATTATTTGTTTCTTCAAATTCTTGCAGTTTCCGATAAATTCTCCAATAAATTAAATGTTTATTTAATTAACACGAGCCAGCTGCAACAAATAAAAAAGCGATTCTATTTGTCCCCAGAAAAGTGCCTATACTATAACATTAAATGTGCGTTGTTTTGATTACTCCATTTTAAAAAGTTTATTTCGTTTTTAGTTAGTCTTTGAATTAAAATACTTTTAACATCTGAAAAAGTTTCTGTGCAACCAAGAAACACATTTCGATAGCTACCCGAGAGTAGCCTATCTCTCGAATAAATTGTCAATGCAATCGTTCATATTCTCAAACGTTTTCGAATTACTTGATAGGGGACTTTCGTATTTGTATGATCGAAATCGAAAATCAATTCGTTTTTGAGTTATATACGCATGATACCAATTTAGTCATTTCAAGCGATTCATTTCGAATCGAAATACATAATAGGGCCCCAAATTTCTAGTCATATTTTAAAAATAATATTCTGTACTTACTCAAATTTAGAAAATAGGTTTCGAAATTTTTATCATTCGGCCCGCTCAAACCCGAAGGCAGTATTTGGCCCAGGTCACGTTTT
This sequence comes from Microchrysa polita, assembly GCA_949715475.1. NCBI lineage: Eukaryota > Metazoa > Arthropoda > Insecta > Diptera > Stratiomyidae > Microchrysa > Microchrysa polita. Next base: position 55,867,301 of record OX454416.1, read on the forward strand.
AAGTTTGACACCCCTGCTTCCATAGGATCATGCATTTTAGTCATCGCTTGAATATGAATGAGCAGTTACGATGGGATCGGTAAAGCTTCATGAAATGCCTTTGGATAATTTCGATAATTCCTGGTTGCTATAGGGCTTCCATTGTGGTCGTGCTCTGTGGCCGTGATGGTTCGGTCGCCACTCTGTGAAATAGACACTCATAGAGAAACGAGTTTCCAAACTCGGCACGACTCGTCGCAAGTTTATTATTCAGAAGAAGATGATAAGAAATATTCTTATCGTAGAATAATAAACTAACAATGCGACTAGGAAGTGGTATGGCTGACAACCGTATCACACTCCGAATTCAGTTGTCTTTGTAACGTTGATGACTACACTCGGTAGTCATCAACGCACCATGCTCCACTAGGAGTTACGGTAATCAAGAGAGATAGGGCTTGGCTTCCATTGCTCTAACCGTCGCTTTGAATATCGAAATGATTGTTCTTTCCAATTTTTATACCAAAAGTTTCATCAAACTCATAATGACTTACATAATAGTTTTATCAGCAATGCGTCGAGGTACAATCATTTAGGATTAAAAAAATATATTTTTTTTCTCGTCTTGATTAATTGCATTTTCTCATCAAACATCAACTCTATAGCTTCAAGTCCTTCTGAAACTCTTCAATATAATAAATCACTGTTCAATAAGTCATATGTGTCCCGTCATTCAATCATACAAAGTATCTACATGTGTACTATTGATTACTAACAGATGATCAATTTGTTATAATGTACATACACTTCTTGTTACCTCCTAGAAGACATTCACATCCTAACATCTTATTCAATCACGGTTGCTCCTTTTCCTACGCTACAAGCTACATACAAGAGTTCTATTGTTACTTCACAATCAATTCAATTCGCAAATATTCTCCATGACATTGCCGTTTATACAAAAGGCAAGAAGCCTGCGGGTATTTCAACGCGCTCCATTGTCGGCACTTTACTATACTCCGCACGGAAAATGATTTTTCATTAATCAGTTTCTTATGAAAGAAAGGATATGCGAGTACATAGTTGTGACTGAGTGTCCTTTTTTGTCTGCTTTTACTTTAAGACCTTTAAGGCATTTGGAAGCTGTCGTAAGCTTTAAGTTGTTTATGCAGGAATTAAGGGGCTCGCAAGAAGGGGCTCGCAGGATGATTGAGCGAAAGGAGAAGTCCTTGATTCGGCGCAAAATCCTAATAGCATAATGTTTGCGCTCTTTATTGACTGTTGATGTTGTTTTAAGAGAAAAATGAACGAGAAAATTCAAATAGGAGATGATAACGAAAAGCTTACAATTCACTATGAGATGGTATAGGAAGGACTATAGCATGGGTAGTACGGAAAAGGACTTATGTAGAGTACGAGTGAGGAATTTAAGCATCCTGGATGATTACACCTGATACTTATGTATTATCGTAAGATTTGAGTTTTCCGTCTAAAAATATTGTCTTTCGGATACCTGTTCTAATTGTGGTTTTATTTAAAAGACTGGTTTTAGTAAATATCTATTTCACATGATAAGCTTCTAGAGATAAATCTACTGGGACATTAAGTTGTCGATCTGGATAAAAGAAACTCCCACTTGCGCCTTATTAAGCAAGGACCAAATGGCTGATGTTTCCATAAGAACACACATTTACCGGAGTGAAATAATGTCACGTAAACGAACTAAAAGGCTTTCAAGGTCTTCCTTTAAACACAATACATATATGTATTCCATGGAACCGTACACATGGGAAATGAGTGTCGCTTATGTTCTTTGAACAGACTTATGCGACATTAGGGTGGCATTTCTATCTCGTTGATCTATCGAGGGACATGTGGGCGTTGGCATTACTATAACCTTTAAGCTTCGATAGAGAATATTTCGGACAGTGTCAGTATCACTTTTACTATAATGTTTTTAAGATTATTTTTTTACTAACAGTGAGAGCATTTTCTATTTTTCTTTCCAATCGATTTTGCCAGCCTTTTTTTTAGCGATGAGATGGGTAATATATATTAAATCCTTGACAATAATATGATGTGAAATTTAGAATACTAAGGACTTTGTTGGAATATAAACAATACGTATACTAGTACAGTTCAGATTTTTAACAACATGTATTTTGTTTAATTTTTAATAAATTCTTTCAAGGCTTCTAAGAACTTATCAAGCAATAAAAACCATTCCAGTATAAATGAAAATGAACGAGTAATACAGAGGCTAGCTCGTCTAGTTTATAGCGTAACATTGATTCTGGTTGTTACCGCGATGTGATGGTACACTCCCAATCAATAGGATAGTTCCACTTGTAAAATGGCTGTATCTCGGTAAGTGATAACGGCATTTTCTTAAAACTTGGTGACAATATTTTCAGTATCCTGCTTGTTCTTTGCATAACATAAGGTCTCAAATCCGGTGTCCCGTTAGGATTTTCTCACGATAATTCTTAACAACTGTACAAATAGTCAATAGGATAGTTCCAGTGGAAATAAAATATTAAATAACGGTACGATTGGATAATTTTACTTGAAAAAATGTAGCTGGTAACAAGCAGGACTTTATTTAAGTAATTTAGGCTCAAAAAGATAATCTGGGATAGAATTGTATAGGTTTTAACGGTAAATTAAATTAGTTTCGCCCCAAGCTCCTCTAAACGTTATCAGAAGATCTTCAGTGTATTTAAACTATCGTCTAAAGGTATAGATCTTCCTTGTCATTCATCCCCACACATTTTTGATGGTATTTAGATATAGGAAGTATGGGAGGTCTTTCCAAAACCTTGATTAGTTGGTCTTGAAACCAATCTTTTATCAGTCTTGCTCCATGATTGATGCCATTATCTTGTTAAAATCTCAAAGATGTTGCATGGAAAATGTCGGTAATTTTAAGAATTATATCACCCAGAATATTTTTGTAAGATTGGACGTTGTGAATATCTCTAATTTCCACAAGCTCAATAGTTCCACACCGAGATAGTCAACCCCATACATCGACATTTCTTACTCTGAGTGATGTGTCTACAAAATTAATTTCTTTTTGCTCAAATCGTGGAAATAATACCTAAATCCATCTGAACCGACGAGATTTAATCTTTCCCGTCAGTAAAAATAATGCGTTTGACAAATCCATACAGTTTCTATATTGGGGTTGAATATCTTGGTATGGAACTATTGAGCTTTTTTAAATTAGAGGTATTCAGAGTACCCAGGCTTTTAGAGATATTCTTCCTAATGTGTTGCCTAACACTTCCGACATTTTCCATGCCATTCCTATAAGATTTTAACAAGATAATAATAGCAATTATGATGCAAGGCTGATAAAAGATTGATTTCAAGACCAACTAATCAAGGTTATGGAAAGACCTTCATACTTCCTAGATCTAAATATCTTCAAAAATGTGTGGGAATGAATGACAAGGAAGATCTGTACCGTTAGACAATAGTTTAAGAACACTGAAGCTCTTTGGCGAACGTTGAGAGGAGCTTTGGACGAAATCAGCTTAATTTGCCGTTAAAACCTATACAATTCTATCCCCGATTAACTTTTTGAGCTCATATTACTTAAATAAAGTTCTACTTATTACCAGCTACATTTTTCCAAGTAAAATTATCCTTTCTTACCGTTATTTGATGTTTTATTTCCACTGAAACTATCCTATTGACTTCACCATTTGTACTGTTTTTAAGAATTCTCGTAAGAAAATCCTAACGGGACTCCGGATTTGAGACCTTCTATTATTGAAAGAACAAGCAGGCTACTGAAAATATTGTCACCAAGTTTGAAGAAAATACCGTTATCACTTACCGAGATGCAGCCATTTTTCAAGTGGAACTATCCTATTGATTGGGAGTGTATGTCTCGATGTAGGATTTTACCAACGAACATTAAATACCAAGAAGAGGCACTCATAATAAGCGTTTGCGTATCCCATATTTACGCATGTTTATTTCTTCTATCCGTGCACATTCAAGCTGTGAGAAATTGCGAAACAGAGATTCATACATACCTTTCAAATGATGTGTGTAAATACGAAAGAGAAGAAAAACGAAACTGAACGCAAACTGGAAATCAGTTCAGTGTTCATTTTACGGTCAATATTGAGTAGTGCAACCCGAAAATTATGCTATTTCTGGATGTTGACAACCCTAAATTTACGAAATGTCACACCAATCCATCTATAAAAGCGAGAAAAGCTACCCATACATACCTAAAGATGGGATACTCAGCTGATTCCGGATTAGTTCCGTCCTACTCTGTCTAATGGATTTTTGCGTTGAAAATATTCACGGAAAATTGGAAATCGTGCATCCCTTTCTACAACAAATTTGTATGGAGTGCCCACCCCCTTGATTATACTCTGACTTTGCAGAAAGCTGATAGTATAGTGGGAAAGAGTAAGTGCCACGTCGCTTTGGCGCGTAGGCATCCAGTTTAAAACGATGCAAGTGCTACTGATATCAATCTAGACTCGTTGCGAATTTAGTTAAAAAGTGGTAAATCCTGCGGTTTGCGTCTAACCCATTTTTAAATATCAAGGATGAGAGAAGCTCATCGACCGGTTTCAGTTTCATCCCATCACTGTTGCCACTGTCTCAGGCTTTTCTGGCTTTCAAACCTATTTCGAATTTTCAAATCAGTAGTCGTTCCGTTAAGATGACTACAGTGCAATCTGCTCTATTTCCCAACCAATGACGTATTGGACATGATTTGAGACGTATCTTCAATCTCTTCAGATTCTTCTGATCTCTTGAGGTTATAAAGATTATACCGTATTATATTATATCGTTTACCAAATTTATTGAGCTGACCCTCCGCTTTGATTAAATAACGTTTATTTATTTGGAACATACTTTCTTATAACGAAGACATATGGATACAATACATATTATTGTATAGCCAAAAAAGGGTGTGATATAGGGTAAACGTAAACCCAACTTAACCGATATATATCAGACCGATTGCAAGTGTTTCCTTTTTGCAAAATCCTCCAATAAATTTTCTCATAAAATCATGATGACAGCATTTTCTCATAATTACTTAAAGATGAATAGGAAACCTCTTCTCCAATTTTCCTCAATTCTATATATACGGTAACGTACATTAATAGCAAACGACATCCAATCCAACGCTCCTTTTCACAATGACAAATTATATGCGTATTTAAGTGGGTCCAGCCTAAAATCTAAAAGTACGCAGAATATAACAAAAAGAAAGACGAATTTTCCACTGCACCATGAAAAGACTTTCTCGTCTTTTTCGGGAAAATTGATGATATTCGTCAAAATCTACTCTCGTCATTCTAATCTCATCCCGTTATCCGTTCATTTATCTTTTGACATCACCATTATAATACGAAACTGTTAAAAAAAGATTTAAAAAGGGTTCGTCGGGATACTGCGTGAGATGTTTTCCGTTTGTCAGTTGAGTCGTCCATAGGAACCATGCAATTTAGTCAACCAACAATATTCGCTTCGCTGTACTCTGCTCCAATTTCGACAATGGAAACCGTTGATTTTATTATTTTTTTTCTGCAGGGGCACGGGAGAAGGCAGTTCATGTGTTAAGGAAAATGGGTTGACCGCGCACAAAGAAGGACGACGACGACGTTGGCTAAGAAGTAGATACGTTGTTAGGGGTCAGTGAACTATCCTTCGGTGGATTTTATCAAATAAATCATTCCCATGGTGCGTTGCCTTAGCTATTGTGTCAGCGGATACAATGTGTGCAGAACGTAATGTTAATGGCGACTAAGTGTATTATACAGTAATGTTCATATCCTGAATAACCTTTTAGCATGAATGAAAATGTATACATATGTATGTCCTTTAATTTTGACATGGTATTTAGATAATTCTATTGAAGCTGAGGCTACGAAATTAAATTTATTCCTCTGGGAAAACACGTCTGTTGAATCTTTCCTTTTTATGAATTCTCGAGTAGACGCTTATATTTTGGACTAAGGATTCCCGCAATATACAAACTAATTGCCGACGATAATACTATCCTTCCTGGTTTCTGGCTAATGAAACTTTTTTCTGTATCCTTATCTATAGAGATATACATACATACATATTGTCGTCAAGTAACAAACCGACCTTATTCATGCACAACTAAGGAAAAAACTCTCCTCTTAAGCTTTCAACGACCAACGTAAGAAATTGAACAGAAACAAATGAGATGCGGGGGTGGTATACGTATAGTATAAGAAATGAGTCCTTTTTATATGTATAAAAAAATATGGAGACTACAGCTATATTTTCCTTTGCCGTTTGTTTACACATTTCTTGGTTCTTGTATTTTTTTGTGTGTTGTGTTAAGTTCTTCATGCTTCAGCCGCGCCAGGAGGCTTTTGTTTGTGTTTAAGTGGATTTTGACTTGACGCTATTTTCGCGAAAGAAGTGTTGTATGATGTTGTTGGCAGTATGTATATAGAAACTTTCACTACTCAGTTCTTTCTATAATGGTTTCTGTCTTGAGTTTGTACTTGAGCTGGTTCCGAGATTAGTTTTGAAGTGAACGCTCAATATGATGGTATCTTCAGCAATGAATATAGCAGCAAAAACAAAATCCTGGAATTGACATCCGGACTAATGAATTTGACGTTTACACCCACTGACATTTGCGTTATCGTTTTGGGTCGAACATGATAAGTATTTCCCTTATAACGGACTGTATACCATTTTCGCCATTGCTGATAAACAAAAAAATATTGTTGAGATTTCAATGAAGGTTTGTTGTGCTTTATAAATGTAGAAATTAGGTAAAATTGATGCTTTTCGATGATTATGGTTATAAACAATTAAATGTGATGATAATTGTTTTGGGCAAATGCTAACCCTAGTCGATTTAGGTCTTACTTTTACCCTCTTAGTAAGGATCATAATTTCAAAACTTGCGAACAGCAAAAGTTAACCCTATAAATAACAAGAAGAAAGCGTTTCCACTGAAGTTTGCGAACATTCTATTATCCGTAAGAACTAGCTGCTTTTCACTTAAATGTTTGCAAGCAGATTGACGAGAAAAGACTGCGATTCTCAAGTTTTGAATATGCAGTGATGGAGCGAAAAAAATTGCTGAGGCTATTTCATGGGCATTTTGGCAGATTTGTTAAAATTGAAGATAATTAGGATTATTTTTATATTAGTTTAATAATACAGACAATAACAAACGGGCACCATACTCAACAGCAGAAAAGCTCTGGCCGATCAGAAAAAAATACGCTTCATCGTTTTGTAAAGCCTTAGGAAATTATGCAAATGTTATATAAAAAACATTTACGAGACCGAGGCTTATTTCAGTCGAGGCCAGTGGAGCCTTAATTCCATACAGAAGAGGCCTAACAAAATATCAAATTTTAACAAAGGAGTTATCTCAAATCATGCAAATACACGGTTAAAAAAAATGGTATAAACTTTATAAATTTTGGTATACATATAGTTCCATAGACTTTCTGTATAAAAATTACACCAAGCTTCTTTATTAATCGAAGTTATCAGTTGAAGCTATATACAGTTCAAGCTAATCGCGTATAAAAAGTTTTTATAACCTAACAATATAAAGATAATCCGAATAAGGTATAAATATTATTCATCCAGATATATGATTAAAACTATAAACTTTTTTAATTTAAAATTAAAAAAAAATGACATTCATTTATATCTGAAGGATAATGTATGCCTGTCATGTATACATTGTATACAATTTAACAGCGTACTATGCTGCAGAACACCCCTTGTGGGACATGGGCTCGTTCACTCAGCCGTTTATAGGCTATTTTAAGTAAATGTTTCATTGAAGATAATTTCGGAGTGTATATCGATGCCTAAGCGCACAAATGTGTTAAGTGCAAAATAGCAAATTTTACAGGAGAGCAAAAATAAGAAAATGCAAATCATAAGTTGTAAATTCTTTGATTGGAACTAATTTTAGAAGTTCTGAAAGACAATATAATCATTCTCTGATTTATTGTTGATGTGTTCACTATTTATGAGGCACATGTATCCACTCTGTCCCTTCCGTTCAAGTCTATGAGTGACATAAGTCTCTTATTGTATGTACATTTTCGAATGTTTTACAGGGAATAATATATGTCTCCGACCACTTTCTAGTAAGAAAATTTTTGAAAATGTTCACGTTGTATGAGTCACAAGTGTATACAGCTTTCCTGTTCACGTTTATGTGTCATATGTGACTCATGTATCGAAAAGTGAAGAAAAGCTTTTCAGAAGACAGACGCTGTGGCAATGTCGATGAATAAGGGTCGGACAGTGAACAGGCATAGAAAAAATGATAATTTTAAATTTGTTTTCAATTTCAATTTAGTGTCACCTTAAACGTTTAGCATTTACAGTTTTGTCATTTATCACTAAGTGAAAAACTGATCAATTATGTTTGAATTACGTCAGAGTTTTGCGAATTCTACTGTATCTGGTTAAAGCAAGGTTAAACATTTTCATAAAAACCGCTTATCGAGAATATTGGGTTTACTTTCGCGAGCGTTGTAAGTCTCGAGATCTACTGCCATACAATTTGATTCAATGGATGAATGATTAAATTTTTTGTGTGATGCATTCGAGGACGAGAGTGGAGTGATTGAGACATCGGAGGGAGAGCATGATAGTCAGATTATTTTTGACTTATTTTTACGGGACTTAAAGAGACTTCCTATAAAACAGCAACGGACAAATATTTCGGTGGAGTTGTAAGGCGGCTACGAGTGTCTTACCCCAATAAACCATTTATTTCCCCCTTTATGTTTAGCGAAGTTAGATCAAGTAAGTAATGTTGAAATAGAGCGGTCTATGATGGATATGCGGAGATGGCGTAGTGTTCCCTTGTGATTATCTTTACCACATTTTCGAGATTAAGGTGTGGCTCAGCTCAAGAAACATAACCACTCCTAGGGACGTTCCGATACTAGTAAATACAAGTAAAGTATCGATACTTTTGTTTCGATACCAACTACTTTCGTATCGAATACTTTTCTTTCGATACTACTCAGTATCGAAACGATTTTGATTCAAGTAACTACTGAGTACTTTTTCGAATTTTGCTGCCTGTAGTGGGAACGCTTTCTAAAAGAAGTAAAATTGAAAATGTAAAGAAACCGCTGACTAACTACTTCTAGTAGAAGCGTAGTTTTTATTAGCATAAATAAACGTCTAACACTCTAAAATATGCAATCTTTTAATAGACATACCAAATTACCGAATTTGGAGAAAAATGCCGAGTACTCAAATGAGTACTTTTTTGGTATCGATACTTTTGGGGTACTCATATGAGTAGTATCGATACTTTGGTTATGAGTAGTACTCATTTCATTGGTATCGATACTTTTGTGGTATCGGAACGTCCCTAACCACTCCTAATCACTGACTGTTGAGTAAACTGGCAGAAACAACGTATTATACAACGCCTTCCGTACACGCACACACAGAAGTCATCACTGAGGCAAAGCCAAACGATCCAGTACAAGGCACAAGCATGGCTCAAAAGGACACGCTTTGCGTTGTATTTTATTTTTTAGGTTCGTACTGATCCACCTTGGAAACCACAATACTCTTGTTTTACGCTACGGATGTAAAAATTAAGACCCTTCGTCTTCCCTAGACAGACTCAACTTTACTGCGCCGTACAATTGACATGACATCCAGTAGAAGCACAGCTCCGAAAAATTTAATAGCACCTGGACGGTACGACACATCTTTAACAAGTATGGATCAGTTGCAAAAATAGGCTTTAAAAGTTTGTGTATTTTATTTAGTAAACGGTAGTCTCTAGCAATTCGTACTCTTTTATTTAATTGCCTATTTAAAAAAGAAAGCGTTATTTTGCAAAAAAAAAAATATTGTTCCAAGACAGAGAAACAAAAGTTATCGTGCTGTATAGCAAGTACTACTACTACTATTGCAATAATTTTTCTTTTCAAGATAAGTAAATTCCTTAAAAATTCTGTTTTACTTTTTGCCACAGTATATCTATTTTCTCTGAAAGTAGTCCCTGCGAAGTATATCTACTGAACAGTCCCCACGAATAACCGGATGGATATACGCGAAACAGCAACCGAAAACGTAGCTTCCTTCCATCGGTATGTGCACTTGTCACATGTGTGCACAAACATTTACTATTTCCCAAAGAGCACAGATGATGTAAGTGCACTTATCACATGTGGCGCTCCCAAAATTGATTTCTATGCACTTAACACGGAATTGCATTCAGCTTTGTGGTGTTTCTAATAGGTAATCGCCAAAAACGTTTATGCAGAAATATGACTATAAGGATGATGAATTAAAAAATGACATAAACTCATTTTCATGAAAATTGTAGTTAACACACATGTGCGCTTAGGCATCGATATTGCAGGCACTGTATATTTACCATCCGCACATGTACATAAATGTTTGACCAGATTCGATCTCCGCACTCTAGATTACTAGCATGCACTCTACGATGCTCACTTAACCAAGTGAGCCACAGCATCGAACGAAGTCCACCTTATCAAATGCGAATGCAATAAATTTTTTTTAGAAATGTACAATTTTAGGATAAACTTTACGTCACTTTGGTATACAAAATTTGTATCAGTTCAATATTGTTAAACAAATTCTCGATTGGTATGCATAGTTGTAATTTATAGTATAAAATCAATAACACGTTCTGATAAAAGATTCATATAAATTTTGCATAATTTTCATTAGTATTTTAGCATTAATTTTGTAACAACTTCGCATAATTTTTATACAAACAACTCAAATTCATTCCCTAGTTTACCGCAACCATTTTCTTACTAGTTTCATGTTATGGGGTGCAAATGCACCCCACAGTATGTATGCCCATAATTCTGCATTAGCTGACTTCCAATTTTTTTTTAATTTGATTCTTTTTGATCGTGTTTTATGTTAGTTAAATAGGCAAAACAAAAGTGAGATAGTGAGTGCGAATTCAGAAATGCGGGAGGCATACATGAGTTTGGTTAGACGGCAGGCACTGATATTCATACTACAAATGACATGATAAACTCAAACAAGAGTGATGTTCATGAAATTTCCGTTTATTATGCATTCCATTCACTGATTTTGCGGGTGTTATGCATCTCTTCGGGTTTCTCATCATTTGACGATTTCAGTAGAACTTATTACTTCAGTTATAAAAGTGAAATCGCTTCGCATAGATAAGAGTAGCAGGCCGAGACTAATGGGATCGAAGTGGAGTTTTGTTCACAAATTCCGAAATGCAGCCCTTTTTTCAAATCTTAGTTAGCAAACTCTTCTCCAATTAGTATATCTAATCATTTGACTAAGTTTCTGTTGATTATTTCTGAAATTTAGAGAAATATAAATCAGTTTCAAACTGAAATCGTGTCTGAAACACAGCCACATTTGATGTCCCAAAGGTCATTCTGAAGAACCAATATTTCGTAATATTATTAACATTTTTAAAGTTTCTTTATCATCCCAGATGAAAGTTTAGATATTATTATCTTTGTTTTAAAATAAATATCAATTTAAAATCAAAATAAATAGTTCTGAACTCAAATAAATTATCTGGGTTGCAAATGCACCCCACGACAGAACCAATGCCTTATTTCCACAAAAAATTCGTAAAAAATAAATTGATGTAGCTACAATTGTACAAACATTAAAAACTAAAACAAAACTAAATTTGGTTAAGCTATTGAAAAATTTATAACGAAAACTTGAAAAATTTCGAAGTTACATTAAGTAAAACATACGCTGGGGTGCATTTGCACCCCAAACAGTAAACTAGGGTAATACAAAGTTCGGATAAATTTAATAAAAATTCATATAAACGAAATTCATACATCGCTGTTTATTACAATTCATACTAAAAAATGTATGCATGAGCTTTATACATTCAGTTAATATAAAAATAAACCAGAATTTTTAGCCGTGTAGGCTCGGAATCGGATGCTACATGAGTCGTTTCTAGTCGCATTTTTTGTTTATTATTATTATTAATCAATGATAAAAAAATCTAATTTTCTTCTGAAATAAACGTGCGACGGGCCATACCGAGTACCGAAACTCGTTTCTCTATGAATCTCTATATTTCAAAGTGGCGACTGAACGATCACGACACACATTTATAAATCATATAAATAAAATTGATTTTAAAAGGGTTTTTAAAAAATGTCTACGAAACCCCTTTAATGCACGAAGACGTAGGGCGCAAGTGAAAATTTAAGCATTTCGTCTGAAGTAGACGCTTGACCAGGAAATATATAGTGCTTGCAACATTATATACACTCCGAAACTATATGCAATGTAACGTTGACTCGAAGTAGCCTATAAACGGCTGAGTGAACGCATTCCCCACAAGGGGTTACGGTAGAGAGAAGAAGAAGAAGACGCTTGACCAAATAACGTCAGTTTCCATTCAATTTTGGGAACATTTCGCTATCGGCTCTAGTAAGAAGAATTTTCTTGTTCTTCTTATCGACACTAGCGACACTTATCTTACCGTCCGCCATATAGCGGACACATAGCGGAAAATATCGGAAACACTAAATTTCCCCCTATGTGAACGGATAGCAGAAAAAGCCAAAATTACTTCTCACAAAGCCCTGTTGCAGTACAATTGTATATTTAAGACGAATCAATATGAGTTTAACCCAACCTCTCGGTTTAACGGTTCAATAGAAAGTCACATTTGTGTTAATACCAGAACAGTTATTTTTCGAGTCGAGCTACACTTGATAGAGCATTTTGTTGCCGTCAGAGTGCATCTTTTTAACTACACTTGGGAGCAAAAAAAATCGACCCACCCCAAATGCTTGCGTTCTAATTGAGGCAGAAATCTCAGTGATGGAGTGGCCAGCAAGAAGCCCTTTTCTAAATCCGATTGAACATTTATGTCTTTTCGAATTATTAAATTGTGTTAAAACTTTTTCCCTTCCAATTTCAGATTTTGAGTTCTGGTGTTTTAAAGCGCAGCGTTTGGGGTGAGTCGATTTTCGGATGTCAATAAACTAATCGGGGGAACCGTTAGGAATTCGACACATGTAAGTTAGAACAAGTTTATAGGAAATTAAATGCCATTCAAATAATTTTGGTAGTATTCACCGTTTCCGATATATTCCCGAGATAAATGCGAAAGCCCCTTAAAGCAAATCCTTTTATATAAATATATACATATTGATTCATTCTACCTATTTTTTCTACCATGCAAGGAAACCCACTGGCCTTAATTACGAATCAATATTATCTTTCATACAGATACAGAACCAAAAGCCTACCGCCATAATAATACTTTTACCTTGAATTGAGATGTTCGATTTTCACCCATGTAAGAATTTATTTTTTCAACACTCCATACACATATTGCATTTTCGCATCGTTCAACATAATTTTCCCTTACATTTTCTGCTCCCGATATAATCAGAATCACGTGCTATATTAGGCGTAACTTCCTAATTAGATCTGACACGCAACAAAAGTGAATTATGTCGATAAAAAATCAAATCCGTGAACACGTTCTATTAAGCCACCGATGGCTGACGGTAATTGCGGTGAAACATACGTATACAACACAAAAGGGTGGTTCGAAAAAAAAAACAAAAAAAAAGGAGTAGGTATAAAGTTCCGGCAGTTTCAAGTCAATGTCGTTAATGGGCTTTTAATAGGATACAAAATAATACTCTGTTCATTCATTCAAGCTGATGATAAGATGTTAATAGAAATATCATTACTTCGTAGAACGTCGGTTCACTTGATAATAGGAATTTAATTTTACCCCCCTTCACACGTAATGATTTCGATAATTGTACAAAAGTAATGATGGCACCCTTGAGCCATGAATGTGAAATTGAAATAAAATTCAGCACAGTATATTTTTGGACAATAAACTACGAAGATATATTTACCCTCATAATGTGGTTCGAGCCCACGACCCTGTGATTCAAAGGCAAGCACACTAGCCACTTAACCAACCAGACTATATAAATACAAACATATAATGTAACATTGAAAAATAAATATATATATTTTTTTAGATTCACCAATATTGATTTTATAAGACTAGGCACGAGTACAAGCATAGTTTTTTACGAAACAAGTTTATTTCTAAAATATATTCTATCTCTATTCCGCTATATTAATTTTCATGTTAATCTTCCCTGGAGTAAACTATAGGTTAGAAACAAAGCCATCTTTATACAAAGCCCGGAAGCAGAACACGTTCATATACTTAAGCGCCAAATCATAGGCCTGTTCAGATCGAAAATTTACATTGCGGTAAAGGCAAATCGGGTTGGGTCGCGACAAACTTTACACGAAAAGTATTTATTCCCGGTCGATTTTCGTCGCGAAAAGTGGAATGTGTCGTGAATTAAAGTGTCTAGAATGCAGTGAAAGAACAAAATACCGACAAAAAGTGAATTTTCCACATGTTTTCGCGATTTTTATCAGAGCAGACACGGTTTTTTTTACATGCGCTGTGCTTGTGTTAGTGCATCGTGCAACGTATATACGACATGTTCATAGGCTCGTTTTGTGTGCATGTATTGCTGCTTCCCGGCTTCTAGTGAAGGCGGCTTTGGTTAGAAACCATCATAGTTGAAATAGATTACGCGCGTCAGCTGGAGCATCGGCAGAATTTCATAGTTGACAAATATGCTGAATGCCCAGCCTTCTGCTCAACATTTTTGTCCGCAATGTAAAATACATTGCGCTTGACGTTTGGCGATGCCGATGCTACTGCTGACGCGCGTAATCTATTTCAAGCATGAGTATACCTTAGTGCTCAATTCCAGGATGATTATATTTGTACAGAATATTTTCGCTATAGCATCCAGATAATAATATCCCAACATGCAAGCTATTCAGAATATTCTCAGTTGAATTTACTACACAACATAACGAGATGAATTTGATTCGATTCCGCTGGGATTTCGATCGATTACAGCAGTAGTGAATGTCAATACAATGAATGAAAATGCAATTCAGCTCGATTGATTACATCGCTGTCGAGGTTGTGGCTGGTTGTATGTACAACAAGGAAACTAATAATTGAAGGGATTTGTCCATTCAGTGTCGACAAATAATAATTTGGTCTGTTGTTTTGCATATATGGATAAATAAAACGAAATTAAAAGTGACGTTTTTTTCGTATCGCGGGTAAGTCTGAAAAAACCGATCGCGGGTAATATCCCGGTTAAGACCAAACAGCTGACACTTGACAGTTTTTGCACATCTTTGACCCACCTTCTTCGGCTTATTTTTTAGATGTCGTGGATTTTATCACAAAAGATGATTATTTGTTTGCAAAATCTTTTCTCGCGATGAGAAAAACTCTCACATTTGCTTTGAAAAAACAAATTCCCTTATTTCCCCTATGCCTCCGCCATCTACATTTGATTCTATCCTGTGTAGGGTAGTTGCACGCGTGAACTTTACCTTGTCTAATGTATTAGTTCCTGAATTTTTCATATGGGGATTGGGTAAGTGTCATTTTTTTTATATGTTCTACCCAAACCTGCACGGGATATACTCAATAAAACGTGCCTAATGTTTAGATTTATTTTGGTTGACGTAACATGGCTGAATGTGAGTTTACATTATTTTCTGAATATTTATAAGACGATCAGATGAATCATTCAATGCAAAAATACAAATACTTCTATAAATCAAAAACGATTATAATGTATACATGCATATCATATTATCGTCCACACAACTGTTATTTTTCTGGCCTAAATTTTAATCAGCCCCATGCTGATACCCATCTTGACTGACCAATATTTCTTTGAAAAAAAAAGCAAAAAAAAGTGCTGACTGAAAAATAACATTTTGTAACAGATAGTACGGGTTGGTCGTGCAAACAAGAAACTGAGCTGACATTCTGTAAGGCGATAGGTGACAGTAACTTTTTTCGTCTATATTACACACTTAAAACACTATAAATCTGACAATACAATGAATTTGGAAAAGTTGTGTAGTTGATGATTAGCGATTCGTAGCAGTTTCAATTATAACGAGACCGAGTTCTAATCGTTCGAATAGCACGATGAGTGTATACCCATGTACAGACCTAGAAGGCACGCAAAACCCAAAATATTCAATTTGATATTTTTTGTAGGGGAGGGGGGGTAGATGGGTCGGACCTGGCGCATCTTTATTATCTTATCAAGGCAACCAACGGCTACCATTTGATACTAATTTGAAGTTTTTCGCGACATTCTATCAAAAGATATGGCTGAATATAACTTTGTAGGGGTAGGGGTAGGGGTAGTCGGACCTACTCCACTTTCCATCAACTCAAAGTATATGTCAGAATGAGACATTGATCAAAATTTCAAGTCGATAGCGATATTCTACCGAAAGTTATGGCCGAATTAAAATATCAAGGAGGAGTAATATGTATGGGAGGTAGGGGAACCCGTGGTCCGATTTGGCCCATTTTTAATACCGTCTAAGATTTAAGCAAAACAAACATTTGACCAAAATTTCAAAACGCTAGCTTCATTATTTCGGATGTTATCGTGCTAACAGACAGACACACGGACAGACAGACATGGCTTATTATAGATTCAGGGACCGAACCTGATAATTTATATATAGGGTGTCCGGAAACTGCCGCATAAACGCACCGGATTATGATTCCTCATGTGATTTCCAGCAAAAAAGTTGTACTGAACATACCCCATACCCCCAATTTTTAAAAGAATTGTACAAGCACCTCTCCTTGGCAGAAGTTGGAGAAAATTGAGATGAAAAAATAGATTGTTTTTGGGTCAAATCAAACAAATTTGACTTTGAAGCTCTGTAAAAACTAAAGCTCTTATCGGATTTTAGTGTGGTTACTTTTATTTTGTAGGTAAATTTGTGAGCTGTAATGATTTTGTTTCATTATTCTAGCCGGTCTAGCTTTAGAGATATGGAGCTTTAAGTCGTGCAAGAAAATTATTTTTTCAAAAATCTTAAAATGCCTATGGCAGCTAAAGGGTTAAGCTAAGGGGGTATATTCGGTACAACTTTTTTGCTGGAAATCATATGAGAAATCACAATCCGGTGCGTTTATGCGGCAGTTTCCGGATACCCTGTATATACTTTGCCATACCTCCGGAGGCTCCTTTGAGGTGTTACATAATATTGGCATAACAAAAACAATATACCCTATACCATCTTATGGGTATAGGGTATAATTACCAGCATTCGAACTAAAAATTACCATAAATAATTGAATGGTGCCTATCTCTCTTTATTACCCTACCTGCCTACCTCCTAGTGGAGCATGGTGCGCTGACGACTACCGTGTGTAGTCGTCAACGTTACAGAGACAACTGAATTCGGAGTGTGATACGGTTGTCAGCCGTACCACTTCCTAGTCGCATTATTAGTTTTTTTTTATTATTCTATGATAAGAATATCTCTTATCATCTTCTTCTGAATAATAAACTTGCGACGAGTCGTGCCGAGTTTGGAAACTCGTATCTCTATGAGTCTCTATATCATAGAGTGGCGACCAAACGATCACGGCCACAGAGCACGAGGCATGTTGCCTATAGCCTTACAAAATATCAGCTCAGTTTTCAAAATCAAACTGCTCTGAAATGCGCTAAGCCAAATACACACCCTACACCTCACACCAAATTGTTTTAAGCCTTTTCCCTTAAAACAATTTAAGTGCGCGTCTAGTCGTCAAAGCTCCTGGCTCCTGACGACAAGAATTCAAATTCTCTCATACTTTCGTTAGTACAGAAATCGTTCAACATAATGACATGAGTAACTCATGTTATGTATGTTGTCATAAGCAAAATAACTGTTTGCATGCTCTAAATTCTACAATTCATTTTCTCTCTGAAAACAAGGTTAACTACACAAAAATTCATACAAACTTTCTCAAGGATTCTCATGAAATCAGTATTGTTTCACTTTTTTTTGTTGTTGCATCACGTAAAACTTGGCTCTATGAAAAATATGCCAACGAAATATGTATTCCAGTCCAATGGGTATAACTCGAAAAAAGCATTTTTTCGTAATAAAATTGAAAATCATTATATATGTGCTTATAATGTGAATGCTTATCGATTACTAACAAACAGCATGTCCTTTTTTGATATCGTTTCACATGTGACGCGTGATAATCTTTAAAATGTAGCAATAACGTGTTGTGACGACACGTTTGCTCGTTAAGTGACACTCTTAAAATAATAAATTCGTTTCACGTAAATCATCCGGCAGAATTTCTCACCGACTACGCACGATAACGAAGAGGACACGACATGTTTCGTCATCCCAAAAGGATGGCCGACCTACGAGTTGTATTTGCATTTGCACAACGGTTCGCCTATTTCCGAACGCCATACGTTGATGAAATCTCGCCATGAATTTTAAATTAAGTTGAAATGTTTGAAATGCAATAATATGTATGTGTGAATGAGTATATATACAGAAAAATTAGCAATGCATATTAAAGCAATTTATGTACTTACGCTTCTTTCTATTTAAAAAAAATATTTTCTTTCTTATTCTTAGGCAAAAAATCACTTTGAAATAAAATCTTTTAAATAAATAAATAACTGGCGCAACAGTCCAACATTGAACCAAGGCCGCAGATGTGTTAGTGACATCAAATTTCCAATATCTTAAATTATTTTTTGTAGAGAGTATACGCTCAGCAGAGGTATTTATTCCCATGAATGGGTACTCGTTCAACATCTGGGTGAGATAGACCGTCACATAAAAACAATAAATTGAATTCGTTCAAAGTGAGACTCGAACCCACGACCCTGTGCACAGAAGGTGCGCGCATTAACCGCTACATCAACCAGGTTACCAATCTTTTAAAGTTTAATTTCTTAGATTCTTACAGTAAATCTCTTGTGCTTAATGGTTTCTTTAGTTTTATAAAGGGATCTAGTTTTTACTGTACATACTTTGCAATTATGATAAATATTCGCTATCTCGATAAATTCATTACAAATACAAAAAAATTGTTTTGCAACTTAGGAGGTTAGGTACTCTCTAAACCCCTTTTTATGAGCATCGTGGAATAGGCCCTTCCTGCTCAAGAAGATCATTGAATGAAAATATACATAATTGACTTAAGCATAAAATTTGAACCCAATAAACTCCGCACAAACTTTTTAAATATTTAAATGATCTAATTATTTTGCCATAATTTAATTAAATCTATTAATTATCTTTCCCAAAAGACGCCCACAAGTTTTATATATAAATACAAAATCGAGTCCAATGACATAGCCAATCCAGCACGTAAATATTTGCCAAAAATCTATATGAGTATCACAAACTGATTTGCAAATATTGATTATGAACAAAACACTCTGGGGAAATTTGAGTTCATCGTCAGAGACCGATGGACTACGTCGCCACCGCACAAATTTATTACTTCAACTTCAATAATGGCGAAAAGCCATGGATAAACTTCATAATTAAATTAATTATACGGTATCAGAAATTTCATCGTTTCAGAGGAATTCACCGTCAATAATAGCGCAGATGATGTAAAATCTATCGACGCATAAATGGATCAGATAAAATGTTCAATAATTCAATAATTTTGAATATTAATTAGTGCATTGGATGTAGTGTAGTGTAGCTAATTGTCCAAATATGCAGCTGATAATAATCGTTAGTCATTCATCTCATCATAAATTCTTTACGGCGAAAAAGATATGAATATTGACATGTCTGGATTATTTTTTTGTTACTTTGCCTATTGCTCGTTGAATTGTTTTTCCTTCTGGCAACAAATAAACTCATTGTCCTTATCAAAAGGCAGAGAACGCGGAGACCTTCGTTGGTATCGTCGCAGTTTTCCGAGGACAAATTTCACGACTTTGTTGTTGTGCTTGGAAAAACTCGCAAGTTATCACGGAATGCGAGCTTAGAATGATGTAGAGCACCTACAGAAGTAGTTGAAGTTTACAGCAGTTGACAGTTGAAAAAGTTTGGTTAGGTGATATAAGCTCCAATTTCTTCTACAAATTGATTTCCCACTGATTTTGCATCATGGATGATGTCATGTGTCATGATGTCATGCCAATTAGATTCCTTAGTAAAACTAGGAAATCTGGAAGTATAAAACTTACTTCTTCTGATTCAAAACTCAATTTTTAAATGGTGTTAAATGGTGGTAATTACTGGAAAAAGTATTGTGATTGTCCCTTTGTTTTAATTGTGTTAGGATTACTGAATTATGTAATTGAAATATGAAGATAACAGATAGGGTGGTTTCACATTGCAAGACGAAACCGGACGGCTAATAAACGGACGGCGAGAGCTTTTGTAGTGGCCAGCCGACAATCATTGTGCATTTCACATTGTAAGAACGCGTCTTACGAAAGAAAAAAAAAATCGTGACACGATTGTTTTTCTTTCGTAAGAATCATACTATCGATAAGACAATTGCATCGCGTGTTTTACTTGCATTTTTATCTTGTCGACTCGTCACTTCATTGTACACTAACTTTTGAGCGTGCATGGCAACATTTATACATACTTGCTGTGTGATTGTTCGCCCGTCCGTGTTTGTGATCGGATAGTGTGAAATGAACGTACGTTTGGTTCTTGTCGTGCAAGTTTAACGGTACGGTACGGTACGGTAGTTTTCTTACAATTTGAAACGGCCCATATGGTGGCATCTTTCTAGGTAGATTCATAGTGCCTCGTTTACTACATTGCCGTAAATAGAAAATTGGCGAAGAGGGAATACGCAGAAAATTTCAGACATAGTCTTTGTAGGAGTCTTTTGTACCTTAGTACAAAAAGTTGTGGATTCAGGAAGGCGCTGAAGAACAATATCTTTAAAAGTCCAGTTAAGGACATATGTACCGTGCACGGATTTGGAAGCTGATCTTGAAATGACAGGCAGGAGAGCTTCAATGTAGTTTGGCCTTTTACCTAGGACCTTTTTGAAGATAGAGTGAGAAACAGTCAGTTTCGTCAATAAACAGCGAAATGAACACCCAATGCTTCTAGCAAGTATTTCCAAAACCCGCCCGCCAAGGAGCTAAATCTGGACTGGATGCTTACTTATTGCAATTCACTTAAAAAAAAAGACGAACAGGAGAACCAGGATTTGAAAAAAATCGTCTAATAAGCCTATGAAACTAAAAAGAAATATGATTTACGAGCCCTAGATGGCCATATTTCGAAGGGAAATCCTACTCCAGCTCCAATGTTACTAATTATATTTTTGGGATAATAATATAATATAATAATATAATTTCCTTCAATTTCTTTCGATGAACCATATACATACATACATTTACATAGTTATGAAATAGAGAAAACCAAAATATAACATTATTATTAGAAAACTACAAAGAAAAGATCACCAATGTCATTCTGCCATTTCGTTTGACTTTTAGAAAAATTGTTCAACTGTATGCCGTCGTCAAATATACTCAGAATTCCTACATCATAATCCGTTGTGACTACTTGGGAATTTCGTAGTCAGATTTTTTACTTTTTAATCGTCATGTAATGGTATGGATGTTTGAACAAGAGGCTTCTGTTTTCGCACACCTTAAAAATAGGGGGATACCGTCCCATCATACTATGTAATACTCATAATCGTAACCATGAACAATCATCATTAATTTAGAAAAGAATCCAATAGGTTTTCTGGTTTTTAAAAATCTTCTGTTGTGTGTTGTCTTTTTTCTGTTCTATACTGGGACAAAATAAAAATAAATAGTGTGGAAGTTTTATTTTCTTTACATTTCTGGTTACCTGGGGGCAGTGGCGTAACGTTTCAAAAATGTCTTGTGTTCGGAAACGAAATGGGGGCCCCATATAATACCTACTATACTTTTAGCCAACATTTCTGAAACGACCAAATTTTTTGTCCGTTTTAGCTATTATTTTTATTGCAGCGATTCGTATTTTTATTGCAGCGATTCGTATTCTCTTCTTTGATAAGAGCAGTGGCGTAGATAGCTTTTCGGAGAGGGAGGGGATCAGTGACTAGATTTTTTCTAAACAAAGAAAATGCAATTTAAAGGAGTATAGGGGATAAACTCTAACTAGTTTTTGGTCAAATATTGGAGAGAAGTTTTTTTTCCCAAACCTTAAGACCGCAACACATTGTGGAAACGAAAATTTTGTACAAAAGTTCAAAGTCTAATGAGAATTTTTCGGGCCATGAGTCTACATAGTTGAATTAATCGATCGTACTGAACTTTTGTACGAAATTTTATGCAAAAATGTATAGCTTAATTGTAGTACAAAATTCTAGTGCATTCAAATTTGTGTGAGGTTCCTGAACTCATATTTCATTGCTTCAAAATTCAATTTCAAATATCGCTTTTACGCCCCTCATTAGTGATGATAAATTTTCATCATCATGTAAATTACGCAGTAGATATTTTGCTTTTCGCATGGCTTTCGCAGCATACAAGAGTTACCAACCATTTCACCATCTTACAATTTAGGAATAATTTCTTGTTTTACCTAATGATGTGCTGAAATTAAATTAATAACTTTTGTGTCACGATCACAGGAGCAAGATATTCGACCTAAGGCGGATTCTGTCGATTCTCCCTTTATCTAAGCCAATGGATAGGAGAGTAAGGTTTTCCTACCACCAGTAGCTGTAAAACTACCAAATGACAGTTTTTCAGAGAAATAAGTAAGTCCTAACCCCCAGCAGCTGTATGTACATATTTTCAAAGTTTTGGTCCTCGGCTCATTTACTGGTCGGCACGCCACTGTGATTTTTGTTTAACTTATTGGATGATTGGAAGTTTTGCTAATTCCATATTGTGAACCGCGTTGGAACATTACGCTATCAGCTCTGGCAAGAATAATTTTTATCTAATTGTGAAAATCTTGACTTATAGTTCCATTCTATACACCAACTGCGGTGCATGTCTGTAGTATTTATGGCATGGCAACTTACCAGCTCTATGGGAACTACGCGGAACTTTGTCTGTTTGGAGGAGAAGAGCCCCAGCGGGAGAAATATCGAGTTATTCAATTTCGGAAATGTCACATTGGAATTTTTTGCATCAGGACCTCTAAGCGTCTATAGCTCAGTAGGTAGAGTTGCTGACCTTGTGACTGAAGGTCGGAGGTTCGAATCCCGATTGGGACGAAACTTTTTTCCCTCATTTTCCTCAATTTTTGGTATTTTTTCCCAAAGTTTTGTGGTTTCGTACAGATAGACACACTCATCAGGTCTTGTGTCTGTTGTCTATCTGTGCACAAGACGACCACTTGAATTTTAGCGGGAGAATTATGGAGATTTTTGATTTGCCGTGAAGGCTACCACCATGACGCTCGACCGTGCAGGTCTGTACCGGTGTTGAATGCTCACATTGCTTTGGGAGTTGTGATGGTAATTAGATATTTTTTCCCTCTCGAATTTACAATTACTGTATTAATTCTGGTTCCCAATTTCGTGGGTGCGAGTTTTAACTAATTGTGAAAATCTTGACTTATCGTTCCATTCGTAGCCTTCACGGCAAATCAAAAATCTCCATAATTCTCCCGCTAAAATTCAAGTGGTCGTCTTGTGCACAGATAGACAACAGACACAAGACCTGATGAGTGTGTCTATCTGTACGAAACCACAAAACTTTGGGAAAAAATACCAAAAATTGAGGAAAATGAGGGAAAAAAGTTTCGTCCCAATCGGGATTCGAACCTCCGACCTTCAGTCACAAGGTCAGCAACTCTACCTACTGAGCTATAGACGCTTAGAGGTCCTGATGCAAAAAATTCCAATGTGACATTTCCGAAATTGAATAACTCGATATTTCTCCCGCTGGGGCTCTTCTCCTCCAAACAGACAAAGTTCCGCGTAGTTCCCATAGAGCTGGTAAGTTGCCATGCCATAAATACTACAGACATGCACCGCAGTTGGTGTATAGAATGGAACGATAAGTCAAGATTTTCACAATTAGTTAAAACTCGCACCCACGAAATTGGGAACCAGAATTAATACAGTAATTAATAATTTTTATGTTTTTGTTATCGACACTAGCGACACTTATCTTACCGTCCGCCACATAGCGGACACATAGCGGAAAATATCGAAAACACAAAAGTTCTTCCTATGAGAAAGGATAGCAGATCATGCCACCGAGTTTAAAATTTCTGTTAGCAAAATTCAATTTTTTACGCTGAGTGTTTAATTTTCGAACAATTTCAACAGAACAGAACAGAAGTTCCGCTTAAAATATTCCGAATTTAATCAGGGCAGGTAAATTTAACAGGCAATAGCAGCTTTAGTAGGTGGCAAGCCGGGCAATTACCCAGGACCTTGCACTTTTTCCGGACCCATCCCAGCACTAAAGTGACCCTTGAAACTCTCGCTTAAAGCAAAGAAGAGCACTTCTAACTTGTTCTACAGCTTCTATATTTCAATGGCCCAACAAATTCGCTACTCTGCGTAACTACGCTAGGAGGCCCCTGATGATTGGGGGCCCGTGTTCCACCGAACACATGGAACACCGTACGTTACGCCACTGCCTGGGGGATTCAAAGAACAATAAAAAATAAGGATGAAAAATGGAAATTATGTTTAATGTATTTTAGGTTGTGCAAACATAAGATGTGTTGGTATCAGGTGGATTTTTCATGATGCTAAGGGAATTTAATTTCAAAAGCTCTTAGGATATTAAAGATTGTAAATGAAATAGACATTAAATTGTTGTTTGTTACATTATGTTTTGAAATGCGGTTTGTATTTTTCTATATCCTATAAATTACAAAATTATTTTTTTTTTTTTTGAAAATAAATGTGTTTTGCAATAGTTTTCATCGAAGAAGCTACATACATAGCCTCAGATATGTATCGATAGTATCACTATTAATGTTTAGAATAAAAGAGAGATTCCATTGGTTATTTCCCATTAAGAATGGACTCTTTCAAAAATGTTCACCATATATTGGCATACACCCAAGAGTTTCGTACCCCAATAGACTACTCATCAGGAGCTACCTTTTCGTCTTTTGGGGAGGTAGCTCGACTCTTTTTTATAAGCCTGGGTATATGCCAATATATGGTGAACATTTTTGAAATGGGAAATAACCGTTGACAATGGAATTTCTCTTTTATTCTAAATAAAAGGTATTTATAAACGCGCAAAGACGAGAATAATAGTATATTTTACTGTCAATTTAGATTCGTACCCTTGTAGATGTACTGTATATAAGGGGAAGTGGTAAGTTCGAAATATTGCTTCCAACATTAGTTGGAAAGCTAGCCTTTACACCAGGCTTATAAAAAAGAGTCGAGCTACCTCCCCAATAGACGAAAAGCTAGCTCCTGATGAGTAGTCTATTGGGTACGAAACTCTTGGGTGTATATGGTGAACATTTTTGAAAGAGTCCATTGTTAATAGGAAATAACCGTTGACAATGGAATCTCTCTTTTATTCTTAATAAAAAGTATTTATAAACGCGCATAGACGTGAATAATAGTAAATTTTACTATCACTATTAATGTCTTTAGGTCCCCTTACCTCGACATAAAAAATAACGTGAAACCTTAAATATAGATTTTGATAGAAAAAGGATTGATTTTTCATTCTGTTTTTTATACATACATATTTATCGAATGCAAAAAAAACTTCGAAAAATATTTGCCCCAAATTAGCTGCCCCTTCAAATCTCCAGCCTATTCAGCCTACTAGTACCTAAATCTACCACTGACTGCGTATCTGAAAACTTATTTGCTTATACAGGGTATCCGGAAACTGCCGCATAAACGCACCGGATTGTGATTCCTCATGTGATTTTCAGCAAAAAAGTTTTATTGAACATACCCCCTTAGCTTAACCCTTTAGCTGCCACAGGCATTTGACGATTTTTGAAAAAATCATTTTCTTGTACTTATTGGAGTAATATATTCACAATATCCAGCTAGTTAATTTCGTTTATTGGACAACGTTTCGCCTATGGATATCATATTACACCAACTGTCATAACAAACCAAAACATCTGTGATATTTTACGAATCTACATATTTATTACTTTAATTTAAATTATTCAATTATTAATTCAACTGTGATATTAGTTCTTAAGTTAATTTACTACATAAGAACTAACAAACAAATCGTGAATGGACCTGAAGATGCCAATATAGGCGAAACGTTGTCCAATAAACGAAATTAACTAGCTGGATATTGTGAATATATTACTCCAATAATTACATAACACCAGTGAAAATATTAAATACTCTACAATTTTCTTGTACGACTAAAACTTCAATATCTCAAAAGCTCGACCCATCATCAGCCTCGTGGGGTCTATGAATACAAGGATACTAGCAGTTATTCGAGCAAGGGGAGGGAACACTGAATACTGACCTAAATATAAATACTAAATTTTTACTTTGTGTTCAGCTTAAATTTGAGCTTTTCACTTGGTGATTACAAGACCGGAAAACGACTCTTATTTGTAAAATCTTTAATAAACGCTTAATAAATTAATAAATCACAATGTGTTTCCATTCATTTTAATTGTCATAAAATGCACTTCCTGTAGATATAACTTTCATAGTTGTAACTTTTATACTTTTTGAGAAAATTGGGTTAGAGTTCGAAAATTGCGGGTGGCCCGATACTTTTGACGTCGAGTGTAGTTTTTTTTTAACCATCCCACTAAACGAAGAACACTGAAATCTAAAATTCGAGTGCTAATTTAAAGGGCGAAACAGAACGCTTACGATCCGGTACGTACCATATAGATCTAGCTCAATTTTGCCTATTCTTCCCTCCCACGCCGTTCATTCTGTGCAGTGCAGTGCAATGCTTGAAATAGATCACATGCAGCAACAGCAGCAGCGGCACATTGTATTTTAAATGGGTGAAGTTATGCTGGCAGCAAATTGATTTTGCTGCCAACATTACGTCACCCACACTGAACAGGACGTATGCAATCTGTTTATTCATTCGGAACGGAATGTAAAGTAACGGTAGGGAATGGACCTTCATTATATGTTTCGGCCTTTCTACTTAAATGCTTTCGGTTGGCCCTCATCCTTGGCAAATAAATCATAATTCCATAATCAAGCCTTGAGCAAATTGTGCTCTTTAATACTCCAGGAAAATAATATTCGAAAAATATACACGTTCTTCTTTATTGAGACCTTGAGAAGTGGATCAGTGCTGTCAAAATGGTATTATTTTGTAATATATTTTCCAACTAAATGAGGAATTAAGAAGAACGGCACGTGCTCGTGCAGATTCGAACGAAAAATATTATTCTGAAATATGTATGTACGAGTATATACACCCATAGATACAGTCATCCTTTGCATAAATATGTATGTGCAAACATACTTAAATAATAAATAATAATGTATATACATTACCCACTAGGAAAAATTAGAAGTCCTTCCCGGAGAAGGTTTCTAGAAGGTATTTTTCATTCCCAGGAAGTAATTGCGGAGGGATTGCGAATGAAATAAAAATCATGTGAATGTGAAATCATTCTCGGGGAGGCATTTCGAAGGTGTCTAGAATGATTATTTGTCATTCAAAGGAAGTAAAAAGGAGGACTTTAGAATGAGTTTAAAATGTAAATGCAAATCATTCACAATCATGTGGTTAACGCACAATTTTGTTATTTTTTTATAAACTAAGTACCAGTTAATCGCAGTAATCAATCTGTGTAAAACCTAAAAGTGTTAGCTGTCAACCAATGTTTTTCATTTTTATCGCATAGAAGTCTTATTATAAAGTACTTTTTCTTATGAAATACTCCATGTTGTTATTTGAAACAAAATCACACTGGATGCACTAAAAAAGAAGTTTTATTTTTAGTGAAAAATTACTATTCTTTAAGCTTTTTCTAATTCATTCCGAAGTACTGCAAATAAGGCCTTTTTAGAAACCCTTACTATTTCATTCTGAATTACTTTGCTTTGCCTTTTGTAGAAGCCCTTACTTTTCATTCCAAAGAACTAAATATAAGGCCTCCAAAAAAGTGTTTTTTTGAATCATTCCCACAGAATGCCTTCTTGGAATGAATTCTTTCCGCGGACATGGCTATGTAAAATGGTAGATATAAAGGGAGGTATTATTTAGTGCACTTTTTCCTAGTGGGTTAGTACATAAATATGTACACAGAGAAAAAAAACCATCACCTAAATTTGAAGTGAAACATATTAAAAACAAAATTGGATCACATCAATAAATCATTTTAAAAACAAATAGTTGTATATTAAATTTAATATGATTCACTTAATGATCTGTTCAAAATTGACTGAAACATCGATTTAAATATGTTCAACTTTGTTTAAAACTTGTTTCATTGTGAAGGCTGTGTCCGTCACATGTACAAAGGCCCATCGCTATTTTGTTCAGTGCTAGTAATCTCAGATAGCTTAGGTGTAGGAAGGATTCCCAGTAGAAGCAAAGTGAGAAAATAAAGTTTTTAAAATATTGTAAAAAAAAAATAATAAAAAAAAAATAAAAAAAAATAAAAAAATAAAAATGAAAAAATAAAAAATAAAAATAAAAAAAAAATAGAAAAAAGGGAAAAAATATTTTTTCACTTTTTTAATTTTACAATCAAAACATTTTAAATTTAAAGAGAAACACTTTGAAAATAAAGTGATATCCAATTTTGATTTGACATGCAGCAATTTTAAAAGTACAAGAATCACTTTAATATTTCCACTATTGATTCAAAATGAAACATTTTTGAATTAAACGTAAACGTATATGGAGCCAAATCATATTTGAAAATGTTTGAATCATAGCTATTATTTTTGATTTTATAACGATTTTTTTCTCTGTGTATTTATTCTGCAGTTGACTCTGCTATATTAAGCGAAAACGATGAAGAAATATTTAAGTAAAAGCAAATGCTATATATGCAATATTCAGTAACAATAATGTACATACAGAATAATCTGGAATACGAAATAAATGAAGAAAATTGAATATGATCCGTATATAAATACATAATATACGAACGAGGCGAAATCTTTATGGTTTTCGATTTTCGTCCTAAATTCGAATTTTTATACAGTAGAAATTCAGAAAACGTATTTTTATTTTAACCTAATCCTACTCCTGCCAAAAACTCTGTCCTTAAATCTTAATTTCTGGTTATGTTTTTTCCCAGAAAACCAGTATGAAGATGAAGAAAATCGGATCATCTGCGAATGACGACAGGCAGGATGCAAAAAGGTATCTTATTGTATGCAACAACAAGTTTTCGTACATATTTTCCGAAAAATTAGAGAAGAAATGCAAAACAAAACAGCTGCGTCGTTTTTGAAAATGAATCATTTTATCGACTAATTAAAAAAAAAATACTTGAATTATTTACTTATTGGGGCTCTTTTTTTCTGAGAGAAAAATGATTGTTCTAATTTAATAATTTAGACTTATTTGTTGCAGATAATGTACCTACATACCGACTTAAATTACTTATTTTTTATCATTGGAAACATTTTTTTTAAGTCTAAAAGATATATGTAAAAGTTTCGGCGACACAATGGGGAGACGACCTAATTTGACAAAACAAATTGTGTAAGCTGAAAATTTTAAATGACCATATTTTCATTGAAATCCAAAAATAAAAATATGTAAAAACAAAAACTATAGAAGAAGCCTGTTCGCATACTTGTAGCTGAAATTTCTTTATAAAACCACAAAGTGAATTTTTTTTTAGTTATACGATGAAAAAGACACGCGTTAAGTTTGTTGACACTCGTTGCAAATTTAAGGTTTTATGCAAAAAAAATCACCGCACAATGGCATTATTGAAAAGATTTAATCAACTTACGCAAATGCAACACTCGTATGTATATAAAATCTATTAGTGACCCATTACCGCGTTTTCACCTTCCAACATAATCTATTTCCTATTCTTCCTCCTAAAATACATATATCATTATACCCTACGCTCAAAAAGTGGCATAAAGTTTGTGACGCATTGAAGGAAACATCTCCGGCTAAATAAAAAGTATATCTACAGGGTGTCCCAAACCCCAACGATAACCCGGTAACTGGTGATAGCGCATTTAGTGTTCGTTACGGAAAAATATTAAAAAAAACTCAATCGCGTTTTTTTTACAGTTATTTGTAATAAAATAAAAATAAAAAAAAAACACGCAGATCTTGCTGTCTTTTTTCATACACTGTATCTGCAAATCTTAATATTTCTCAAACTTTCTTTTGGTGCTACAACAGCAATAAAATGATCTATTACCTACACCCTGGTATTTGACTCATTCTAGACTTTACAGGCCTCCAGAGTTTTTTGATATTTTGAGTGTTGAAATTTTTAGGTAAAAATGCCATGGTTTCAGGTCTTTTTAAAAATATTCTGACTCCAGTCGGGAATAATGAAGCAAACGTAATACCGTTATGAAGACTAGAGATTATGCGCCAACTTTTAAAATTACTTGCCGGAAGGTCCCGGTGCAATATTTTTTACAGTACAGTTATTTGCACTTCGAAACGGTGAATTTGATCTCTCGGTTCTACAAAGAAGGTCACATTTCTCTCAAACCAAAACAGTTATTTTGTCGGGTAGTGGTGTAGGTAATAGAGCATTTTGATCAATATGACTTGGGGAGTCGATTGGGCGATGTCCGCCAGTCTGTCTGTTGCGAAGCGTTGTACTCGGCGGCTAGCAAGCTGAAATTTTGCACACCTTCTTTTATTGATATGTTACCATTAAAAACATAAGTACATAAGTACTTCGACAGCACTAAAATTGAAAATATCTGACAGGACAAAAGAAAGTAACTCCGCCGCCTGCCGAAACGAAAAGATATTTCACTAAAGGAAGTGAATCTTTGCGTTGCTTGGTTTTTTTTGGGACTGTCCTGCCTGACACATTGCAGTTGAGTTCAAGTTTTTATTTTTTGTATTTTTTTTTTCTGAATAAAGAAATGTATTTGCACAAAAGCAAGGATAACGTTTTTTATAGAGAAGATACGATTTTTCGTCATTTCATC
The DNA here is from genome assembly GCA_949715475.1 of Microchrysa polita. Taxonomy (NCBI): domain Eukaryota; kingdom Metazoa; phylum Arthropoda; class Insecta; order Diptera; family Stratiomyidae; genus Microchrysa; species Microchrysa polita. Next base: position 55,898,235 of record OX454416.1, read on the forward strand.
GATCAAGACGACAAATTCAATAGAAATATTGCTGTTTTTTTTCTGCCTAATTTATGTTTATCAACGCAGATATTTGGTACAATAATGTAAGTGCAGTGGGTAACGTAACGTATATGGGTTCTTAATGTATATCATCATTTTTGAAATTATACAATTTTCTGATGTCTGTCAAGTTAGCACTACTACTTTTAAATATCGATGAACGCTATAGTGCATTAAACGTCGCGAATTTGCCGTGATTCAATGGCAAAATCAAAAAATTTGCCGCGCCCCGCCTTCCCCTTAAAACAACCCCTAACTGTTTTTCAGGCCCCATAGAGCGTAGGAAGCCTTAAAACGCAAGTTTAAGGCATCGCAATATAACAGATTGTACGCACAAGCACGCTCAAGAGCTTACTTATAATATCTGCACTCATACAAAGTTATCCGCACCCCTCTACACGTTCAAAAACTACCCCTAAGTCCGGTTTAGCCCCATACAAAGTATATGGCGTAAAAACTCAAGTTATACGTATAGTCGTAAAACAAAATTTATTCAGTCAAATGCTATTCAGGCCAATGATGATATCTGCACCCTTAAAATATTTGCCACGCCCCTCCTTCCCCTTAAAACAACCCCTGTCGAATTAGCACTACCACCCATGTAACGCCGAAACTAAGAATTTACATAAAACCAAAAGTGTCCCTGAATTTGCCGCAGGGGTCACTTATAACACCTGAACTTAAAAAAATTTGCCGCGCCCCTCTACACCCCTAAAAACTACCCCTAAATGCTTTTATCGTTATAGCGCAAAAAATCAAGTTTTAAGCATCGTCCTCAAACAAACTGTAATTAGTTGCATCCTTTAGGTGTAACTTAACATACTCACCCCCTCAAAAAATTTGCCGCGCCCCTCCTTCCCCCTAAAACAACCCCTGTCAAGTTAGCACTACCACACTTGTAACGCCGAAACTAAGAATTTACATAAAACCAAAAGTGTCCCTGAATTTGCCGCAGGGCTCACTTATAACACCTAAACTTTAAAAAAATTTGCCGCGCCCCTCGACACCCCTAAAAACTACCCCTAAATGCTTTTATCGTTGTAGCGCAAAAAAATCAAGTTTTAAGCATCGTCATCAAACAAACTGTAACTATTTGCATCCTTTAGGTGTAACTTAACATACTCACCCCTTCAAAAAATTTGCGGCGCCCCTCCTTCCCCTTAAAACAACCCCTGTCAAGTTAGCACTACCACCCTTGTAACGCCGAAACTAAGAATTTCCATAAAACCAAAAGTGTCCCTGAATATGCCGCAGGGGTCACTTATAACACCTGAACTTTAAATGCAAATTCAGGGACACTTTTGGTTTTATGTAAATTCTTAGTTTCGGCGTTACAAGGGTGGTAGTGCTAACTTGACAGGGGTTGTTTTAAGGCGAAGGAGGGGCGCGGTAAATTTTTTGAAGGTGTGAGTACGTTAAGTTACACCTAAAGGATCCAACAAATTACAGTTTGTTTGATGACGATGTCTAAAACTTGAGTTTTTGCGCTATAACGATAAAAGCATTTAGGGGTAGTTTTTAGGGGTGTAGAGGGGCGCGGGAAATTTTTTGAAGGGGTGAGTAAGTTAAGTTACACCTAAAGGATCCAACAAATTACAGTTTGTTTGATGACGATGCTTAAAACTTGAGTTTTTGCGCTATAACGATAAAAGCATTTAGGGGTAGTTTTTAGGGGTGTAGAGGGGCGCGGCAAATTTTTTTAAAGTTCAGGTGTCATAAGTGACCCCTGCGGCAAATTCAGGGACACTTTTGGTTTTATGTAAATTCTTAGTTTCGGCGTTACAAGGGTGGTAGTGCTAACTTGACAGGGGTTTGTTTTAAGGGGAAGGAGGGGCGCGGCAAATTTTTTGAAGCGGTAGATATCTTTAGTTACACCTAAAGTATCCAACTACTGACAGTTTGTTTGATGACGATGTTTAAAACTTGAAATTTTGCGCTATAACCATAAAAGCAATTAGGGGTAGTTTTTAGGGGTGTAGAGGGGCGCGGCAAATTTTTTTAAAGTTCAGGTGTTATAAGTGACCCCTGCGGCAAATTCAGGGACACTTTTGGTTTTATGTAAATTCTTAGTTTCGGCGTTACATGGGTGTTAGTGCTAATTCGACAGGGGTTCTTTTAAGGGGAAGGAAGGGCGCGGCAAATATTTTAAGGGTGCAGATATTATTATTAGCCTGTATAGCATTTGACCGAATAAATTTTGATGTTTGACTATATGTATAACTTGAGTTCTTACGCCATAAACTTTGTATGGGGCTAAACCGGACTTAGGGGTAGTTTTTGAACGTGTAGAGGGTTGCGGAAAACTTTGTATGAGTGCAGATATTATAAGTAAGCTCTTGAGCGTGCTTGTGCGTACAATCGGTTATATTGCGATGCCTTAAACTTGCGTTTTAAGGCTTCCTACGCTCTATGGGGCTTGAAAAACAGTTAGGGGTTGTTTTAAGGGGAAGGAGGGGCGCGGCAAATTTTTTGATTTCGCCATTGAATCACGGCAAATTCGCGACGTTTAATGCACTATAGCGTTCATCGATATTTAAAAGTGGTAGTGCTAACTTGACAGACATAATTTTCTGATATATTTTGCTTTATTAGAATCCACTAGGAAAAAGAGTGTGAAGTAAGCCCTTCCAAAGGTCTTCTTAGAATGAAACAATTCATTCTTTTTACCTACCTTTATATCTACCATTTTCCATAGCCATGTCCGCGGAAAGAAGTAATTCCCAGAAGGAATCTTTTGGAAGTACTATGTAATGATTCCATAATGACTTCTAGGAAGGTTTTATTTCCAGTACTTCGGAATGAAATAAAAAGGCCTTCATGGAAGGCTTTTTTGCTGTACTTTAGAATGAATCAGTAAGGTCTTCTAGGAAGGTTTCTTTTGCAGTACTTCAGAATGAATCAGTAAGAACTTCTAATAAGGATTCTTTTCCAGTACTTCGGAAGGAAATAGTAAGGATTTCTTGAAAGGCCTTATTGGTAGTACTTTCAATGTCCAAAAATGTATTCATCATCAATGTGGCACAATAGCCCGACGTCGGGCTTTGGCCGCTTGAATCGTTGACCTCCAATTGTCGCGGTTACGTGACCTTGTTCTCCAGTTTCGGAAGCCCAGCAGCTGGTGGGCGTTTTCACCTACGGAGTTTTTCCAGCGTATTAAAATGATGCAAATTAAGTTGATACTAAAGTCTTCAGTTTTGAATTGAGATCGCCGTTCAGAAAGGAAAGAATTTCATTTATTGATAATAACAAACTTATCGCATTGGTCTCGGCGATGACACGATCCAAAAGAGTAAGTTCCCTGTAAAAATAGGCTTAGACATTACCGCCAGAACGGGCGACGTTCCTACACCTCATGTCGAACTACGCGGCGCAGTGGTATAGAGGGCAAGGAGGAAGAAGAGCAAACATTGCTTACGAAAGAGATAGATCAGCATCTCACGAGTTCTAAGAACTCTCCAATCGGGCGTCGGGCGTCGGGCGTCGGGCGTATAGCGCCCTATGATGATAAAAAAAAACTTAGTAATTTATGTAGAATTTTTTACATCAAATTTATTATATCACACTCTTAACATTAAAAAAACAATTTCGTTATTTTTAAGTAAATAAACTAATATGTATGCACTTTATAAACTTCAAACTATGTATAATCGAAATTTTCTGCTACGAACTGAATCAATCCACCACTCACAACAAAAACTATGCACGAACTGCGCAGGAAAATGATTTCCAGAAATATACGAAATTGTACGTCGCAAAGTTAGCGGTAAAACAAACGGCATATTCCTTCGAATTCGCTCCCAAACACCTACCCGGAAATTATTTTATATTGTCTTCTGAACTCATTCTAAATGCCTCCATATTTACTTCCTCGGAATGACTATTACCTTCTACACACCTTCTAAATACCTTCCCGAGAAGGATTTCATTTCATTTTTAAAGTCATTCTAAATACTTCCATATTTGCTCCCTTGGAATGAAAAAGACCTTCAAAACATCTTCTTCGAGAAGGACTTCTAATTTTTCCTAGTGGTCATACACCCACACTAATAACATTTTGTATTGTTGACTAATAAAGACGATTCTATTGGAAGTAAATTTTTTTTGTACAGTTAATTTATGTTTTCATCGCTTTTTTTATACTCTTCGCTCATAGAGTGAAAGGGTATATGTCATCAAGTTTGTAACGCATTGAAGGAAGCATCTCCGCCCATATAAAAAGTATACATATATGATGATCAGCATGACTTGGGGAGTCGATTGGGCGATGTCCGTCTGTCTGTCTGTCCCTCTGTTGCGACGCGGTTTAGTCGGCCATTTTAAAAGCTATGAAGCTGAAATTTTTGCACAAACGCTTCTTTTTGCTGCAGGCAGTTTGTGTGTTTGAATCGGGAAAATCGGACAATGGGGTCATGGGGTTGCCATACAAACCCAAACCCCCAAAATAGGCTCTTCTAAGAAAAACTTTTTTATTTGTGCATAAATTTTAACCAAATTTCACACAAATGTGTTTCTATTGATGACACAAAACATATGTAAGAATGGATCAGATCGCACTATGGATTCATGGGGCTGCCAGACAAACCTAACCCCCCCAAATTATGTAGGTTCTCCTAAGAAAAACTTTTCTTCTATTTGTGCAATAATTTCAACCAAATTTCACACAAATTTCTATTGTATTTCTATTGATGACACAACACACATGTAGGAATGGATCAAAAGGGACCATGGGGTCATGGGGCTGCCATGTAAGCCCAACCCACCATTTTGGTTCTTCTAAGAAAAACTTTTCTTCTATTTGTGCAATAATTTCAACCAAATTTCGATTGTATTTCTATTGATGACACAACACACATGTAGGAATGGATCAAATGGGACCATGGGGTCATGGGGCTGCCATATAAGCCCAACCCCCCCATTTTGGTTCTTCTAAGAAACATTTTTACACCAATTTCACAAAACCTTGAATGAATGTGTCTTAATCAAAGCAACAAAAAGGTCAAAACAAATGGGATCGTACCAGGCGCGTAACTATAGAGGACACCCAAGGGGGGGTTTTTGGTCGATTTCTATACATGTTGGGAGGAATGCCAATGCATATAAGAGGGCAGTGGTATGATAAGGGGGTGTGATATGGAACTTTCTTATACGGGAAGGAGAGTAGAGCGAATTAGAATATGTATTTAGCTTTGCTTTCATTGTTTTTATGTTAAACTATCTAATTCCTGCGAAATTTTTTTATTGTTTCATCATTGGCTTAGAATTTAACTTCGCATTTAACGTAACAAAACAAGCAAACATTATTTGCTTAAGTGTTCTTATTAACTACGAATTTAAAATATAACATACATTTGTAATTCAGTTTGTAAATTTGCTTAAAATTATGTTATTATCTTTAAACCCTTAACTACATTCGTGGGGTAGTTTTCTACCCCAGTCGTCATTTTTTTTATCATAACTAAGTTCGTATTGCACCATGTTCGTGCAAACTTCACGTAATCTCTGCTGACGTTGTGGTCTCTCTGAGTGCAGAATTGAGTGCCTCTAGATGCAATAGTGTTCTCGCTAAATGCACGATGGGGTAGGTAAATACCCCACGAATGTAGTTACGTTGGCCTTTTGTTCATCTTTTACCTTGAGTATTTATTTTGAAGACATATCGCGATATTTTTCTAAGGAGAGTTTGCACAAATTTTGGAAAAGAATTTTTTAATGTAGGTTAAAATGTGTTTTATCTCTTTAAATAAAATGCTAAATCAGGATAAGGAACTTCCTTACGGTACTTTTTTCAAAAATATAAAATCATTAAAATACCTCATGTCAATATTTTTATGTAATGAAAAATTAGAAAATAGTTTTTGTTAACTTTAATTCTAGTTTGACTTAAATTTAAAAAATTTTAAAAAGAAATTCCAAAACTTTTTTTTAATTTTTTTTTAATAAGTACTCTTTTTTTCTACGGAAAAATAGTGACTGGCTTGAAAAAACTCCATTTCCTTTAAAATAATATGATGTTCTGAAACCATATAAACATAATTTGAATTTAAATGAATGACTTGATGTATTTCACCCTAAAACTTCTTAAAGTATAAAGTATTTTGCAAAATATACCAAAATATTTATTGGGGTAGAAATCTACCCCACAAATGCACATACGTTGGTAAAAATAACGAATGTAGTTAAGGGTTAAACTACATTTATCTGGACTTGCAGTGTAAGAAATGCACCCATTACACTAACAACTTACTCTGTACAGCACTCGTTATTAGTGTAATGCGTGCATTTCTCACACTGCATAAACGCGTTTACGGCTCTTAAGTACCTAAGTATATTTTACTTAAAATGATAACCAAGCTTCTTAAGGCTGCCATTTTTGACAATATAGTCTAGCACTTCCTTCTCGGAGCATAATCCTTCATAAACGTAGATATGGGTGAGCCCGTTTAGTCGCTCCTCGGACATTGTGCAACGGAGGTATGATTTTAGGTGCTTTAGAGTGTTGAAGCACCTTTCCGGTGTGCACGAAGTCACTGGCAAAGTAGCTAGCACCTGCAGCAGCATACTGATGTTAGGAAATGCCTGCGGCGAACACAGATTATACAAGCACATCACAGATGCCTTCAACGTATCTTCACATTTTTCTAGAAATATGTGCCACTGGAGCAATTCACATTCGAATTCAAGAGGAGTAGAGTTAAGTTTCAAGAAACCTGCGGATTGGTAGGTTTCGAACATAACTTTACCCTCTTTTAGGCACAGCTCCGATAATAATTGTTTGCCATCTGTAACAAGCCCTTCTCCCGGGAGAATTGAAGAAAAGCATGACAATACAGTGCGATGGGCTGTGAGCCGTTCTTGTATTTCGACTATTGCTGTAGACAGAAATGGCAAATACACTGATCGTCTGTAAAAATCTTCAGCGTTATCAGCTGGGACATTGTTTCTGTGCGTCTGACGACCGGTCGTTCGTGGAATAGTAATTTCTAAGCCAAATGTGGCGCAGAGAGATTGAACTTCATTAAAAATTTGGCTGAAGCTTGTGATCGCATTGGCTCCCATTCCCTGCAAGGTTTTTATGGCACCTTCTGCAATCAGCATGGACTTGCTGAGATCACCCAAACCCCCCTCCCCCCCCACGCCACTGGATCGTACTGTGGGGCAATGCATCCATGTAGATCGGGAATAATTTTGGTAGCTGAGGAAATTCCCAATGTTTTGTTTTGGAATAATTACAAGAGTTTGACTGTAGTATAAGATCAAGAAAATATACCAGGATAGAGCACTACCGTACAAATGGACTATCGAAAAGGTAACCTCTTTCGGTTCTCCTTCTCTTTCTATCCGAACATATGTTTTTTAGTCTGGTTGTCATCCCAGTACATTAGTTGTGAATGCAACATAAGTCTCGCACAAGAGTAGGGTAAAAGTATGATTGAAGGGGCTCATTTTGTATGAAATTATGAACATGAAATCGCTATTTCAGTACAAAGATCGCGTAAAAGCAATTTTTCTTTCTCTTTTTCTCCCAATATAATAATATCCACGCCACTGCCATTGTGAATGAGATAGCATATGTTTACCCATTTTTTGTAGAGATGTAACGGATGTCCGCATCCGCATCCGCAATCGCGGATTATCCGCATAAAAATTAAACTCCGCATCCGCATTCTCATCCTCATCTTATAAATATTTACATCCGCATCCTCATCCGCAATCCTCATTTTTGTATGCAGACAATTAGCGGATATATGCGACCCACGTGCTACTTTGTAACTATGTATAAAGAAATGCATTGAGACAAATTATATTCTGTATCGTATACACTACTGAGCTTCAGTTTGTCGGTCAGCACAGCAGGAGCGCGTTCCATTTATATGATCTGAGTAGTCAGCGATGACTATAGCTACGACTACGAGTAAATTAAGGAACGCACTCCGGTTCGCATTTTTGTGACTAGTGTTTGTGTGGTTTTGTTTTAAATGAATTGAACTGAGGCGGGTGAAGTGCGTTTTTTTTTTAAGGTGAAGCGAAGTAAGGAAGTATGCAACTTCTTAATTTTTAACCACACTAATCAGAGGAATTTCAACTTTTTTTCATCTTTATGAAAAGTGTGAAACCTAATTATTTTTGTCTACATATTCGATCATATCCTCATCCGCATCCTCAAAAATTTATCCATTAATATCCGCATCCGCAACCGCATCCTCAATGTTATAGTAATTTGCATCCGCATCCGCATCCTCATCCGCTAAACAAGATCCGTTACATCTCTAATTTTTTGGTCTATGAATCTATCCTTATATTTTCTTGATCTTAGAGTTGGACAAATTTTTAAATTAATTAAATTAAATCCAGAACTAATATTCATAGGGGAGGGTATTCACACTATCGACAAGATTTATTAAAACCTAAAACCATTCAAACGAGTAAATGGGTTTGGCTGAATTTCTTTAGTTCAAAACCAGGATTTGTATGTAGACGTCTTATTTATTTTAAATTTATACTCTGACCATTTGATGCATGATTAATACGTTTGGCGAAAATTCAGCTGGGGTTCTACGGTTTTATAAGAAATCTTGTGCTTTTGAAACCGCTCTCAGTCTTTAGTATAAATTAACAACATAAAAATAAATAAAATAAAAATGACGCAATAATTGAATTATGTTTTTCTGGCATTATTTTGAAATTTGGTGTATCTTGTGCGGAAAGAGAGGCCAATTAGACAATCAATTGGCAATCGGATATTTTTTTCTCTCGGGGCTTCGCAAAAGCTACTGCCATGGTAACAGAAATGCAGTTCTTCAGCGCAACAGTAAAATGTTCCTCGAAGTTCTCACTTCAAATTGCTTCGTAGGAAAAAAAAAGTTTCGCCGTAGAGCACTGCAGCATCCATCGCAAATTGAGCTTCAATATTCCACTGACACAGAAATCTATAAAAAGTTATTTTCAAATCACTGTTCGAAATTTCCCATTCCTCACCACTACGCTCGGGGGCCCCTGGTCACTGGAGGCCTGTATTCGACCGCACACATGGAACACCGTGCGTTACGCCACTGAAAAAATCTCTGCACTATACAATATTTTAATGAGTAAAAATGAGGGTTTGAATTTGGGCTCGACATAAATTTTTCTGCTGCTGAGACTGTAGGCTCAAAGACTAAAGACTACAATACATATTCGAATTTATCAAGCCTTTGATATTCACGATTGGAATACCTACGCGTGAGTGTGGTACCCAATAATCATGCGAGCTTTAATCGATAACATAATCAGATCCTCCAATCTCTCGTTTCGTCTAGTCTTTCGAAACATCAATGTTTTCCTTAGTGAAACCCTAAAGGTTTTTTTTGCGAGGATGCCATACTTTCTGTGCTTCATAATTTTATGATTCCTTGCCCTAAATGGAACATTTATTACATTTATGCTGAATGCAATGTGTAACCATTAGAATCAAGGGTTTATCACAAAAACGTCTCTCTAGAATAACATCATTCTGTCTGAAAATTAAAAATTTGTTCGCAAATGGCATACACTAACTGTTACCTAGTACCTAAGGTAAGGACTATGTAACGAACGACTGTAACACCGTGTCGTCCGAATTATTTACACCCACTGCAAGCGTATTAATTACGTAATTGAAAACCGAATGAGCCAAATTAATCCTATTTTTTGACCTCCAATTTTCCAAACCTCTATCTCTGTAGATTATTTTTACCGAATTATGCTCGCATGTTACAGGTTCGCTTTAGCTCGGATAGAAACGAGTGTTATCAATTCCATTCATTTTTATCTGAATCAATATTTTTTTGCACTTAAATCATATCAGCACTAGAATTAAGCCTCTGTAATAAATACCTATATTGTTAAAATTTGATGAAATATTTACTTTACCATAAACTGATAATTTACATTAGGATTTGCAGATAGCTGACGATACCACTTTAAAAATAAATAACAGGCGCGACAATCCATCATTGGGTTAAAGCCGCAGGATGTGTTAGTGACATCCTATTTCCAAGATCTTATCTTATTTTTGTTGAGGTAATGAGATCAGCATCACGCTCAGCAGTGTTATTTATCCCCATAAATGGGTACTTGTTTAACATCTGAGTGAGATCATAGTCCGTCACAAGCTTGTGAGTTCGAAAAACACCATGATCCACGGTGAGATTCGAAATCATGACCCTGTGCAGCGAAGGTGCGCACACTAACCGCTCGACCAGCCAGACTACCACTTTGCTAAGAATAAAAACAGTCATAGAATGCTCTTGATGTATTTCTCTCGTATAACAAGTTGAATATGCTGCCCAGCGGACATAAAAAACATCGAATATAGACGAGCTACGGATTATAAAGCAGTAATTATGTAGGAAGATGTAATCAGAAGTAAAAATCAAAACACAGGCAAGTACCATTTATCGTTGAAGGTTATGGTAGATGTTCCTTTCCTAAAATTTGGTTTTAACAATTGCGTAACATATTTTTGCAATTGTGATGGAAAATTAAAACCAACGGGACATGTTAATATTGTTGTAGATTTAAATGATATACCCCCACCTCCTATGTGCAATTTGTAGGGCAACCAAAACATGCCCTAAAAAACTTCATTTTAGGCGTCTAAAATATGCCCTTGAAATTGAAAAATATGTCCTTAAAATAGTAAAATATGACCTTAAAATTAAAAACCATGCTCTTATAAATAACACTTTTTTCAACAGAAAATTATTTTTATTAACAGAATCTTTGATCGACAAGAACAAACCAAAATATATTATTGCATAGAATAAAATGTTCTAATTTTCAAGAGTAAGAAGTTTGATTACACAATTCTTATGTTTCAATCCCGTTTTAAACGATAAAATTTATTCCGGTATAATCTTGTTATACTAGGGTGGGGGAGAATAAGTGGATAAGTCGAAAAGTATAACTTTTCAGGACAGCATTTTTAATGTTTGCCGTGCTATATTGGCCGAATGCGTTAACTCGAAAAAACTTTTCTTATTGTTAGATGTCCTCTGCAGTGTCAGGATTTGATCTGCGGAATTTCATTTGAATACTTTCATCCAAACCGGAAGTATGGACATTTAACACTTCAATACTCGATCAGAATCTAGAACAATAAAAGTCGTGCGGAGTATACTTTTGTTATCCACCATATCCACAGTATTTCTGATTAATTTTTTTTTAAATATTTTGCTCGATGAGGTTTATTTTTTTTTATTATTTGTGGGCCTGCCATTGTTACGACTGCCCGCACTGAAAGAAAACCTTAAGTCTTATTGATAATTCTTTTTTTCCGAATTGACAAAAGAATTTTTTTCACGATGAAAGCATTTCTATCTATATGACTGATTCTTTGTTGGTTTGCAATATACTTTTTTCAATTCAACTAAGTTTTTGGCATTATGAATATCTGACAATTTTGGTCGTGTTTACTAAATATTTAGTAAATTTTTATTCAAGTTTTGCATTTTGTCAATAAGAATAATTATTGTACCTTTTTTGTTGACAAAAAATTGTTACGTTCACAAAAGTGCAGTCATATTCACAAATCAAAAATTTATCTTATTGAATTAATTTTTGTTATTTTGATTACATATTTAACAAAAAAAAATGTCTGACTTACACAAATTTTGTCTTTTTAACAAAACAGTTGTATTTTAACAAACATTTTTGTTTGTTCAATAAAATGTTTGGTAGTTTTAGTAATGTATACGTAAATAAAATTCAATGGTCAGTTCGATTGTGTTGTCCGTAACGACAATTCGCGATAATAATGTACGATAATCGCATGCCAAAGAACGTAATGAACGCACAACGAATTGACGGAGCGAGGTTGCGTGGACGACCGAAAGCTCGATGGGAGAACTCCGTCGGTGAAGACGCCCACCAGCTGCTGGGCTTCCGAAACTGGAGGTCAACAATTCAGGCGGCCAAAGACGTCGGGCTATCGTGCTACATTGATGATGATGTTGATGACATAGGAGATACAATTCATAAATTTAATTTAGATCCAGAAATTTTGGAAAAATAGAAACTGGCTGAATACTTAGAAGGTAAAAATTTCTTTTGGGTTATATTAGTTCAATGAAATAAATTTTGATATGCGTTTTATCTCTAGATAACGTAATAGATAAAGTCGCATGGAAATATATTCGAACCCATAATTTTCGAAAATTATTTTTCAAATATAGAGCAGCACTGGGTCTAAAAATATTAATTGAAAAGCAAAAACTTCAGGTAAATAATTTTATTACTATTTTATAAAAAATCCTAATGACTTTATTGTTGCAGGAATTTCGCGGGAGCAATATATTCTTCTCTTTTACGTTGTAAGTTCCCTTACATATTCATATTTAATAATAGTAAACTTATAAAATAATCAAGGGAAAAACATATAAAAATTAATCGACAATAGTGTGTGTGGACAGCCGCCATCGCCATCTCGCAACGTACGAGATGCTTAGCATGCAGCCGTCCTATTTTCCCAGTTGCGGGGAATATGCATCAAAAATGAAAAATGAAAAAAAAATTTTTTTTTTTTTTTTTCTTCAAAAATAGTGCATGAAGCACGATTGCTGTCGGTTTCGACTGGCAGAACATGGCACACCGCGTCTCATCAGATGCCACTGCTTCGCGGTGTGTCATATTCTGCCAGGAGTGGCATGACCGAGAACAATGTCCGGTGGTATACAGATTGTGCCTTATATATTGGCAACAATCGTACCTGGGAGCGGATCATTAGATATCGCAAATTACAACGTATAATTTGCTGACCCGCTCCTACCATACACCATATCTTGGCAGTAACTACCATTGTAAACAGAATAATCGACAATAGTGTGTGTGGACAGCCGCCATCGCCATCTCGCAACGTACGAGATGCTTAGCATCCACACACACTATTGTCGATTATTCTGTTTACAATGGTAGTTACTGCCAAGATATGGTGTATGGTAGGAGCGGGTCAGCAAATTATACGTTGTAATTTGCGATATCTAATGATCCGCTCCCAGGTACGATTGTTGCCAATATATAAGGCACAATCTGTATACCACCGGACATTGTTCTCGGTCATGCCACTCCTGGCAGAATATGACACACCGCGAAGCAGTGGCATCTGATGAGACGCGGTGTGCCATGTTCTGCCAGTCGAAACCGACAGCAATCGTGCTTCATGCACTATTTTTGAGGAAAAAAAAAAAAAAAAAACTTTTTTTTTTTTTTTTTTTTCATTTTTCATTTTTGATGCGTATTCCCCGCAACTGGGAAAATAAGACGGCTGCATGCTAAGCATCTCGTACGTTGCGAGATGGCGATGGCGGCTGTCCACACACACTATTGTCGATTATTCTGTTACTGCCAAGATATGGTGTATGGTAGGAGCGGGTCAGCAAATTATACGTTGTAATTTGCGATATCTAATGATCCGCTCCCAGGTACGATTGTTGCCAATATATAAGGCACAATCTGTATACCACCGGACATTGTTCTCGGTCATGCCACTCCTGGCAGAATATGACACACCGCGAAGCAGTGGCATCTGATGAGACGCGGTGTGCCATGTTCTGCCAGTCGAAACCGACAGCAATCGCGCTTCATGCACTATTTTTGAGGAAAAAAAAAAAAAATTTTTTTTTTTTTTTTTTTTCATTTTTCATTTCATATAAAAATTATTTTTACAAAAATGAGAAAAAAAACTTTTTTGCATATGTATTCACGTGAAGAAACCGGTTTATGTTAACGTACATAATTATTACATAAAAATTAAAGTGTTAGCCATTTTTTGCAATTAAAAAAATGAAAAAATCCAAGAAATATACATTTTTTACAAGTTGCTAAGCTCATAAATATTCAAAATAAAATATAATAGAGAGTTTTCCATAATTTCACCACTATGTTATAAAACTTTGAGACATGTATTACTTTTTTTCTATACAGCAAATTAATATCATATAAATAAATAAATATATATATAATATATAAAATTATAATAATACTTTAATATAAGAATTTAAATTTTGACAAGATGAATTTATATTTTATGTAAAATGTAAATATGTGTATTCAACAAGACGTTTTTATAAAATTCACAAAAAAATTAACCCAATATTTTGAAAAAAATAAATATTGTTTATGATAAAACAAATTTGTGTACTTTACTACAGATTTTTTTCAGGCTAACAAACCCGATCATCTAGGTAACAAAAATGCAATGTAATATTGATTGATTGTTTATCCATATAACAAACACTATTAATTTATTTAACAAAAAGGCTTTGTTATTTCGAATAAAAAGGGCTAACAAAAATTTAGTGGATTTGAACAACCCACATTGTCAAAATTGACAAAAATTATCAACTTTTGTTACGATGATAATGCAATTTTGTTGACGCTATATTGACTACATTTTAGTCACCTTAAAAATTTTTTGGTCAAATATACTTTAAGATTTCGTTCAGTGCGGTACTCGTTAACACACCATGCTCCATTAGGAGTTAGGGCATATCAAGAGAAATCATTGTTAAGGTAATTTTGAGATAATATGGATTTCATAATAAATCGAATTGGACGCTGTATAACAAATCTAAAAAATAAACCGTTAGACGTTTTTCGGTACTGTTTTATAACTACAATTGTATGTAATTTAGAATTTGAAAGTAATATCCTGCACACATAGCTGATATCGGTTTAAATATGTTATAGTGAATTGCAGCTGGAGCTGTGGTCTTAAGGTGGTGAATGAATTGTCTACGGTAATTTGGCTTTTAAAAATTTTAACGAATTTCCAAGCTCCGTTTGCCCCGTCGAATAAGTTAAATATTTTTAAAATGAGAATCTGCCACTTATACACTGTGACGATAGATCATTTTGGCAACTTATTCGCTAAAACAACAGAATTACGTATTCTATGAATTTTTAAAAGTTAACGCCTTTGGCACACACAATAGGCAAATCATGATTCGTCAAAGCAATCACAATTATCGACACGCACTATAAATTTTATAGTAATTCGAATTGTCAGTAAAAAAAAATCGCCTTAAGTGAACTAATCGTAAACCATTTCATCTGCATTTTGCGATTCAGCTTTCTCCTTATTTCATATTACATCATCATCAGATTGGCTGGCTGTTTTTTTTTAAGGGCAGTTTTGCTGACCCAGACTCGTAAAATATCATCGAGGACAGCATTTAGGTTAATTTTCAAATTGTCAATTATATTAAAGCCTTTTTTACACGGAGTCTTATCGCATAGAGAAGACACACACAACATTCAGAAAGCTTTTCCATTGTATTGAATGGAATTTTTGTTTATTTTGCATAATCCTGCCATATTTTGCTTGGTTACGCCATCATCTTCGATTGAAAAAATCATTGCGCACTTTCATCCAACAGCGTAAATAAGTAAAAGATAACATAACTATGCAAAATTAACAAAAAATCAATTCAATATAATGGAAAAGCATTCTGAAAATTGTGTGTGTCTTCTCTATGCGATAGGACTAACCATTCGATAAGAGTTTTCAGTAATCAGGCCCCAGTTTTTATCGTTTAATAGTTGAAATCTATATAGTTATTTGCATTCGTTGAGGGTGAGTAGACTTAACCGGTTAACGACATCAATGAGTGAGTTGTCTGAAAATGCATATTTCTGTAACTAAGAAAGCGTCGCGTTTTAAGCTTAAACACTTCTGCATGTTACGCAAAAATTTTGTAAGATTAGTTTAATGCACTTAACTCATTTTCGATATAAGTCGACTTATCCACTTATTCGCCGTTGCCCTACATATAAGGTAAATAATGTTGTCGAAAATTTGCTACCAGAAAATGTCACTTCTATTATTGAAATTAGTACAGAATTCCGTTTCTGAATCTGTATTGCGGTCCAGTTCGAATAATCTTTTGGGCATTCACTCTGATTCCTCTATCAG
Organism: Microchrysa polita; assembly: GCA_949715475.1. Taxonomy (NCBI): domain Eukaryota; kingdom Metazoa; phylum Arthropoda; class Insecta; order Diptera; family Stratiomyidae; genus Microchrysa; species Microchrysa polita. The sequence goes on from OX454416.1 coordinate 55,914,205, forward strand.
GAAAATGAATTGATAAACGAATTTGAATAAAACCTTAACACGACCTGTTTTACAATATCTCACAGAGCACTTTTTTACCTCTATTTAAAAACGCAAAAATTGTTAGAATTTAAAATTGGCCAAAACTCAACTTCTATTTTCGAGCGTCTACTGTATTCTTATATATTTTCTAGCTGTGAACTGACAGTAACCAGCGAATTATTCGCGCCGCGCGGATGTGAACACCAAAAATTCTAGCCAGCGGAAATGTTGATGATAACGAACAAGAATTATGTAGGTACGTCTTACGTTCTTCTCAGCCTAATCAATTAAATACACACATCGCCCGCATTTACAGGGAAGTATATACCATGAAAATGTCCTTTAACGTTTCTTATTCGATCTCATATGTCAGTGTCACACCGAATGATTTATTTTCCGAATTAATTGTAATTAAAGGCAATTAGAAATAAAAATTGCAGGTTAATGTCACAGTAAATTTTATTATTTGTGCTCGTCGGAGAAGTGTGTGTGCTGTTGCTGTTATTTATTGACGTCGTTTCTCGTCCATCCATATCAGTACACTAGCAGGACGGCCTTTTCTTGAAATATTTTACATGCTGTCCGAGTTGATTTATTTTTAATAGTTAAGCATAATATTTAGCATCATTTGTCTAGTAAAAGTAAATACATGTGTAAAGGCCATATTTATATCATACCGTCGGAACGATCTAATTGTGTAGTGTCTCGCAAAAACTTCGGGTCCATTAGTTCAATTTTCCCTTGGTTGAACCCAGCACTAATCAGAAATATTTTTTTCTGTAACTCTTACAACTTAACAAATACGGGTATGCACAGTGGCGGAACAACTTCACTCGGGGCCCTCCCGCCAACTTCTTGAGTGGGCCCCCTTACGCTGAGAAACAAACAGAGTGAAATCAATCAAAAACACTTTTTAAGGTCGACCCACACTTTCCAATCATCAGTCACAGTCAGTCAGTCAATATTGACTGAACATCTGTCAATCTGTATGGGAAATGACTGTGACTGATGAGTAAAAAGTGTGGATCGACCTTAAACCAACTCCTTTGAAACATGATTTTGACGTTACAGTGTAATTACTGCGCCTTCAACGGGATTCGATCCCACGAACCTATGACTTGAAGACAAGCGTCCTATCTGCCCTAATGCCGCGCTCACACGGTCAATCAGAATATTTTTTTTTTGAATTTCCGTTCTGTCCACATCGAAAAGCAAAAGAAAGAAAAAAATTCAATTGATATTCAGTAGTCGCACTCAGAAAAGATAAACGTTCATTTATATTCAAATAAAAACAGCTTGCGTACAAGTCCGCAACTCAGTGGGACATTTTCATGTTTTCAACAAATGCTAATGCACAGTACTGATGCAACCTCGAAATGATTTATACAACCTAAGTTGAAAGTTACACTTTTTGGGTCGTTCAACAAAAGTTGAACGAAAGTTGAACGTAAGTTGAACCTAAGTTGAAAGTAACACTTTTTGGGTCGTTCATCAAAAGTTGCACCAAAGTTGAACGTGAGTTGAACCTAAGTTGAAAGTTACACTTTTTGGGTCGTTCAACAAAAGTTGAACGAAAGTTGAACGTGAGTTGAACCTAAGTTGAAAGTAACACTTTTTGGGTCGTTCAACAAAAGTTGAACGAAAGTTGAACCTAAGTTGAAAGTAACACTTTTTGGGTCGTTCAACAAAAGTTGAACGAAAGTTGAATGTGAGTTGAACCTAAGTTGAAAGTAACACTTTTTGGGTCGTTCAACAAAAGTTGAACGAAAGTTGAACGTGAGTTGAACCTAAGTTGAAAGTTACACTTTTTGGGTCGTTCAACAAAAGTTGAACGAAAGTTGAACGAAAGTTGAACGTGAGTTGAACCTAAGTTGAAAGTTACACTTTTTGGGTCGTTCAACAAAAGTTGAACGAAAGTTGAACCTAAGTTGAAAGTAACACTTTTTGGGTCGTTCAACAAAAGTTGAACGAAAGTTGAACCTAAGTTGAAAGTAACACTTTTTGGGTCGTTCAACAAAAGTTGAACGAAAGTTGAATGTGAGTTTAACCTAAGTTGAAAGTAACACTTTTTGGATCGTTCAACAAAAGTTGAACGAAAGTTGAACGTGAGTTGAACCTAAGTTGAAAGTTACACTTTTTGGGTCGTTCAACAAAAGTTGAACGAAAGTTGAACGTGAGTTGAACCTAAGTTGAATGTTACACTTTTTGGGTCGTTCAACAAAAGTTGAACGAAAGTTGAATGTGAGTTGAACCTAAGTTGAAAGTAACACTTTTTGGGTCGTTCAACAAAAGTTGAACGAAAGTTGAACGTGAGTTGAACCTAAGTTGAAAGTAACACTTTTTGGGTAGTTCAACAAAAGTTGAACGAAAGTTGAACGTGAGTTGAACCTAAATTGAAAGTAACACTTTTTGGGTCGTTCAACAAAAGTTGAACGAAAGTTGAACGTGAGTTGAACCTAAGTTGAAAGTAACACTTTTTGGGTCGTTCAACAAAAGTTGAACGAAAGGTGAACATGAGTTGAACCTAGGTTGAAAGTAACACTTTTTGGGTCGTTCAACTTTTGTTAAACGTGAGTTGAACCTAAGTTGAAAGTAACACTTTTTGGGTCGTTCAACAAAAGTTGAACGAAAGTTGAACGTGAGTTGAACCTAAGTTGAAAGTAACACTTTTTGGGTCGTTCAACAAAAGTTGAACGAAAGTTGAACCTAAGTTGAAAGCAACTCTTTTTGGGTCGTTCAACAAAAGTTAAACGAAAGTTGAACGTGAGTTGAACCTAAGTTGAAAGTAAGACTTTTTGGGTCGTTCAACAAAAGTTGAACATGAGTTGAACCTAAGTAAAAAGTTACACTTTTTGGGTCGTTCAACAAAAGTTGAACGAAAGTTGAATCTAAGTTGAAAGTTGAGTTCAAGTTGAATTCGAGTTGAATTCAAGTTGAACCCAAGTTGAACCCAAGTTGAAAGTAACACTTTTTGGGTCGTTCAACAAAAGTTGAACGAAAGTTGAATGTGAGTTGAACCTAAGTTGAAAGTAACACTTTTTGGGTCGTTCAACAAAAGTTGAACGTGAGTTGAACCTTAGTTGAAAGTAACACTTTTTAAAAGTTGAACGTGAGTTGAACCTAAGTTGAAAGTTGAATTCAAGTTGAATTCGAATCGAATTCGAGTTGAATTCGAGTTGAATTCAAGTTGAACCCGAGTTGAACCCAAGATGAACCCAAGTTGAACTCAAGTTGAACTCAAGTTGAACGTAAATTGAACCCAAGCCCAACCTCTGTTGAACCTTGAATGGCACCCAACACTCATAGGGTACCACCTAGCCCAACTTCCGTTGAACCTTAAATGGCACCCAAAACTCACAGGGTACTACCTGTAATGCCAAAAACGTAACGCTTTTTCGTTGCAATTTTCGTGACGATTTTCGATTTATGTGCCAGAGTCAAGACATAAAAATGTCAAAAATTGTCAGAAAGAAGAATCCAAAAATTGATCCGGAGGCTTCGCGTGTAGGTGGCTTAAGTTTGTAACTTGCTAGTCAATTGAAAAAAGCCACACGTTATTAAATCAACTGTCAACTCTATTCCTTGTTTCAGCTTGAAATTTAAGTGTGCTCTAATTTAATCCTTTAATTTTAAGAACGTTTGTACTTTATTAAATTCAATACAGCAATCTTGGCAAGACTCCTTTCAAACCAAATGTGGCTTCTGAACCACAGTCAAAGTGGATTTGAATTTAGTCTGAAAGTTTACAAAAGGTACTATCACTAAAAATGTTTTAACTATTTATTTGGAGGACCTAAATTATCTTTTTTCCCATATGGTACTTGGCAAGGAAAAGGGTGGGTCGGATTACAAACCGCGGCTACAGTTAGCAGTTAGTACAGCAAATAGCGCAGCCATGCAAAGCATTATTTTTGGTGAAAATTTGAGGATCCGGATTGTCTCATAAACTTTCAACGATTTTAGGACAATATTAAATTTGTTTATCTAAGGGTGAAAGGGTGAAAGAGGAACGATAAATTTAGCATTTGTTTTAACTGCGAAAAGTGTATATCTCCTGTCAGCAAAAAATATGTACGTCGGAGTGTTGTTTTTTGAAGTCGTGGTGTTTTTATGGTTCGTGAAATCTTTCATGTTGCTTTTGGGCCCCTAAATCTCGTGGGCCCTTATGCGCCGCCCCTGGGTATGCACATATTTTCGTAAGTATGTTATTGTGAATTTGTATGTATCATTCGATGAGTCAATGTAGCCAACATAATTTCTTAATTGTCATATAACTTTGGCGCTTGAATTAACTTCCTTCTTCTTCGAATAAACGTCAAGCGTGAAACACGTATTTTACTGAACTCCAATACTGCGTTTCATTTCTCCCAATACATCAGGTTATGGGCCCAGAAATGGAATAGTTCAGTAATCAATACGCATAGTTGAAGAAGCAAAGTACGTATTTCGTATCCAGTCGATTTATTTGCTCAAATCGAGTTTGTGATAGTTCGATATCGATAGAGGTTATCTCTGCCAGTCGCCGCCAAGTGAAAAGTTGAATACCTGCTAGAAAATCATTCGTCCGGACAACTGCTATTATTTTGTTACAATGGCATCTTCGTTATTAACATCGATCGAAAAACTTAAAGGCCGAGAGAATTATTCATCGTGGAAATTTTCGATTAAGAATTTTTTGGAATACGAAGGATTGATCAATTGCATTGACGGCACAGAAACCACCGCATCTAAAAATTTGAAAGCGAAGGCTGCGCTAAATTTGAGCATAGATAAATCAGTGTATTCGCATGTCAAATCAGCGACGACGGCTGTAGAGATTTGGAATTGTTTGAAAAATACGTTTGAAGATTGCGGAGCAGGTCGAAAGGTTACATTGTTTCGGCACATGGTCAATACGCAATTGTCTGAGTGCGAATCTATGGAGGCGTATGTCAATCGGATTATTTCGACAGCACAGGCATTAAGTGACGTTGAATTTTGCATTCCCGACGAAATTCTGGCGGTGACCCTTTTAAGTGGATTAAGCATTGACTATCAACCGATGGTCATAGCAATGGAAAGCACAGGTAATAAGTTGACGTCAGATGGTGTGAAGTCAAAGTTACTGCAGGAACCAGTAACTATTGCCGCGATGGATGCAGAGAAGGCATTTCTAGCCAAGAGAGGAAGTCACTATAATAAAAAACGTGGTCTTATATGCTATAACTGCAAGCAAAAGGGTCATAAATCCTTTAACTGTCCGACGAAATCAAGTAAAACTAATGATGGGAAGAAATCAAATTCTTATGCCCCAAAATCTGTTGCATTCAGTGTAGTATTCTTGAGCGGCAAATTTGACAGAAACGACTGGTATTTGGACTCAGGTGCAACGCGGCACATGACTATGCGGGAAGACTGGATGACTGAAGAAACGAAATACGGAATATCATCGATCCGAGCAGCAAATAATGAGGAAATGGAAGTAATCAGCAAAGGCAATGTAATTTTCTATACAGAAATCAATGGAAAGCGCGGGAGAGTGGAGATTCACGATGTACTATGTGTGCCAGATTTGACAGCAAACTTGCTCTCTGTAAGTGAATTATCTAAGAAAGGATTCAACGTTATGTTTACTCCCACAGGTTGTGTGATCAAGGATGCTCAAGGTGTGCTGGTTGGAACCGGATCGTTGGTAGATGGACTGTATCGCTTGGATGGTAAAAGTGTAAGCAACACATCATTGGCTGCGATAAAATCAAACAGCTCGTTAGAACTATGGCATAGGCGCTTAGGCCATCTTAACATTTCGTATATGAACAAAATGAAGCAAGGTGGAGTTCGAGGTGATCATTTGATGGAAGTGAACTCAATGCTCCGTGCATTACGTGTTGTATGGGTAAACAATCCCGAATGTCATTCCCGAAGCAAGGGAGTAGAGCAACTCAGCTTTTGGAAACTATACATGCCGACTTAGCAGGTAACATGCAGTGCCCGTCCATTGGTGGAAGTTATTATTGTTTAGTTTTGGTTGACGACTTCAGCAGGCGAACGTTTACTTACATGCTAAAGCATAAAAATGAGGCATTCAGCAGATTTTGTTCATTTAAGCGGCTCGTTGAAAACCAAACTGGTTTCAAGATTAAAAGGCTACGAAGCGACAATGGGACTGAATTTTTCTCAAAACAGTTCGAAAGTTACTTGGATCTTCATGGTATCCAACATCAAAGTTCCGTACCATACACACCGCAACAAAATGGATTGGCGGAGCGCACCATTCGAACTTTGACGGAAAAAGCCAGATGCATGCTACAAGATGCGAAATTACCTACGAGATATTGGGCCGAAGCCATGAATACCGCAACCTATATCAAGAATCACACAACCTCGAGGATCTTAGGAGACAAGTCGCCAATGGAAATCTGGAGCGGGAAGAAGCCGGATTTGAGTCACATGAAGGTTTTTGGTTCAATCGCGATGGCGATGATTCCGAAAGGGAAACGACGGAAATTTGACGCTAAGTCCAGAGAACTCATTTTTGTTGGGTACTGCGAGAACCAAAAGGGATATCGCTTGATGGATCCACAGAATAACAAAGTCATCGTGTGTCGTGATGTTACGGTCATCGAGCAGATTATGTCAAATGAGCGCGATACCAACGATAATTTGTTAATTGAACTCTCACCGAGTACAAATGGTGTGCAACATGACCAAGTTGCTAAATGTGAACCCGGGCATATGGATGGCGTGCAACATGGCCATAACAATGTTGCGAAAGATGAACCAGAAGCGGAGAACCCAAGTGGCGTACAGCATGGCCCTAACAATGCTGTTGTTAATAATTCGATTGATGAATCGTCATTTGATGATTTTGAAGATGCTGATGACGATGATACTTACGTTCCGGAATTCGATGTAACCACTGAAACGGACGATACATTGGTTACCGACAGCGAAGTTCCAACTTTACGCAGTTCGCAACGTTCAAAGAAACCTGTTCAACGATTCGAAGCTTCATATTTTGCAGATGAAGTCCCATATTGCGAACCAGTTACAGTCAGCGAAGCACTTAACGGGGACGATAAAGCCTATTGGAAAACGGCTATGGACAATGAGTATTGCTCATTAATCGAAAATCGCACTTGGGAATTGGTCGAACTACCTAAAGGTGCCAAAGCAGTTAATTGCAAATGGGTTTTCAAGCAGAAAACTGATTCTAATGGAAATATCGCACGTTACAAGGCGAGATTGGTGGCGAAAGGGTGCAGTCAAAGACCAGGCGTTGACTACGAGGAAACATACTCTCCAGTGGTTCGTTTTTCATCGATTCGATTGTTGATGGCGTTGGCTGTGAAATTAAGCCTCGAAATCGATCAAATGGACGTAGTGACGGCTTTTCTACACGGTGATATCAAAGAAAATGTTTTTATGAAACAACCAGAAGGATATGACGACGGAAGTGGTAGAGTATGCCAGCTTAAGAAATCGCTTTATGGGCTAAAACAAGCCAGTCGACAATGGAATATTAAACTCAACGAAGTTCTTACGAAAGCCGATTTTATACGCTGCAAAACAGATGCATGTATTTACGTTCGTCGAAAAGGTACATCCATCATCATTGTTGCAGTGTATGTAGATGACTTGTTGATTTTTTCCAACAATTCATCATGGAAGGATCAATTCAAATCTGTGTTAACGAACAATTTCAATATGAAAGATTTGGGCAAAGCATCAAATGTACTAGGACTACAAATAAATTACGATCAGAACAAGGGAGTTCTCGAGTTAGATCAACGAAAATATGCTGAACAGGTTCTTCGAAGGTTCAACATGATTGATTGTGATCCAACAAAATTGTCCAGCGATCCAAACCAAAAATTAACACGAGAAATGGCACCAAGCACTCAAAACGAAATTAAGCAGATGGAAGCAATACCATACCAGGAGGCAGTTGGGAGCATTTTGTATTTGGCCCAATGCACGCGCCCTGATATTTCGTTTGCAGTATCCAATGTAAGCCAATTTAATAAAAATCCAGGCTTAGCGCATTGGAAGGCGGTGAAGCGTATCTTACGATATATCAAAGGTACTTTAAACAGTAAATTGACTTTTAACAGAAACAGTAAATTCCAGGATTTGTGTGCATATACGGATGCTGATTGGGCGTCTAGCTTTTGCGATAGAAGATCTTGTACCGGATACATTTTTTTGTGGCAAGGCGGAGCCATATCATGGTCTTGCAAAAAACAACCGACAGTGGCATTAAGCACAGCCGAAGCCGAATACATGGCACTTGCAGCAACATGCCAAGAAGCATTCTGGCTTAATCAGTTGAAGCACGAAATAATTGGTGGTCAGCGATCAACACTTGAGATATTCAGCGACAACAAAGGCGCAATCGATTTAGCAAAAAATGGAGCATACAGTCCGAAAACTAAACACATAGATATACGTCATCATTTCATCAGAGATTTTGTAAGTAAAGGATATGTAAACATTTTGAAAGTTAATACTGATAAAATGATAGCTGATAACCTAACAAAATCTGTTCCAATCGCTAAACATCAATTTTGCACTATGGAAATGGGATTAACTATGTAACCCTTTATTATTTTTCTTTATAAAGAATGTAAATGATCTATTTTTGAATTCTTGATCTTGTATAAAATTGAAAATTTGTCAGACCCATCGAACAAGTGGGAGTATTGTGAATTTGTATGTATCATTCGATGAGTCAATGTAGCCAACATAATTTCTTAATTGTCATATAACTTTGGCGCTTGAATTAACTTCCTTCTTCTTCGAATAAACGTCAAGCGTGAAACACGTATTTTACTGAACTCCAATACTGCGTTTCATTTCTCCCAATACATCAATGTAATCCGTTTAGATGTCCCGGTGCAGAAGTGATTTTCACCATTCACAAGTAAAAAAGGAAACCAAGTGTTTTCTCTTGGCATATGTGCTTGATTTTTCCTCTTGTCTATAGTAAATTACCCCAGTATCTTTTAGCAGATTAAATAATAATCTTGGTGACCGCTATTAACAACTTTTGCTTGTGGCTAATATTATGTGGTAGTCTAGCAACGATATGAATTTTATGTGTGTGCGATAACTCGGTACAGTTCTCCCTGAAAAAAAAATCCATCCTTTACCATCCAAGCACTGCACTATCCTTTTGATGCTTATTTCACAAATGTTTCAATACGTCGCATAGGAATACCGCACATTTTCCTGGGGAAAATTGAGCTGAATTTAACCATTCTTTTGATTGTACAGGAAGTTTTATTGCCGCAACTCTACCCATGGCATATACAGTACATGCACATATTTCCTAGATCACATACAAGACCGTATGTGTATTCCAGAATCCAGAACAGAGTGGTAACGTTTTCTGCTTCAGTATGCGGCAGCAATATATACATACACAGACACAAAGCTACGATGAGCGATTTTATATATGTATATGTAGAGTCGCGCAGTATATTTTTGCAATCTGTTTACAGGCAGGTTCATAATAGAGTCAGCAAACATTTCCAGAAGTAATTTCACCAACTTTTTCATAAGCTTGTCTGAGGCTAATGTAGGAAATAGTACGTTGGGCGGCAAAAAAAGCAACCGTTCTGCTTTGCACAAGGCAAAAAATAAGCTTAAACCACATCCGTCGCGTTGTTTGCCATTGCATATTTTTTTCGTCATTTCATTCTGCTATTCATTGGCTCTTAAAAAGTTTTAATTAAAGTCTGACACTAAACTCCGGTACACACTATACGCGTATGTATGTATATTCATAGTTCTGTTGTATACTTGAAAAGGACTTCACCCGGGTACTGTGAAGCCTACTTATAGCTCATTCTTAAGACCACGACTAATATTCAGATACTCAAAAAGTGCTCCCTGCATGGAAATTTTTTTCTGAAGTAGCTTGAGTAATCATCTTTTTTTTTGCAAGCCCTGCGGAAACCCAACACAAGTTCGTACGTTTCTAGGTGGTAAAAGTGGAAAATTTCTTATGCTTCTCGTTTCATATTCTCCTCTCCAAACATCAAACAAACAATTTACATCACATCATCCATCAGAGGAAGACTGTAAAATACATAGCATTCATAAAAAAAAAGCGAATATAATTTTCCCTTGGTTTTAAGTAAATTAGTTTTTCCAATCAGTTCCATTAATAGACGCCACACACCCCACCAAAACGTTTACGTCTCTCTGACGGAAAATCTCGGCTCGGAACAGAGTTCGTTGCTGCTGCTGTATGTTGTACCTACGTCAAATAGGCTTCTTTCACCAATACCTTTTCGTTTCTCATTAAATCAAATGGTATTAATTAGGCGAAAGCTTGTTTTCAAATGCCAAGATGAAAAACGTTGAAAGTTAATTAAGTACTGAAAGATATACATACATATTCACGTTCGCAAATACAGGAATTTATCAAATGTGTAAAGTTATTCACTCGATATGGAAGTGGATTTACACAGCCAAGGAGTGTAATGGGATTCCACTTAAATTTGTAGGATAAAAGGTGAGATTTTAAAGTTTGCAAAAAGTGATGGTTGCAATTTATTTGGATCTGATGAAAATAGTAGCTTCTTGTATTTCCCGAGGGATGCTTGACGCTTCATACGGTTTTTAGTTTCGTTCCCCTGAAAAAGGATTCGATTGGTTCTAGTAAAAGTCGGTACACTGCTTTTCATCGAATTATTTCGCGTGACAAAAGCGACCGAAACTCAGAGAAACAAAATATAATACTTTTCTTGCTGTAATCAATCATAAATCTTAGGATGAAAATAGTCAAGGGTTTTCTAGTAAAACACAGAGCTTGCTTTGGGCAGACGGTTTTTAAATTTGTCAACGAAAGTTTTAGGAAGAATATGCCGATATTACGTTAAGCATTTTTCAATTATTTTTCTGAAATTCGATTTTGCGACTCAACATTAGCAAACTCTCTACAAAGCCCAGCTGAGCTGTGGAAAAATGCGCTAAATGCTTGAAATAGATTACGCGCATCAGCAGCAGCATCGGCATCGAGAAATGTCCAGCGCAATGCATTTTACATTGCTGACAAAAATGTTGAGCAGAAGACTTGGCATTCAGCATATTTGTCAGCTATGAAATTCTACCGATGCGGCTGCTGGGCCTTCAGTCGCTGAAGACTCTATTCTCTTATTACTGAAACGTTGATTCTAATACCACTCTGACCATGAATTTTTGTTGTGTTGTCTTTATTAAAGTGCGTCAACGACAGCCGGTTCCAAAATCTAAGTCGTTTCGAAGCTTCTCGCTGTTACAGCCACCAAGATATCACTTGTGAAATGACAGATAGATAGAAGATATGCACCGCTGTGTGCCAAAGTGAATAAAATGACGTAAGAAAGATAATGATTGTGAGACTATGTGTCAATTTTCAAATGAATCGTACAAGCACCTAACCATGGCAGAAGTTGGAGAAAATTGAAATGGAAAAATATAATGTTTTTGGATCAAATCTCAAAAATTTGACTTTGAAGCTCTGTAAAAACCAAACCTCTTATCCAGTTTTAGTGTGGCTACTTTTATTTTTTAGGTAAATTTTTTGGCTGTAGTAATCATCATTTGGCTATTCTAGCTAGTCCAGTTTTGCAGATATTGAGGTTTAAGTCGCGCAATAAAATGATTTGATGGCAGCTAAAGGGTTAAGAATTGGGGGTATGTTCCGTATAACTTTTTTGCTGGAAATTAGATGAGGATGAGATGATGAACGCACAAGGAGTGAACGTAGCCAAATTGCCTGGACGACCGAGAGCACGCTTGGAGTACTCAGTAGGTGAGGACGTCCACCACTTCTGAAACTGGGTAATAGGATAGCGTGGTCAGGGCAATTTCTGGTCAACGGTTGAGACGGTCAAAACCCGGCGTTAAGCAATCATACCGTATTACCTTACCCTTGGTTTTGGTGATTGAAAAGCCGTAAGAACATGCTTTTGTCCTTGATGCATTCACAGCCATAAGCAAATTGAGAAGATCGTGATTAAGTTGAGCTTATGGTGCAGGGTATATAGGAATGTATATGGGTAAGCAATATTTTTTAATATTTTACGCCCCTAGGACATAAAGGTTACTTTATCCAAATTTTCCAAGAGTGTAAAGTAGTATTGTTTCGGAGGGGCTAAAATATCGAATCCGTAGGTATTATTGATTTCCATCTATTAATAAAACATTATCGTTAATTTAAATTAACGAAAAAATTAACGAATTTAATTAACGAAATTAAGAAAAAGTAAAAAACACACAATCACACTAAAACACAACAATTGAATACATATTGCAAAAGATTTCTAGAACGGCACAAATTAAATTACTAACGTCATAAAGGACATGAACAAAACCAACAATTCAGATAGATACTTCATTCATACGCTGCAAAAGCGTTTCTGCATCAAAATAAAGGAATTTCATTTTCGAATTCTGCAATTTAAATATGGTTCACTCAAATCACAAATAAAACTTTTCCGTTCGTTTGTTAGCGCGTGAGCCAGTTGAAATGAATTTCAGAAATTTATTAAATGGAGTGCCTGTTAATATTTGATGAAGTCATTTGGCTGCAAATATTTATGAAATTGAAACGGTTTTCAATAAATTTTGATGGATACTCAATTTATTTTGGAACTTCGATGATAGTAGCTCGATGGCTCTGCTAAGTTAGAGTCTCTCTTCCGATCAAGGTTTTTCAAAGCAAAATGAGTTGTTGACTCCTGGTACCATACTGTTTCCAAAACAACAAACATAAGTCATAATCTATTTTTTTCTTGTTGCAGCCCTGATTTGTAATATTTTGATTGGACTATTATTATTTTAGTAGTAGGTATTCCAAATATGTATGTATTTTTTATACACATACATTATCATGAAAATGACATATGTACAATTAAATCTCACACGAAATACAATTTTATCCATCTATGTATAAACTCTTTATCAGAAACAAATTGACAAAATCACCTCTCATTGTAATAAAACATAATAAGGGGCGTGTTGTACGTATTATTACTAGAAGCAATACAAACAAACATTATCCTATTAAGATAAGTACAGATTTATAACAGGAAATTCATTGTAAGAGGAAACTACGAAACCCACAAAGCTTCCTAGTGTCATATGCCTCTCGGGCATGGCGACGGGCTTCAAACGTTTCTATTCATAAATCATCTATGCTTCACATTACACAAACAATTTTGCTTGTTAATAGAGCAAGTTACCTTGACGCTTATCTCCATGGCGTTTGTTTTCAATTATCCTTTCTCTCTTTCGTCTGCCGGTCGTGTGCACGAAGCATCAAATTCACGAAGGAAGGCTCTGTTTAGTATGACCCGTGTCGGCTAATGATGATTTTCTTCTTTCGTTATTCACTTTGTACCATATAAAATCATATTACACACATTCTCTTCAACACTGTCGCCAGAACTTATCTGCACCATCAATCACTTGATTACTTTCACAAAAAAAAGGAAGAAGTTAAATAAATGCTAATAACGCCACGTACTTCGAATATACTCACTTTTCACACAACACTGGAAATCACTTAGCGTGTCGTAACGGAAAACTATTATTGATATTGACCGATAACTGCTCCTTTCCAAATTGAAAATCACTAGAAGGAAGTTCAGTAAACTTTAAGATTTGATTCGTTCATGTACACACGAGTATCGTATTGCATAGTCACTCAAAATTTTGCCTATACACGCACAGAAGAAAGAAACGAATGGATTCCAAAAAGGACATACACTAGTTCCTTTGACACACTGAACGAGAAAAAGTTCGCATACACGTGACACCTTTATGTGTTTTCAGGATAAGAACTGCTAGCGAGAAGTATTTCGGTTCAGCGTGAACTCTCAGAGTTGCGAGCGAAAGCTTCTTGTGTCCTTGCGTTCTCTTAGTAGTTCCTATCGTTTGTTCGGCGCACGTACCGTTTTTCTCGGTTTTAAAAGGTACAGGGTATAGTGCCGAATAAGTGTGACCGACCGCTCCTTGCCAATATATAAGAGGGGGTAAAATACTCTTCTATAAAGTCGTTTTGGTAGATTCGCCGCGTTTCTCTGTCTCGCGAAAGCTGACATGAAGCAGGAAGTTTTAGCGGTTCATGTCGGCTTCCGAATGGAAGCAGATGCGGTATTTACAGGATGTACTTTGATTTTAATCCACCTTTCATAAGCTCCCGGCAATGTCGGACGGATGCTGTAGCTGTATGAAATATGGAAGGGAGCGATAAAAGAAAAACGGTGGGGAAATATATATAATTAGTAAGCATGGTTCTATTGACATAAGTTATGATGACGTTGTGTTATTGGGAGATGGTGGTCATGGGGAACTAAGAAGACATAAATAAACACATTTAATTAATTTATTGTTTGAGAATATTATAAATTAATTTTAAAATAATTTTCGTAGTAGTAATCCTGTGTTTATTTCAAGCCAAGCCAAGCCAAGCTCTCCAGGCTTAAACTTTTTTTGATGATGGTGATGGTGTCCGTAGCGCTAAAATTTAATTATTTTTCATCAAAATATATTTTAGCTCTGTCAATTAATTTCTTTTTAGTGTTTCACGACAAAAGGTTCAAGTCGCTCTGTACACTATACATATATAGATTTGCATGTACATATCCGTATTCAGGTTCAATTTTACCATTACTTAATGCTGTTATTTTTTTCATCGTGAGTTAGATATTACTTATTTAACCCTAGAGAGATAATCATATTTTTTACCCCTGAAAAGATAATCATACGTCGATTCGACGTGTTGCGAGCTAACATCCTTATAACTTCTTTGTTAAGAGTAACATGTTGTTAAAAGGTAGATATATAATCATTTGTATTTAATATTAATCTGTTAAACTCATGGTTTTGCAAAATTATCATTTGTTTGTGTATATAATATTAATTTTAAAAAAGTGGTTCTAGTAGAAAGTGGGCCTTCCTTTCAATAGATTAAAATAAAGGATATCTTTATCGAAACAGGCTTTTAGTGGTTATATCCAAGTAAATACACATCCACATTATGAAGATTTATAAAAATGTCAATTCGGGGGAAATAAAATATTTTTCAGTACAAATTTGTTCTACAGTTTTTACTGACGTTAAAGATAATCATACGTCGATTCGACGTATATTTGACTTATGACCCCCCAATATCTTAGGCTGTGTGGCACCCAAGCTAATTATTTTGCCACGTAATTACGCCTATAGACATGAATTGAGTTAAATCTTGGAACCAACAAATTATGAAGCTTCACTTATGAGATATAATAAAAAGAAAAATTTCTGTACGTCGATTCGACGTAGATTATCTCTCTAGGGTTAATTCAATTTGATTTGAGCGATAAACGTGTTGTTTTAATACAGAACACGACAGGAGCCCAGCACTTACACCAGTAAAAGGGACAATCTTTGAAGTGCTGTAGAATTGATGTTGAATGTTTCTCTCTTGACTACCGTAACTCCTAGTGGAGCATGGTGCGTTGATGACTACCAGGTGTACTCATCAACGTTACAAAGACAACTTGAAATTCGGAGTGTGATACGGTTGTCAGCCATACCACTTCCTAGTCGCATTGTAAGTTTATTATTCTACGATAAGAATATTTCTTATCATCTTCTTCTGAATAATAAACTTGCGACGAGTCGTGCCGAGTTTGGAAACTCGTTTCTCTATGAGTGTCTATTTCACAGAGTGGCGACCGAACGATCACAGCCACAGAGCACGACGTTGAATGTACCTAATAAAAATAGACATACATACCTACTTATATATAATTGATACCCATTCTGAAAAAACATAAATACACATCTATATATATAAGAGGTGTATGTATAGGTCTTTTCTTTCCGAGATATAAACCCAATATTAATTATGCCCATAAGTGCCTTTTTTCGAACGCAATTCAATTGAAGTTTTATTAGCAGTTTATATACGAACAATCAATAAAAACTTTCCGAAACGCTATAAAAATAATATTTTACTATAGAGAACTCTCTTCAAACAACCTTATGATATGATTTCAACCGTATAACAACAAAAACGCTTCGAATCACACGCTACTGCTTCTATAGGATACATGTATTTGAAGATGTCTTCTAATGTGCCTGTCTAGACACTTTAAATTTTCGTTCGTCTTCATCATTTTGACAATTGAAACTTGAGATGTCTGCGCTATTGAAGAAACGCATTCATTCGTGAACGCGTTTGCCAATGTTAAATATTAACAACTCATCATCTATTCATACTATTAATGAAAGAATTTATAATTTACCCGTCCTGACGAAAGCCGCGACACATATTTAACGATAAATAATAAACAGATGTGGATAGAATGAGACATTGACCTCTTCTGTTCACTTGACGCAATCAATGACAAGTTCAATGTTGAAAGTGGATTGCTTGAAGACGATAGGGAAGACGAATGCGCACATGTGTGGACATAGCCAATCATCATCTTTCCCTTCATCAACCACACATAAAAATAAAGAATTTTATAGCTCAAGCTCTGACGACAAATCTCATCCTTAAAATAAGCTTCTTCTAAAATTTACTGCTTTTGTGGTTTCACGTATGTACGCATATATGATCTTTCATCCGACAGGCACGGGCAGATTATTGTAAAGAAACCGTTCTGCTTGACGAAGAAGTTTATTATTAGAAGAGTTTTACTTACTTGGACTCGGTATCACTTACATATTGTTAATAATACATAATTTTGCGGATTTCTGGAATGAAAGTTGTTATGTACCACGTAAGTATCAGGCGTTTTGTTGGAGGAATAGATAGATACTCAAATTGAAATAAAATATGAAAATTTGTTCATAATATCCCTGAAATTTATTTGAGATACAAAATTCTGCCCTTTTATTTATGTATTATATCACATTTTTTGGCAAACGAACGATCGCTACGGCCTTCGCAATTGTGGTGCCATTATCTTGGGGTTGAGTTTAACAAGCCGATTGAAATAAAAACGGTGTGTTTTGCTCAGTTTTAGGAAGAAGTATACGATGCAAGATGTTATCACTTCCTATTTGAATATGTACACCACAACGGTTTTTACGACTTGCTTTTGCAAGGTAGTAATTCTATAAACTGGAAAGCCATGCTTATTTTTAGTACGGGAGATCATGCTTCGTCGAATCAACGATGCTCAACTTTGACACCTCATACAAATCTCCCTTTCGCAAAATATAAAATTTGACAGATTTTCAATCCTTGATCCCTGTGGCATGGGACAAGAATAGTGCCACCGCTTTCCCCGGCGTGTCGTAGAAGGCGACTAAAAAGGCAGGGGGGAATAAAACTCTCCTGGGTTTCGTATAAAATCTATACAATTGCGCGCGACATAGATTGAGCTTAATTGTAAACATACACTGCGCGACAAATTCTTAGGTTCATGGATATTTTAAACAAAACTTCGACGTTTGACGTTTATCATCAAAATTTTTCGCTAATATTAAATTTCTAATTTTTTTATCAAATTCATAAGATTTAATATTAAATTCATAATTTTATGATTCATTTGCTCGTTCACTTTATCTGTAAAAGTGGTTTCGCGGATTGGTGTAGTGATAAATCATAAATTTGTTCGAAAAGTGTTTAGTGGTTTGCATTTTTTACCTGCCGCTCGGACGGTCTTTGTTCTTTGTTTTCATTTGGTCCAGTAGTCATTTCAACTCGGCTTAACTGAGTTATCTGGGCATACATTTTCGTACTAGCATATAGCGCAGTGGTAGCGTGTACGACTCACGCCCGTGAGGTCCTGTGTTCGAATCCCACTTTTTGCAAATTTTTTTCTTTTTGCTTTTTTTCTCTTTTTATTAATTTATTAGTTTAGTTCTTGTATTAAAATGAATTGTGTTTGCGAGCAATTTTACAAAGTCCAAATTGACGGTCTATCTCAGCTCGTTTCGTCGTTGCAGAGCCAACTTAGCAAGCTGAGATCCCTCATGAAATCTGTAAATTGTTGTGAAAACAATTCCGAAGCATTGCGAGATAAAAATGTAAATTTAAAAAATAAGAAGAGTAATATAGGGAAAGACACTAAGAAAAAAACTAAAAATATTATTTCAATATCTTCTGAGCAATCTTTCGTTAGCCATGAAGCGGGGACTTCCACTGTTATTTCAGATTCATCTTCTACAATTCCTTCCAACGTTGACAAAAATCAATCTCCGATTGATAAATTTGTCACAGTTCGTAAGAAAGGGAAACATATTAAAAAACCTTCTCCTGTTGGTGATGTTATTCCCAAAAAGAGTGATAATAATAATAGGCGACACAAAAGAATCTTCGGTATCGATCAAGCTAATGATTCTCTTCGAAGTGTCCCCAGTTTCAAGGTATTCCATGTTTCTAAGCTGCATGCTTCGGTAAAAGCAGACGATTTAAAGGAATATGTAATGAAAAAGCTTAATTTAACAGATGACAGCTTTCTTTCGGTTTATCCTCTGATAAAAAAAGATTGTGATATTTCCAAATTAGTTTCAATCAGTTTTGGTTTGAAACTTCCTCATGAATATTCTAAGCAAGTGTTTTGTGCCAACTTCTGGCCTAAGGGCGTCAACATATCACCCTTCAAATTTTCAAAAAACGACAAACGCCAAAACAGTGTCCAGCAGAACACATAATTTCCAATTCATTTTTCTCGGTCTATTATCAAAATGTTGGCGGTCTTCGTTCAAGAACAAATGACTTTTACCTTGCAGCTTCACAAGAAGATTATGCTGCCATTTGCTTAACCGAGACTTGGCTTCACACAGACATTACAAATGAAGAACTTTTCATAAGAGACTATGATGTCTATCGTCGCGACCGTTATGAGGCTTCGACTAAGAGAGGAGGTGGTGTTTTGGTAGCTATCAAAACAACATTCCCATCTCATGAAGTTGAGCTTTTTCATAAGGACGTGGAACAGATATGTGTTTCTATCAATGTTTCTCGCAGCGAAAAAGTATATATTTTTAATAGCTATTTACCACCTTTGAGTTCAGTTGATGTTTATAACAAACATGTAGATAATATCTCCAAGCTATTTGCATCTTTTGAGGAAAAAGACAAATTGATTGTTGTTGGGGATTTCAATCTTGGTAATATAAGTTGGTACTGGAACGACGACGAGAAAAAAAATCTGCCGCGTGATTTACATCTTGAGTGTGAATCTGTTCTAACAGATTGTTTGTTTGCAATGGATTTGATGCAAATGAATCTTGTTAAAAATTCGATTGGTAGAATTTTAGATCTAATTTTTGTTAGTACTTGCTTGAATGCTTCTGTAATTAAAGTAGATAAACCAATTTTGCCCAATTCAATCCATCACAGTGCTCTTCTTCTTGAGTTTGTTTTTTATGATTACATTGAAGAAGAGCCCGAAGTTATTCCTACTAGAAATTTTCAAAAAGCCCAATTTGAAAAACTAAATTCAACATTTTTTAATATGGATTGGGCTCCAGTTATATCGAATAGTAATCTTATTGAAAGTTATACAATTTTTAATTCAATTTTAAATAAATCTATTCGCAAGTACGTTCCATTAAAAAAGAACAAAATAAAAGCAAAAAATCCTTGGGCTACCAAAGAATTGTTCAAACTTAAGAGAGCAAAAAATAAGGCCCATAAATTATACAAGAAGTCATCCTCTCTTGCCAATAAAGAAAATTTCTTTAGATTGAGAAGAGAGTATGAATTAATGAATAAAAATCTTTACAAACAGTATATTGCGAGAGCTGAAAATAATATAAAGAATGACAGTAAGACATTTTGGAATTTTATAAACAGCAAGCGTAAGAATACGGGAATCCCAAAAAATTTAGAATTCAATGGCAATTTTTACAAAGATGTTCAATCGGTTTGTGACGGATTTGCTAGATTTTTCAGTTCAGTTTACAAAGTGCCAGACTCCGTTTCATCAGAAATGAATGCTAACATCAATGGAAGTCAGAGTGCATTGGTCCCTCGGATAGCTCAGGAGGACCTTACGAGTGCTCTTGATATTTCTGAGGATGACCTATTGAATGCTATGCGTGATCTTGATGTTAGTATTCAGGCCGGACCTGATGGCATTCCTAATATATTTTTGAAGAATTGCATGCAATCGTTATGTCGTCCTTTAGCCTTTATTTTTAATTTGTCCTTGACTTCAGGTGTTTTTCTTGATGAATGGAAAGTTTCATACATAACGCCTGTTCACAAAAAGGGTCCGAAGCATCTTATTGATAACTATAGACCCATAGCTAAAATATCTGCAATACCGAAGTTGTTTGAAATGCTTATTAAAAATAAAATAGATGTTTTAATTAGCCGTTTGATATCGCCATGTCAACATGGATTCCTGAAAGGAAAATCAACTTCAACAAATTTGGTATCATTTACTAAATTTGTTGCTGATGGTATTGAGCAGGGAATGCAGGTTGATGTGGTATATACCGATTTTTCGAAGGCTTTTGATAGAGTAGATCATAATATTTTACTTAAAAAACTAGAACATTTAGGAATACAGTCAATTTTTCTAAGCTGGGTGAGATCCTATTTAACGGATAGGACTCAGTTGGTGAAGTTAAATGGCTGTACATCTCGCTCTGTTATAAAGTGTTCATCAGGGGTTCCGCAAGGAAGCCATTTAGGACCACTTTTCTTTTTAGTTTTCATAAACGATATCATCCAAAATTTTAAATTCGTGCGTGTATGGCAGTATGCCGATGATATGAAAATCGCTATGAAAATACGCAACATTGATGATTGCCTTAAGTTGCAATCCGATTTAGAAAAGCTGCAATTTTGGTGCGGCGATAATAATTTAAATTTAAATGTTAGTAAATGTAAAGTGCTTAGCATATATAAATTGAAAACTCCGATCTTCTTTGAGTACTCCTTAACAGGTAGTGTTCTTGAAAGGGTTGCCGAAATATCAGATCTTGGTGTAATTTTCGACCATGAGCTTTCATTTCGACAACACATTGATTACATTATTTCAAAAGCGAATAGTATGTTAGGATTTGTTAAACGTAATGCGCGCGAATTTAATGATGCTTTTACTTTAAAAATATTGTATGCAGCTTTCGTTCGTTCGCACCTGGAGTATTGTTCTATTGTGTGGAATCCGTTCTATAAGGTGCATATCGAGCGTATAGAAAGAATTCAACACAATTTTACACGGTTTGCCATTTATCAAATTGGCTGGCGTTTCAAGCCAGATTATAAAACTCGCTGTTCCTTATTGGGTTTACAAGCCTTAGATTATAGAAGAACATTTTTAAACGCTATGTTTATAAGAGACCTGTTTTGCTCTCATATTGTTTGTGAAGATATATTAAATAACTTTCAAGTCAGAAATATTCCTCACAATTTGCGGCGGAACAACCTTCTTGTTCAGCCTTATCATAGAGTAAACTATGGGCTTAATGAACCAATTACACGGTCAATTATTCTTTATAATAGTTTGAAGGACTTAGTTAATTTTAATTGTACTAATAAACTAATGTTTAAAAGAAGTTATTTTGATAAACTTCCTTATTAATATATTTTGTTTTCAGTTTTTTTTTTTACGATCTGCTAGAGTTTACACTCGATTGATTGATTAGTCACTTACGTACGGATAGTAAGTAAAGTGATGCCGAGAAGCCTAGTCCCGGGACAAAAGTTTCTGTAAGGCAAAAAAAAAAAAAAAAAAAAAAAATTTACTTTAAAATGATATAATTTCTATGTAATCTGATCGGAAATAATTTTTAAATAATGCTCTCTCAATTAACGGTTGTTTCAATAAATATTGCAATTCTATCAAGCAGCTCGAATAGCTAAGGGAATTTTTTAAAATAAAAATCGAAATCTCCTCTGCGCCAATTGTATAGGTTCACTTACCTTAAAGACTTATTTCGTCGTGGTGAGAAGTGTTTGTAGAAACAGTTTTTTTTCGCGTTGTACTCTGTGAGTAATATAGTGGATAATGTCAAAAGGAAAGCAACTTTCTGTCGAGGAAAAGGCGACAATTTCCATACTAAAGCAAGAAGGATATTCAAACCCACAAAAATGGCAATACGGATTCAGCGGAGCTCGAACGTTGTTAATAATTTTATACGAGATAGTGAAAATTATGGCCGATGATACGCAGGAGCCAAAAAAAAAAACGGTTTTCGGTGCATCACGGCGACGTCTCTTAAGATAAGCCTCGAATTCGCCCATTACTGCGCGTAAGCTTGGGAAGAATGTGGGGTTATCAACAAGTGTGAGGACCATCCAACGAGTTCTTCTTCTTGTTTGAAACGTTTACGGTAAAAGAAAAAAAACAGCCTTAACCCCGCAACATTGCCTACAGCGCCTGGAATTCGCCTTAAGATTCATGAACTTGACATCGCAATGGAGACAAGTAGTATTTACGGATGTAAAACAGTTTTGTGTGGACGGTCCAGATGGGTCCTCCTACTATTATCATGATATTAGGAAGAAACCTTTGTACCTGTCACGCCATCACTCTCGAATAGGTTCCGTTATGGTATAGGGAGCCATATCATATCATGGAACTATATCGACTTGGTCATCGTACGAGGTCGCCAAACGGGTTCATCTTATAAACCGCTCTTAGAAGAAGAAATCCCTAAGATAAATGTCATGGACGAAGGCGATCCTTGGATATTGAAACATGCTCTTGTCCTAATTCATACAGCGAGGGTAGTCAAATCGTTTATTGAGAAGAAAAATGTGACTCTGTTAAACTGGGTGCCCAACTCCCCTGACATTAACATATTAGAAAACATTTGGAGGTGGCTTGTTCGGGATGTTTACAGTAGTGGTAAACAGTACAACCCTAAAGAAGAGTTAAATCATGGAATTAAGACAGCTTGGTCTAAAATACCGATATCCGTGCTGCATTCTTTATACGATTCCCTGCCTCGAAGGTTTTATGAAATTATAAATAAAAACGGCGGAAATACACACTATTAAATAACAAAAACTGCTCTTGTTTTTTGTATTTATCCTCTTTGATACTTTTCTGAAATATTTTCCAGCGAAAACATTATGTAAAACGGTCAAATCGTCCCTGAACCTAAGCAATTGTCGCACTGGAAATGCTCTCTTTGAATGAAATAAATTACTGTAATTTAAGGAAAATGTCCTGTGGGGATTCAGTCCATCCATTTCCTTTGTGATATTTAATAGTTTCGAAAATAACATTTCTTGAACCGGTAATCTTTTATTTTACCCTTTCCTGGAAGGAAATATGTATGTGTGAACCTCAGCATTTGTCGCGCAGTGTATGTACGAAGCTTAACAAAAATTGACCCGTGTGGTGTTGGGGTTAGAATTATGCCACAGCGTTGCCGGCTTGTTGTAGAAGGCGACTTGCGGGATAGGGTATGTAGGCATGTAACTTGCATACCTGAAGCTAAATTACACTCGAAACATTGAACGAGCCTCACCCAGAATGGCAGGAGTCGGCATCCTTTTGAACAAGGAAGCTCGCCAATCTCTTATAGATTGGAGGCCTATTTCCGACCGAATAATAACTGCCAAATTCAAGTCCAGAGTAAGAAACATTACTATGATTCAGTGCTACGCCGCGACTGAGTCGACCAGCATGCTAAGGACGCCTTTTACCACCTGCTTGGCGACACCTTTGACAAGGCTCCCAGAGGTCACATAAAAATTATTATGGGGGATCGTAGTTTTGCATCCAATTTCGAGCTGTATTAAATATTTTTTGAATGGTTCTACTTTGCTAGTATCGACTATGGACTAAAAGAACATGTCTGTATAGAAAATATACCCATACTGTGCTTAAATCCGGTGGTTTAACTTTGATCGCTGAGCGATGATCCCATGAGTCGTCTCTACGAACACAAACCTTAAGGGCTGTTTTCACGATGGATTTGTCGTCCAACTTTTGAGCATTCAAACAAGTTGGACAATAAATCCATCGTGTAAAAAGAAGTTGGCCAACAAGTTTGAAGTTGAACATTCAAACAAATCCACCGTGTAAACGGAAGTTGGACAACTTGTTCGAGATGCATTGATTATAGTCCAATCGAAATATAAATATACTTTCTAATAATAAGGAATTAATGCGCTTAACGTTTTTTGTTGTTGTAAACTTTAAGAGATACAGTGATTGTCCTGGTAATCAAACTGGAATCATCAGACCATATAAAATATACATATAATGTATATGTATATGTATGAATATGTATTCAGAATATTCTCCGGATTAATTGATTGATGCGAGTTTCAATAGCTTTCACACAAAAGCGATGTATGCACAAACGTATTGTACATTATCTATATGAACCATAATTTCCAAAATTATTTGTGCTACAAAACGAAAATTGAACTAACATGCGCCAAGACAAATAAAATATGAATATCAAACGAAAAAAAACCTGTTTTATTTTGTACGATGCGACGTGCGTTTGCGTACTACCATGCTCGCACCGATCGTGTGAATAACACGATGAGTGTATACAAAGCTACAAAGCTACACCGCACGCAAAACTCAAAATACTTTATAAATTGCAGCCCAGCCCGAAAATTAATTGTTTCGGTTTTGAAGAAAAATTGTCATTGTTCATTACAAATACGTATCTGTGCGCTATCATCCAATTCCGGATTCTCTTGGCTTTTGGGGCACGCTGTATACTCATTCGGATATGTTTCCTCCAATGTTTAAAATATTCACGAAAAAATAAAAGAAAAAGTAAATATATTTTTCCTGTACTAGTACGTAATTGCAAAAACTGATAACGTTTTACGAACGCTTCAACTTTCAACTACTGTTTACACGACCAACAAGTTTGATAGGATTTGTTTGAGAGAATATCGTACGTGTAAATAGCCTTCCAACTTGGATAAGTTTGAGGGAAAAGTTGGATGCAAACAGTTTGATGCCATCTAAACGCGCCTTTAGGAACGACAATAGTGAGTTGTTCGTAGAGTTCTGTAACTCTCGTCAGCTTGACATTAGCGGTACCCTGTTCAAACACAAAGCTTGCCATTTAGCAAACTGGATATTTCCAGTTGGCCGTACAGAGAACCAGATTGACCATATAGCCATCTCCAAAACATGGAGGATTTGTCTCACGGACGTCAGGGCTAAGCGTGGTGCTGATGTAGGCTGCGATCACCAACTTGCGAAAATTCGCTTGCGGACCGCTGCTATTCGTCGCAGACAAAACGAGCGTGTATTGCCACGATTCAATGTGCAAAAACTTAAAGATCTATCAACAATACGTGCAGTTTCTAGCGCATTGCACATTGCTAATGCAGATAGCAAATGCACAAACACCAGATACTCCTTAATCAATTGACGATAGATGGAACATCGTGAAGGACGCTTTTATATCGTGTCGCGAAACATTTGTGGGCAGACTTCAGCGAGGTAGGATACCATTTATCAGCGACGATACATGGTATCTTATAACTGCACGGAAGAGAATTAAAGAGCAATTAAACTCGGCTACTGACAGTTCAGTCAAGCAACAACTGAGGACCGAGTACAGTTCTCTTCAAAAAAGAGTGCAGAGAAGCGTAAGACGAGATAAACGTAACAACATTAACGCGTTAGCGATGGAGGCAGAAGATGCGGCTTACCGTGGTGACAGTGGGACCCTTTACAAGCTCACAAAGCCATTGACTGGCAAATCTTTTACCCATGAGCATCCAGTAAAAGATAAAGACGGGTCTCTGCTAGTCACAAACGAACAACAACTTCGCCGTTGGAGAGAGCATTTCATGGAGGTACTTAACAACAACTTCAAGCCCACCTCCACCGGAAGCAGCAAGTCCTCCGCAAATGGCCAGAATTAATACCGGTGTACCATCCATGCTGGAAATAATTAAGGCCCTTAAATCATTGGAAGCTGGTAAAGCCCCGGGAGCAGACGGTATCCCCATGAAACTTTTGAATGCGAATATCAACGCTACAGCGGATATTCTTCTACCCCCGATCCAAGAGTGTTGGACAACCGAGCGTCTTCCTTAAGAATGGAAGAAGGGCGTCATTGTTAAAATCTTATTTTCATTGCCTTCGAGAAGGCGTTTGACAGCGTTGACCGGGCTTATATCTGGACAGCCTTACATAGGAGAGGCATACAAGAGAAACTTATTTCCGTCATAAAGGAATTCTATAATGGAGCCCGATGTCATGTATTGCAAAAGGGTCTAGTCTAGTCGTTTCGATGTGAATAATGGAGTTAGACAAGGCTGTATTTTATCACCAATGCTGTTCCTTATTACCATCAACGACGTAATCTGCGATTCTCAAAGCGACCATAAAAGTAAGGGTATCAGGTGGAAATTATTCGATTACCTTCAGTTGCTGGACTACGCCGACGACATTCGCCGACGACATTCGCCTTCTCTCAAACACACCCGATCATCTGGCTCAAATGACGGATGCTTTGAAAGTCTAAAAAAAACTAATGCCGCTAAGACTAATTACATGAGCTTATCATCAGGAGGGCAAAACACCATTTCTATCTCCGGACAACCGATAGAAAAAGTCGAGAACTTTACTTACCTTGGAAGCCTAGTGACAGCGGATTGTGGGGCTGATGCCGGTGTAGAGTCGCGCATAAATAAAGCCCGAGCAGTATTTTTCAGTTTGACTCTTCTCTGGCAAAACCACAACATCTTTAGAAATATCAAACTCGGGATCTTTGAAAGCAATGTAAAATCTGTGCTTTTATATGGTTGTTCCACGTGGAAGGTGACCAAGTAACATTACCACCAAACTGCAAACTTTCGTGAATCAGTACCTACGACGCATCCTACGAATTCGTGGCCTGAGGTAATATCTAACGACGACCTCCTCAAAATTACTCGCCAAAATAGGATAAGCATCGACATCAAAAGGCGAAAGTGGCAGTGGATAGGTCACACACTTCGAAAAGAGCCAAAAAACATTGCAAAACAGGCTCTAGATTGGAATCCTTAGGGAACCAATGCTCGTGTGGGACGACCCAAAAATTCATGGAGAAGATCTGTTGAGGGAGAGGGAAAATCTTTAGGCAAATCGTGGGACCAGCTAAAGGCGATGGTTGCTAATAGGCAGAGGTGGAAAAAAGGCGTAGTCAATGCCCTATGCCCCACTAGGGGTTAAAAGGAACCAGAGAGAGAGAGAGTTTTTTTTTAGAATGGAAAAACATTCGTTTTGAGTAATTTTGTAGGAAAATTGATTTACAAATAAAATGTTCACAACTCCATGTTATTTGGCCGGAAATATAAAACATTGAATTTAAACATTAAATAGATACATAAACATTTTGCGTATGTATGTGGATATAATTAAAAAAATGTATATTTTTAACTTAATAGGAAATTGGGTTTAATGAATGAGAAACTTTTTTTTACATACAAGAGGCACAGCGGTTCGTTTTGGGGTCCCAACACGGTTTTTCTTTCATTTCGCCTATTCCAGCTTTTAGAATTGTTTACAATAAATTTAGAAATTTCTTCTTCCCGAGTTCCTTTGATTAATTCTAATTCTATGTATGATGTCTGTTTTCGACATTGAGTGCATTGTAGACGATTTCTATGAGTTCGAAATGTAATATGTATTTCTCAAATTAAGAGCAATTTTGCTGATTTGTCCTATTATTGTAATAGTACTTTTTTTTCATTTTTTTTTTTTGAAAAAATATGTCCCACATTTTAAATAGAAACATATTTGTTACGAGCTAGTTGTATGGACCCAGACTTATTGTCGAATCGACAATCAGCGATAAGAAATACTGGAGTTCTAAAAGTTACAGAAAGTTCATTCTTCGTCGTTTCGACGACGCCAATTTCTAAAGCCGCAATTTTATCGGCATCGGTGAGTGCTGTACGAAAAATCAGCTCAAAATAACGTAAATTACGTAGTCGATTCGAAAAGTATATATTTATCTTTTAGAATGTTATTATAACAGTTTATTGTAGTCTTTTAAATGTATGTTGTTGCGTAATACAATTTCGTACAAAGCGTACCCGACGCGACAAGTATAGACAAATTGGGTTTGAAAGTCACTTGTACCAGTTCTAAAGCTATTTGCGAATATATCGAGTAATATGCGTAACAACCTCCCAACTAGGTTTTTCGTGATTGTAAAGCACGCTTTAGTACGAACTTTTGAACATAATGTACATTCGAAAAACTACAATAAATTGTTATCATGACGTTCTAGAGCAGTGGTTCCCAACTCGAAAATGACTGCGGCCCACTTCCCTAAACATGAATTACTACAGACCACCATATTTTTTAATGAAGGAAATTCCGAGATTTTTATTTACAAGATTTAAGAATTTTTTGTTATTTTTTAACAACAACAAAGTCGACAACTTATGACAAAATTGGTTGGAAACATCAGAAGAAAACACCACGTTCTACCTCTGTGACCGCCTCTCGTATTGAAATAATTTTAACACAGCTGTTGGATCAAACAGCTGACAGTTGTTTGTCTCTTTGTCTCGTTCTGGTCGCCTTAGTTTTTAGATTTGGTGGATTTCATCACAAAAGACGATTTTTTATTTGCAAAATCTAAAACCACAATGAGAAAACTCTCACATTTGGTTTGAATTGTTATTTTTTATACGTACGCCAAAATTGGAAAACAAAATTCCCGTATATTTTCCATATGCATTGGCCATCTAAATTTGATTCCAATAAACTCTATGCCCGCGTGAAACGTACTTTGATAAGTGTAATTTTTTTATAAGGAGTTCGTTACCCAAAACTACACGGGATGCAGCAAAAAAACGATACTGTCATTGATTGATTCTAATTCTTTTTTGTTGAGTACTGTGGGAAAACATGGACCCTGTGCCAATAAACTTTAGCAGTAAAAACAATCAGGTACACACAATAGTCTCAAATTATGTAAGAAAAATTGCGCTGCTTCACGAAAATCACCGGTACAATGTAGACTGAGATCACCGAGCTTTATGCAACTTATCTTAAGGTCTGGACATGGACACAACGCATTTTCAGATCGACCACATCTAGTAACGAAAGTATTCAGTTCTTTATCTATACTACCTATAATATTTTTCAAAGCTCATGCTTATTATTTTAATTAATCCCAATTATGTAAATACTCCTTTTTCAGTAGTAGTCCCCATAGTATCTCGCGGACCTCCTTCGGTTCGCGGACCACCTGTTGCGAAACAGTGTTCTGGAGGTCTCGGCGATGAAACGATTCAGATAGTTGCCTGTAGAAATAGACCAGAACGGTTAAGAGAATTCAGGAGGGGTATCCTGGGTCGGAGCACTTTAGCACATTACAGATAAATCAAATAAATTTTGGTAGCGATATATGGACAAGCTCGAATGACTCTATCAAAAGTTACAGTGCGCAAAGGCATGTCAATTCACTAGAATACTTTTAGGTCTAGTCTATGGTATAATTTTCTGAGAAAATTTCTAGGGTTTACATGTTATTACGACGCGCAAATTAGTGTAACTTTTTACTGTATATAGTGGGGCGTGTTTTCAACAATTTGGAATCAAAAGTTCACTCTTTTTTAAACTGAACATTTTTGCCAACGTCCGTGAACCCAAGCTATGGTTCTAAATGCGTGTGTGTGAAACTTATAGCTACAAAATTCAGAGACTCCAAAACCCGGCTACTCAACTTGTTACATTTTTACTTAAATTTCGACCATGCGCATTTTTTTACTAGGAAAAAAATACTAAATACATAATACTATATTTGAAGAAATGAATTAATTACATAAACTCAATTTTTAACGTTTTCGCGTTTTCTTTTCCATAAAATGTAAGTGACCATTTTTTTACAGCACTGTACGTACATGTCAAAATTTTGATAATCGTTTAATCGAATTGTTCATACTCACGTGGAAAATAGAAGGTTTATAGCATTATTGTTTTTATTCCCATTTAGGATCTGTAGGTGAAGTTTTATAAAATATATAATATAATATTATATTAAAACCCAATTCAAGTCTTACTCTGCTGAAAAATTTGGCGGAAAGGTCAAAGAATCGTCTTCAGCTTCACTCATTTTTATAGACACTTTTGTATAAAACTTGGTCGTTGCTTGAGCAACGATTAAATTGGTGTCAAATGATAAGTCTTTGTTTGGGTGTAACTAATTCATTCATAATATGTAAGTTTTAGTGTAATACAAAATGGGGTTCCTCACGTAGGACAACTTTTGTTCGTCTTGTGGGAATTTTTTCTTGCTTCATAACATTTGACAGAACAAAGCTGAAAACTTAAAATTTTGCACTTATACGAGTAGTTCTAATATGGAGTTCTTTCTTAGCAGGGACGTAGCCAGGGGAGGGGTCCATGGGGTCCGGACCCCTCCCGAAATGTTTTCAATGGGCTTTGAAATTTCAGTAATAATAACATGAAAACTGTAGTAATGCACATTTATTTGAATGTGCTACTCATTTTCTTGCAGATTCTCTGTCAGGACATCAGTACGAAAATTCACCGCCCAAGTAACAATTTCATCCCTATAATTCTTCGTAGAATATTTTCTTCAAACGATAATAGGGGCACTTTACAGGGTATACACACTGAATAATAGTCCAATAATGGCATTTGGCGCCGTTTTTTGATCCAATTGAACCTTATTGTAGCACTGAATTACACTTTGAAAGAGACATACATCATATGTCTTATGTCATCATTTGCTGTCATTTTCTCGCGTTTGCAAAAAAAAAGAAAAAAAAAAACCCTCCAGCTAGCGTCGAACCAGCGACTGTCGTACGCAAGTCCGACGCCTTAACCACTCAGCCAACCTCACATATAGTCAGTATTGCTCGTAAACACTACAAGTGGTTCGATGCTTCTATCGAAATGCTCAACACTTCTCCGCAATGCACCTTCTTCTTTATATGTCAATCAGTTGAAGCTAATTAAATTCACACATTCATCAATAAAATGCAGCCAGTTTCTGGGCTGAGATTATCTTAATTGATTCATAAGTTAAGAATGAGTGAGGAAATATTGGTTTCATGCAATATTTCAATGAATTCAATTCAAGAAAGGTGGTGTTCCAAAGCACTTCATAAGTGTCAATTCTTTAAAAAATCACAAAGTTCATCCTTCTATAAAACTACGCTAAGCAATTTATTGGATAATCACACGAATGTCACACTATAAAAATGAAATCGACAGTGCTATAGAAGATTATAATGCATGTGTGTGTGTTGATTTCAGTCATGTGTGTTTATGTCAATCAATAAAGACTACAAAGAAGTATTTAATTTAATGGATGTAGTCGTGAATTGATTATATAAGAACTTTTTAAGCTTTCCGAAAAGTGTTTTAAGGAGTTTTTATCGGATCAAAATACTTATATAAGCGATGTCACACGATAAACTGATTTTGTGTTACTATATGAATGTTACAGGATGAAGTGCTTCTTTAAAGCATACGAATTGTTACTTGGGCGTACATGATTTTGAAACTAAATCTGTTGCTGTGAAAATGGGGTAGTTAAGTATATTTGCCGTCATATCTTTCCTCTCCATTTGGTCCGGATCCCTACCCATTGCGATATTTTTAGAGATTTTTGCTAAAGTTTAGTACTGACATCCTGAGTGAAATTTTTGTCCGCTGCGATTTTTTCAATGAAAATGTATTCTTACTGTCGTGGAATATGTAGGGAATGCTGGGAAATTCCATAAGCTTAAATCCGAAAACAGTCCCATCATTTTTCTCGGCCATTTTATGTCTTTTTTTACGATTCCCCGGTTATTTCATCATGAATGAAATTTCGATGACCGAGGAATCGAAAAATAATACATAAAATGGCCGCGGAGAATTATGGAACCGGTCTCTGATTGTAGCTTATGGAATTCCCCACCGTTTGTGACATATTCCACGACAGTAAGTATGCATTTTTATTGATAAAATCGCAGCGGGAAGAACTTCACTCTCGATCTTAATTCAGCCCTTAACGAAGAAAAATAAAAGCTTTCTTTTTCTAAATTGAAAGTGTGCACAGAAGTCGAACGTTTTTGCAGAAAATCGAACAAATCTGAAAATTTCGGATCTGATAAAAATACATACGAGTAAGTAATCCGTCGGCAAGGGGGATGGATTATATCGGCCCGTGCTGTTTTTCATTTTTCTGCTTGTATGAATCATTGCCAAAACGTTCGGTAGCTGGAAATACGTGTTCTAAGGGATGTTGGCTATAAGGCACGTTTGAAGTGATAGCTCCAATGAAGTCAACATGAGTTAGAAATAAGGGTTTCTTTCTGGATCACCACGCAATTAACGTTAGATTTTGTTGTTTTGTTTTGGAAAGTTACCTCTTCTCTTCGCAGTTAATTTATTTTAGATAGATATGCTAATCCCATTTCGCTGAAACTGTTGGTTTTCAAGAACAGCCTCATGTTTTTCTCACCCAGGGTGTTTGATCGATCGCTTTTTCTTCTTACCAACTGAAATGAAAACATTATGAACTTCAATTGATCGCTGATATAATGATTTCTCCAATTTTATAGTCATCAAGTCTCTATGTTTTTCCCCTCTGATTAATTTAAAAAAGACGACACTTAATAAATCAAATCCAGCTATTAGTCCTGATTCTAAAAAAGTATATAAATGAATTTGACATCTTTAAAGACACCAGCCCACATGTTTTTTCCGATTTGCTTAAAGAAATGTGCAGAAAAGGTATTCACTTTCATTGCCTATTTAACCAGTCACTCTATGCTCAACACTGGAATTTACGCTGTGCCTCGTGCCTATACATAAATATGGCCGCAGAACTGCAACTCAAAGTAATCAACGAATAAACGTCCTCTCGTTAATACTTGAATTATTTGACCTGCAAGATGACCATCCTTCTTTACACCTCTAGTTCTACTACTAATAAGTTCAGCTTTTCAGAGGTAAATCTACTACTACAAATCTTATATGAAAATATGAAAATTAGACCTTAAAGTCTGTCAAAAATTGGTCGCACTTCACCAAAGCAATTAATACCTTAATTCAAATCTGACCTTTTACTTGTTAAACTGGAAAACTTTGACTTGGTGGCCCCTAATTAATAGAATAGACAGACGATACCGTTCCGTGATTGTGACCATAACTCTAACTAATTCAAATCAATTTCCACTAACATCAAGTATTCCTCAGGAATCATACGTTGATCGACTTTTGCTTTTAAATTTTTTAGATATGCAAAAACTATTTAAATCCCCTATGTAATTAGAGCGGATGAAATCAATTGGTAAATGGTACATCGAATGAAAAAGGATGCATTTCAACACATTTCTTAGTGATGTATTTTTTTCTCTATCATCAAAAATACAGTAAAACAGTTCTCCGCTAGTAATACCGAAATACATTTCTGAAATCTAAATTTGGACCCCTCCCGAAACAAATTCCTGACTACGTCCCTGTTTCTTAGTATTAAATATGAATACGATTGGTCCAAAAAATCACCTGTGTTCTCTACAAATTATGTGAATTAGATTGCGTAAAAATCTGCATAATCTGTATTTTGTAGAATCCTTAAATTGAAACATATTTTTGCCAGCCATAGCATTATACCACTGCAAAAAAATAGGTCGATGAGTGAAAACCGTAGACTCTTTTTCCCGCATATTCGTTTTTTGTATATAAGTCCACAATTAAATCGCCAATTGAATTTATTTTTTCGATAAAGCTTCCTTATTGTACTGCGACTAAGTCCTGTTTCTGTGAACTTATTAGTAGGAATATTAAGACCCATATAAAATCCCTTTCTCCTTAATGGAATTCTAAATTGAAATATGGACATTGCTACTCAAATATGCAAATTACCCAATATAGGCCTAAATGGAAAACACCATATACCGTTACACTAGGCAGTGGGCCTATCTACACGCGAAACAAGAACGAGATGAAAAACCGTTTTTTTTTTGAAGATATTCGTTAGAAGCAAGGCAAGGAAAAATTCAATTTTATAAAAAACTAGTTTTGTTCTCGCGTTTTTGTTCCCGTGTAGTTTCACCCAGTAAGATAACCATCACCTCCGCAAGATTTAACTCTATGGTAGTACCTAAATATAACAAAAAGCACGCTCGGCAACTTTGCATTGGGGTACCCTTAACTTTCATCGGATTAACTTATGATTTTTGGTGAGAAATGTAATGGGATTTTATACCTTGAGTGTTGCAAACTAATTTTCAACCACCTACAATAATTTAAAAACCGAAATGGACGTATTTTATTTTTGTAAAAATTAATTAATTAATAATAGCTAATATTTTTCTGAGAAATTACAGTAGAGTGTCGATTATCCGAACTAATGTTGACAAGGGTGGTTCGGATAAACGAAAGTTCGGTTAATCGAGTTTCATTGAAAAAATAGAAAATAGCCCAAATGTGAAATTTCGCGACAAACTGCAAGCGTGTAAAACGACTAGAATTGAACAAAAATAAAAAAAAATCGAGGTAATTGAGCGATGCAGAAGAGAGGTTACTTCCGTCAGACCCTTGATTTTTCATTTTATTCGATGTCTTTCACAAGAAAAGAAGCTGAGTGCCCGGTTCGGTTAATCGAGTGTTCGGATAATCGACGTTCGGATAATTGACGCTCTACTGTATTGTAAATTTTATAGCCATTTTGAGCATACCAGATCAGCTAGAATGGCATAAAATAGAAAATGCTTGGGGAAGAATCACTTTTGTGGCATAACTATGTAAATGATTCCTATGTAAGTATTTCTATTGTCAACCGCAAACCAATATTATTTTCTCTCAACGTTTTCGTCCTTACCATTATTTCCTCCAAATTGTTTCTGTCAACTGAAATTCCTTACACTATACAAGCACTTTTATTGGCCGACAAGAGTCTATGTTTTGCAATGAAAAACCCTTATTACTTCCTTCGTAAGAATTCAAGTCGAAAATGTCTTTCCGATATAGTGTTTCCATAACCTGTAACTTGTTGGACAGTGTCGTATTTCGTTCCTTTCATATGATCTCAGTCGTCGTGCAATATTACCAAGTTAAATTCAGTGTAGCTTGAATGGTAAGGAAATTGAATTTGCATGCCTCAGGTTCTGGTTTATTGAACACCCTGAACCTGAATCCTGAAGCCTGAAAGTATGGTATTGCTATGGCCGCCATTGTTTCCGTCTGGTCACAAAGAACACTTTACCAACGCCAACGCTGCCGCTGTTAACAACATGCCTGCATTTTGCACAAGTAACTTCTTTGAAGGTTGGCTTTTTTCTGTAAGTGTATGGCGGTGGATATGGTAATCATAAGCATATTAGCCGGCTGCATAAACAGGACATGCATACAAAGTTCATGAAATGGCTGCCACAGTGTTCACGGTTGTTTATAACGTCATGGAAATTAGCTTTTCAATTTATCGTCAGAATTAATTTAAGCAAGCAGGTAGCAAGAAGAAACTATGGAAATGTTATTGCCATATTGTGTTGTGAGGGAGGTAAATATAGGACATGTGGAAGTTTCCTTGTAGTGGCGAGGTTTTTTGAATAGAAGTTGACATTCTTGATGTTTTTCGGACATAATAAACTTTATATGTGTTCTATTTAAAGAGGAATGAGTTGAGTTTGGGTCTTGCTATGAAATTAATTCTTAAGCATTTAAATTTAAGTTAAGGAGTCGTGAAGTTTAAAACTCATTTTCTTAACTTTGTTTAAGAAACCCCATACCCAAAACTCATTTTTAGTCAATGTATAAGAAAGTACCTATCATAGCTTCCTTTTGTATTTTTCAATTATGCTTCATTCTATTCTAACCATAATTTGAAAGCTTTCTGATTTCTTCATTCCCTTACTACACACTTGACTTGACTATATTTAACCCCCTTTATTAAAACATTAAAAGATACACAAATTAGTCCAAGTGCTTATTCCTATTATTCTACGCCATTGTTCTACATTCATGAATATTATTTCCATAGCAAGGAACAAGGATTTAACGAGCACTTCATCAATATGTATGAATCGTCACAACTGAAGGTGAGATGAGATGTTTATACCTCGAGCCTTTTGTGCATCTGTTATTGTTTCGTCCTGCGATAAGTTGCTATATGTTGCGAACAAAGGACTAACAGTTGTGACCATAATTTCTCATCGAACTTTGATATGAGCTTATGACAAGTTACACAGTGTACACACTTTTGTCGCTAAGTGCGTTTTTAACTATCCAGTACAGGACAGAATAGCACAACATCCATACAAATATGAAGTTCGGTACAAGTTGTCCTATATCAAATTTGTATGGATGTTGGTCTGTTCTGTCCTGCACTCGATTGTTAAAAACCACCTATTAATTTGTTGTTCGGGCTTCAGAGCTTTTCTCTTCTCTACTTATCAGCATTCCTCGTATGGTGAAAGTGTAGGCGAATGAAATCCTTGCGGGTATATTTATATATGTGTTCGCCAAAGGCAATTTGAAATGCCTGTCATGGTAACCATAATTCCAGCTTCGCGATCCTATCATCGTCCAGATAGCTTCTAAACTTTCCCGAAGAGTCCTTTCGTACAACATGATGGTATACTAAATATGTCTTCGTACAAATATTTTGTATATGTATAAAAATATGTTACATTATTACGTATGCGAGGTGAGGAAGTACGTGTCTACATTGTAATAATGAATTCTGAACTTTCTCCGTTCTAATGGGAGAGTTTGTTGTGACACTTGAATGCTTGAACCCCAATATCTAATAATACATCTTGACAAGAAAGTTTTCTGTTTTGCTCAAGTTAAATCTTTTGTTTCTATGAAGAAGTTTTGGCTAGAACAAATTTGTAATATCAGATAAATTTTTGAACAATTCTGGCCTATCTTTTATGGCATAGAGATAATTTGGTGAAGTTAATTTGCGCAGCTAAACTTTATCATTTATCTTTCAACCGTTTTTTTAACTGTATATATTTGCCATGCGCTGGGTAA
This sequence comes from Microchrysa polita, assembly GCA_949715475.1. Classification (NCBI taxonomy): domain Eukaryota; kingdom Metazoa; phylum Arthropoda; class Insecta; order Diptera; family Stratiomyidae; genus Microchrysa; species Microchrysa polita. The sequence continues at coordinate 55,951,092 of OX454416.1, forward strand.
AAAGAAAAGAATTACTATGGAAGCAGTCCAGTCTAGGCAGGCTACGTAGTAATTGTATACTCTAGGATTAGTAAGTAGGACACTAGATTAATTAAACGGGATAGTTTATAAATTGTACATACATATTTACGTATTTGCAGTAGTTATAGAATAAATATTAGGTAGGTTTAGCCATGTATATACTAACACTTTGAAGTAGTCCTAGAATAGTAAATGGAATATAAGAACAAGTGAATAGAGTATGTAAATATCTTCGCAACAATAGTAGTGCTGAATTATCATTAGGTAGGATCTTAGAGAAAGCATAGCAACCCATGCCATGCGTTAGTCCAGAGTGGCTATGTGATCATACAACCCATATGTGTTTGACTCCAAATTTATTACACAACACTCCACGAAATAATTCAAACGTCAAAATATTGTCGATGCAATTATTAACCCTTCTGTCGCCGCCTACGAGCTATTATGCCATAGGTGTAGCTGAATATTCTGTGAAATCAATCTTATTTTTTGAGAGGTCTAATTTTGGTTCTAGAAACAGTTTACATACTATGTCTTACGATGATACGCCGTTTTTTCGTTTCTTTAGACATAGTTTATATTTCGCCGAACGTTTGATCGCATTTGTGGCCGTCAGTTCCATTGAAATATATATGGTAAGGGCTGGAAAATATTGCTGAACGATATTTTTCATCAAGATATAGAACCAATGGTCTGTCTAGGTCTATGTGCCAACCGAATGGTTAATTATCACGTTGGCATTTTGAGAGGGTAATAAATATTACGCGGATTTTATATTCTCAATTGTAAACAAAAAATTGACATTTGAATAAAATTTTCACACATACTATGAACGCAATAGTGTGAAAACGGTGCCATTTTTATTTTCTGATTCCCACTCTGGACTAACGCATGCTTTCTCTAAGGGTAGGATAAATTCGATAGGATATGTATACGTATTAGTAAGGGTAACATTTACATTTAGAAGCAGATATAAAAACATTAGATGTAACTTACTATATAGGATATAGGTTAGCAAAGTAAATATGTGCATATTAGATCTAGAAGTACTATTTGATATGATTAAGTATACCTAATAGGGTGTCCCGCATTGGGTGGTCAATACTGTAAGGGTTGATAGCGCAACTTGTTTCAGCAAGAAAATTATCAATACAATCGGAATTTTTTTTACCGTTACCTTGCTATCGCTCTTTTTGTGAAAGTCATCGAAAATCGTGACTTGTTACGCAAAATCGTAATTTGCAGCACTCCTGATGACTTAATCCAAGATTTGATTTCAGTTTCAGAAACTACATTAAATTTCACAAAACTGAAGATTTTCCTGTTGCCAACATTATCGGCACTTTAGAGATACAGTTACTCAAACTTAACAGAAATTTTAAAAACGATTTTTCATCGAAAATTCAAACAGTAATTGCATACCGGTGCTTTATACGTACAATCCTGCAAAGTTGATAAAAGTTGCTTCAACATGTTGGCTTTCCAACCGTATATCACTTTTCTTATTTACATTGCAGAATTTTAGGTAAACACGCATTGAATGGTAAAAATCATGGCTTCAGTGGAATCGTTAGCAATTTTCCCTTGACTCGAAAAAAGACATACAAAGGCAATTATAATTCGGGATAGAATCTTGCTGCATTATTTTGACCAGAACTGTAAGATATTTGAAATTTGGTACATTGTTTGGCAAATGCAACGGTACTTATAACAGCTAAAATTTAATATTTGCTATTTATGGCAGATAGACGGGTGCCCTCTCATAATGCGAGACCCATCAAAGAATATTTGGAAAACGAATTTCCCGGAAAGTGGATTGGCAGATTTGGGACAGTTGCGTGGCCTGCGAGAAGTCCCGACCGCGTATTTACAAACCCTAGTTCAACTGGAGGCATCATTGCCTCCAACTCCGCTCGGGTTTGTAAAGCAAATTCCACTTACAAACCCTTGTTCAGTACGAGGCATCCGAATGTTGCTGAACATTTTCCGCAACTTTTATGTGGCTAACAGCAGTAGACGGCATTTGAGTGTACATATTGTGCACAATGGAGTTTTTGGGCGATTTTGTGTATTGCTTGCAAATGCTAGTGCAATACGAGGCAAATTAATTTTAATACGTACAATGAAGAGATTTTGGCCGATCTTGTGTAGCGCTTGCAAATTCTAGTGCAGTACGAGGCAACTGAAGTTTTTTACGTACAATGAAGAGTTTTTCGCCGATTTCGTGTAGCGCTTGCAAAGACTAGTGCAATAGAAGGCAAATGAATTTTAATTTTATTTCGTATTCTACCTGAAGTTATGGAGATAGTAAAAATTAAATAGTCTTAAGGGGGATTCTTTTAACCTTTAAATGCTTGTGGCAGCTAAACGCTGAAGAAAATATAGTGTATGTACTATTCTTTTTACATGGTAGTCTTTCTGTATAATTTTTTCACATTCCAATTTGTACAATTAATGCTTTTTTGCCGGGTGTTCGTTGTCATGTATATTTTGGCTGATGTTGTGAATACGCTTTTTCTTTGTGCTTTCTGATTTCGCTGGTCGCCCAGATTGTATTTTTCCAGCTGTTGGAAGACCCCTCTCTTTGCGACGAGCGATAGCAGTGGGTTGCACTGCACACTCAAATGCCGTCTACTGCTGTTAGCCACATAAAAGTTGCGGAAAATGTTCAGCAACATTCGGATGCCTCGTACTGAACAAGGGTTTGTAAGTGGAATTTGCTTTACAAACCCGAGCGGAGTTGGAGGCAATGATGCCTCCAGTTGAACTAGGGTTTGTAAATACGCTGCCCGGTCTATAGAGGCCTAGGCCTTACCTCGTAAAACAAAGGGAAAACAATGGAATTTTGAAAGCAGACATGGTGAAAATTTCGACGAAAAATGGATTAGTCAGTCACCTACACCTTTAAATATGGATGTAATTTTTAAAACCCCTTCTCACGATATTGCCGGTGCCGACAATTGAAACTGACGGAAAAACGTGCACTAGCCAGATCTTTCATCCGAGGGATTCAATTAAATCCTTATTCCGTTAAAGGCAACCTAAGAACACGAAACGTATCAAGCGCAAACAAAAACCAAATCCCTATACAATAAAAAATTATAAGCATTCCATGGATAAAATCTACATCAACCGCATAGTCTTTTCCCCGTTGGCATAGTGGAATGTACTTAAACTGTTTTTTATGATATTATCCGTTCGCGAAAAATATCTGATGAAAGCATACTTTCGTCTAGAAAAAAACGCTATAGGATTATGCTGGAAGAGTGAATTTTCCGCCTGAGAGAATTTTCTTCGCGTTGTAGATACCAGATAAGACGTTGGTGGGTGTAGCGGAATATGGGTGAGTTAATTTTCCATTAGTATGCGATATTCGTGAGAACCTTTCTAGAATTTGAAGGGACTACTTGGTATTAATTATGCGTCACTATTTTTTTGCTGAAGTATATTATCAATTTTCTAGAAATATTATAATAATACATATAATATTATGACTAGGCTATAGGTTAAATACTAGGCGATGGTGCGAATTGACTTACGAATAAATTGAAAAAATTACAGGAGATCCATAATTATGACCCTGTGTAGGTATGTATCGAGTGGATTTTCGAATCCTTTTTATTTAATCGCTTATACATTTAATTAAACGTTTCTCGTCACTGAGAGATTATTTTGGAATTGGATCTTTTCCATTTTAGCTGAATCAGAGTTTAAAATAGGTGGAAGAACCAACAAAAAAGAAAGAAAAGAAATTTAAATTAAATTAAATTAAATTAAATTAAATTAATAAAAAAAATAAAATGTATAGGTTATTTTAATATATATACAAAATATATTTTGTAAAATATTCACGTTAATTATTTTTCATATTAGTTATTAGAGAGTTTTAGCATATCGTTTGAAATAAAACGACATTAATCGACATTCCATATAAAAATTCGCTTGCTTGCCGTATACGAAACAATATATCTTAACTTTGCATGTCGCAAGTAGGCATGGGTGTATTTCCGTATATTTGATGCTATGGAAACAGTCGAAATTGGCGAAATAATTTGTCGTGATTTTACACCTATGCCTACTTAGGACATGCAAAATTAAGATATATTAGGTGTGTTTTTTGGTTATCCCGTGTAGGTTTGGGTCCCCGCAGGGGGGTTGGTGTCCTTGTGACATCAGCCAGAAATGGCTGTATGTAGTGGGACAAAGATCTTTGGTGAGTTGCGCCACCACGGACCTAGCAGCGCAAGGGGGCCCCTGGTACAGTTGATACACCATGGCGAGGATCTGTACAAAGACCATTCGGGCGGTAACGTTCCCGAGCTCCTGAGTTATGTACGGGTGGCTCATGGTGTGACCTACCTCCTCCCATGACTTACGGGAGGGAAGTCACTAAAGGCCAAGCACGATTATGGTGTCCTCTGGTGGGGGAGTGCATCTTATTGTAAATCGTGTGAGCTTCGGAGTTGACGGCTTCGCATGACCCGAGTCCTGAAGGGGCTAGTTAGGGAGAACGGCCTTGGTGGTAAATGCCTACGCGCCTATATCTAACTAATTTGTGGATTGATGACCACACTGCCCGAGTCGCATTGCTGACTAGTAAACTGAAGGGGCCACCTGGATGTGAAAAGCAGCGCTACGAGTCTATACAGGCTCGTAGTCACAGGTCCAACGAGCCTGGGACCAATAGGGGGCCGAAGGAGGATCACACCTGCTATAGAGAAGTCTATAGCGAATAGTGAACTACCGGGATGGGTGTACCCAGGGGACCATGGTCCTTTCCCATCAAGGAGTTGGCTTCGTAGTGGCTGGAGGTTGTTACCCAAGTCATCCAGCATAGTGATGCAACCCCGGGGTTGGGTTCCTGAAGGTGAGTGCATTCGCCGGATGGAGAAATCCCCATCTGACAATAAGACCTTGTCAGTAAAAAAGCCGAAGGTCCAAACATTTAGCGGGACCGGGAGATAAGGCCGAAAGGCTAGGTGCTCCCCTGACGGTATACCTCATAGATGGTTTGCTTGTAGGTTTGGGTAACGAAACTCCATATAAAAAAAATTCCAGCTGATCCACCTGTAATTTTTTTATATGAAGTTTCGTTACCCAAACCCACACGGGATAACCAAAAAAACACACCTATTGCTTCGTATACGGTAAGCAAGCGAATTTTTATATGAAATGTCAAATTATGTCGTTTTATTTCAAACTATATGCTTAAACTGTCTGATGTATTCATTTCATTTTCAAACCGGCAATAAATACCTTGTGAAAGTACTGCAATTGGAATGGGGCCGGAGATTGAGCACGGAAAAAACAATGAACGCCATTTGCCATAATTTGGATACTAAGTACCGTCATAACTTCGAAGCAGCAGCACTATCATCGACGAGCCATCAGATTTACAACAGCCACACAACCAATGTCAGCTGGGCTACTTCAACGATGAGTACCGTCTAGAAATCATTTCAACGATATTCAGAGCGCGAGGTGAACTGATTTTCTTAAATACGATGCCTTATAGGACAATCAACGGAGGTCGCTCTACACTATGTAACTGGAGTGTGCCGGAGGACATGTTTCATGTTCTAGCCCGTTGCCCTATATATAGAGAAATTCGAAGATCGTATTATGCACAACCTGAGCTAAATTCTGCAATGATATGATAAAATACAGAAGAGACTTTGTCTTGTTTTAATTGTCCGTAACTTTCCTAATCGCTTTGCTTCTTTTCAAAATCTAAAATCAAAATAATGTTCATTGCTTTTTTTATGAATTTGTAATATTGGGATATTTGTCAACTCGAATTATTTTTCCATCTACTTCTCAAAATAATAAATTAATTCTCACTGCTGACAGCTTTCAAAGCTATAGCTGATTTGTATAATACTTCAGGCGATCCGTCGTGAAATCGGGGTTCAGAGTGCATGCCAGGCACTGTCTGAGATTATTTTAGAAAACGATAGGGTATTAGTCAGAAAGCTTAAATTTAAGTTTGCGCCACTTGAAAGATTTTCTAACGGTACTTATGAAGGTTTTTGTCTTGTTTGGGTTTCCTGCGTATATCTCCGCTGCTAATGGTAGCATTTCCAAAAGAATGCCACCGAATTGTTTGGTACAAAATTTGCTTCATCTTTGGCATAGCGAGTGTTCACTATAAAGCAGTAGATAAAATGTTACAGCGTGTCAAAGTTGAAAAAACAGTTTGACAAATCAGTTTTTTTTTGCAAATAAGTCGATAACGGTGAATTTTCGCGCAAAAATTAATATAAATGGACATGTACTTTATTGGATTCCCTACAATCCAGAAAAAAATTAAGTCGATACGATCAGCCGCAGCCGAGATATACCCGAAAAAAGTGAGCATTCCGAAGTACGATAATTATGCGTTATCCATACCTAAAGGTATAATTTGTTGCAGATGCAGTTAGGATGGTGAGTTGCGCTCTTTATTTGAGCTACCCCTGTATGCTTCGAAATTGGTATCTATTTGTATTTGTAATACAGTAGCGGAAATTGAATTAAATTGAATTTGAAGGTTTCCCGAAAATCTGGCAGTTAACCAATGGGATAAAGTAATTTACTTTCTTTTTATTTTGGATGGCTTATTTAGTGATGAGGGTACGTTTTTATTATATTCATCAGTAGAATCTACTTGGTTGTGGAAGGGGGACCAAAGTTGGAAGATCATAAATGTCATCGTAGCAATCTTCATCATTTATGCCTTCGGTTATGACTGCGACATTTGAGCATATTTTCCCACAACAAGTTCTACAGATATTGGTACATGCGAGCCCTGCCTTCCTACAACCACATGCTGTCCCATAGTTTTTATTACAAGAGCAAGAAATAATGTTTAAGAAGTATGAAGGGATGATTTCTCCCGAAATCATCACAGGCTCCAATCCCACCTGGGTTCGCTTCCAGCGCAAGTTTTCTGGTTTTAAAACGTTGCCGTACCATGTCTGTATTTGATGGTACGTTCGTAAGGAATGATGATCAGCGGCTAATTCAGTGGGAGGCAAAGCAGCAAGATCCGGTTTAATTTTCGTTCCTGCGCGAGCAAAAAGTTTGAAGCGGAAATCATTTAGTGATGTGTCGTTACGTGTACCTCCGTACAAGGCAATCAAAACAATCTTTCCGATAGTGCATATAGTGTTTGCATCTGAGCACTCTGCTTTAAAAGCCTGGAGCGATTGTAAAACGCGAGTATGTTCCTTCTTCTTTAAAAAGGAGAGAAGCCTAGTTTTCCCATATCTAAAAACGGCCGAAGTCGTATCACACCCTGTGAAGGCGTGAAGAAAAAGTATATGCTCCTAAAAAAGTTTGGTGGTTGAAACCTGTTGATGAATACAAAATTGTATTAGCAAAGCATTCGATTAAAAATAGCCATGAATTTAACTTTGATGAAGCAAAAATACTGAAAATGGAACCTAATAAAAGGAAATTGCAAATTCAGGAGGTAAATCACATTATTATACATGAAGACGAAGTATGCAATGAAAAAACAGACAAGAAACATTACTCCGACGTATATATCAATTTAATCAAGGAAACAATTTAAATTTATTTAGCGCGTTTTGTCACTTTACACATACATATACATACATTTATTTGTTAAATTTTGACGTAATTATATATCTATACACTGTTCTTATACATTACACTTGACATCTTGACACCTTTTCATGTGCAATAGTTACACCTAATTTATTTTTGTAATTTTGTCCATAAATTAGTGCAATATCAGTGTATTTTGTTGTTCGTTTTATACTATTTATAACATCTTGTTCTCTTTGATTTAAGGTATGCCACATTTTTATAAATTTAAAGATTTTATTATAACTAATAAATGTAATGTTCTGTTTAGATTAAAAAAAACCCTGATGATGGGCATTAGCGCCCGAAATATATCGTTTTTTTTTTAAACAAAGGAACGTTTCATTTATTTCGTGGACCTAGGAGGCAATACAAACCTGTCCAATTAACTAATCGGTCCCGGCAACACAAAAATAACCCAACTTTAATTAAATGAGTTACATCAACAAAATTGTATTTTCGTATCCTCGCTCCATTTTTTAAAATAGACGTTCTAGACATGATATCCAATACCTGATAATATAACCAGCAGATCAACGTCTTCTCCAACGATGAAAATTGAGTCAAACTTGGACGACATGCGTAAAGCCGTTTGAGCAATTTGTGTATCCGCATCCTCTACAGACTGGGATACTAAGAAACCATGATTCCTTAAATACTTTTACAGTATAGTATATCAACAAATCGTTTCTTTTTTCTTTAATTGGCTAACAATGCCTCCTGCTTTATACCTCTGAAGATTGTGGTCTCGTCAAAAATAAATTCAGCTGACTGTTGAATTATTGAATTTTCCGACATGATTGATTCATTAGAACACTATTCAAATTTCTCAAAATTTCTTCATGCTCCCCATGACGTTCAATGCATTTCTCAATCAATGTACGGATATCTCGTTTTTTTCACTTCAAAAACATCACCTTCGTTTAAGGATTTTGCACAAACGAAACAAAAACTCATGGCGAAACTAAACAAACAAACAAAACTATTTGGAAAAAAAACCGAAGTTTGTAAAATTGCAGCGAAAGACAACTGGCCGCCAAGTAAAGCCTAACTGAATGTTGGTACATACCCGTAGAATGATAGATAGCAATCTCCGATCGTCGACTTTCTCTTGGGCAAATCTCGGTTGTGAATGATCGTTTCGATTTAATTTTTTTTCTGGATTGTAGGGAATTCAATAAGCTACAAGTCAACTATGATCAATTATTGCGTGAAAATTAATCGTTATCGACTTATTTGCAAATTGATTAACAAAACGGGTTTTTTCACTTTGACACGCTGTAGCATTTTATCTACTACTTTGAGATGAACAGTCAGTATACAATACAAAATATGAAGGCAATTTTGTACCGAACAATTTGGTGTCTTTCTTTTGAAAGTCCAATCATCAGGAGCGGAGATATACACAAAAAACCCAAACAAGACAAAAACCCTGATAAGTACCGTTAGAAAATTTTCCAAGTGGTGCAAACTTAAATTGAAGCTTTAGGACTAAGCCCCTACCGAGTTCTAAAATAATCTCAGACAGTGCCTGGCATGCACTCTGATTTTACCAAACGCCTGGAGTATAACTTTGATTACTAAAATAAATAATAAAATGATTTTCTATCTATCTATCTATATCTATCTATCTAAAGTACTGCAAGTAGAATAGTGTCAGACATTTATTTTAAATTTTTCACTTTTGGGAATTAACTACTATTTTGTTATTAATTTCACTTTTTAAACCCGAATGATTATTTTTTGGAATTACTATTAAGTAACGAAACATTTAACACTATAAAAGTCCAGCGTTTGCCAGATGGGATCCAAAAATATTGAGGAGCTATATACCTCACACTTTGATAGCCAAAATGGCTTTCTATACAACCTTGTTGATGAGTCGAATATTATTCATTCTTTCCTTGTCTTAATAGTCCAATAATATCGTATTTTCGTCAGGAAAAAAATACAGAAGTTTATTTCTCAATTTTGTTATATGTATTTTGGGGCGCTGATTCCGAACTTCAACTTTGCACCCTAAAAAACGTGCCGCAACCATTAAAAAAGGGGGAAAGGGGGGCATGTTTTCGGTTTTTTGCGATTATTTCAAAAACGGTAAGAGATACAGAAAAATGGTCTGAGGACGAAAAAACTACATAAAATTATCTGTGCAATGATATATAATACATTAGAGTTTAGAGTTTAATTGCATATTTCGGCGTTAGAATAGAACATAAATTAGAATATTTTCATTTTAGACCTTTTTTAAAAGCTCCATAACTTTTCAAAGAATGTTAGTTCAGCCGTAAAATTTTGTACAAGTATTAACAGCAAGTTTAAGATAATTTTAACGTAAACGCTGAGTCGCTCCGGTCAAGGATCCCCATTATCCCCCCATTTAAATTTGTCAAAACGGCATGTCCATAACTCCCCCCAAAATTGGAGCAGAGTGCTAAATTTTGGTTTGTTGCGATTGGAGGTCATAGTCACCCCACCCACCAAAAATCAGCTCATTTGGATAAAAACTAAGGGTACCTCGCATACAAAGTGACCCATGACAACTTTGTTCTACAGTTTATAAAATGAGTAGTATACGTTGTACGTAGAACAAACTCTTGATGGATCACTTTGTATGGGAGATACCCTTAGTTTTTATCCGAATGAGCTGATTTTTGGTGGGTGGGGTGACTATGACCTCCCATCGCAACAAACCAAAATTTAGCACTCTGCTCCAATTTTGGGGGGAGTTATGGATATGCAGTTTTGAAAATTTAAATGGGGGGATAATGGAGGTCCTTGACCGGAGCGACTAAATGTTTACGTTAAAATTATCTTAAACTTGTTGTGAGTACTTATATAAAATTATACGGATGAACTGGCGTTCTTTCAAAAGTTATGGAGCTTTTAAAAAAGGTCTAAAATGAAAATATTCTAATTTATGTTCTATTCTAACGGCGAAATATTCAATTAAACTCTAATGTGTTATATATCATTGCAAAGATAATTTTATGTAGTTTTTTCGTTCTCAGACCATTTTTCTGTATCTCTTACCGTTTTTGAAATAATCGCAAAAAACCGAAAACATACCCCCTTTCCCCCCTTTTTTAAAGGTTGCGGCACTTTTTTTAGGGTGCAAAGTTCATAATCGGAATCAGCGTCCCATAATACATAAAGAAAGAGTGAGAAAAAAACTTCTGTATTTTTTTCACGGATTGGTACTAAATCGACACGATATTACTGAACTATAATTCATGTTTACATGTTCATGATCCCGCAACATGTTGAGTCTGAAGTCTGGCGTCTGAGGGATTTCAGTATCGCTCGAACTCGAAGTCTGCAGGCATTCGAAACTAAATAACTGCATGTAAGGGTCATCTTTGTATTCTACCATGCAAGGTCCCGTGTGAGGAGAGCCCTTCATGTCTTTTCATAGTTCACATAATATCATCCTTCCTTCAAATTTTAATTTTCTTTAATGATGCACCTCGTAACTTTTGATTATAATTATGAGTACTTATCCCTAAAATGAGAAAACTGAATTTAATAATAATTAATTCAATTAGAAATAGGATCAAAAAGTAAAGGCGAAAAATCCTTTTATGTTTACCAGTTACTCAAGTCTATGGAATTTCGTTAGTATCGAACATTTCAGGTATCCTAAAAGGACAATACAACGTATCCCATACAATAGAAAAGCACCGAAGCAACAGGTCGCTCGTTATCTGCACTTTAAAATTCACCAAGCTGAAGGGAATGTAATGTGTGTCTGTGTCTCAATTTCTTGTTTGCCACTTCCATTTTAATTAAGAATGCTCCACTAAATGGAATTTTCGAAATGGAATGACTCAATTCGGATTTCAGGTGAAATTCCTTGTGCTTCCCTGCTTGTTCATCCGCACGGGTCTGATGTTACGAGTATTTTCTTTAATTCTGTATAGTACATTGTCGGAGGCAGTCATCCGGCAGCAAGTTTTGGAAGCATGCCAAAATAAAATTTCAGCTATTAGCAAATGTGGTTCTATAAGATGGCATCAATTAAATCCTTTTCTTTTATGGTGCCAATTTTGGGATGATGTTATCGTATTTCGGGTGTAGTTTAGTATGTATAGTGGCTGTCGGTTTGAAAATGGTCATTCATTCAATAAAGTTCAGCAATCAGGAATGCTACATAAGGATGGATAAGGTAGGATGGTGTGTAACCATATCTTTTAAATATGTATCTAAATTGTATAGTGTTTATTTCGATGAAATTAAAAGGGGTTCTATACAAAATCCACAAGTCAAAATCCAAAAGTCATAATCCATAAAGACAAAACCCATAAAGTCAAAATCCACAAAGTCAAAATCCATGAAGACAAAATCCATAAATGTTTGTGTGAAGAGAGCCATAATGCTTATTGCGTGGGCTCCGATTCGGTGATGTCAGTGCGGGTCTTGTTTTTTTTACAAAAATAATCATGAAATTGTCCAAAACGTTAATTTCCGGTGGCGGAGCTTGAGAAAGTTCAGCGTTTTGTTTTTAAGTTTAAAACCAGAGGTGAGAGCGAGCGGTGATGGGGAGATTAGAATTTTCGTTTCCCGGAAGGTGATTAAAATTCTTCTACTGTATATTTGTAGCGTTTGATCAATGATCAGCAAAAAATCTGGTCCGGACATTTGGAATATTAGTTTTAAAAACACTGAATTTTTTCAAGGAACCTTTTAAGAAAAAACCTAAAGTTTTAGATTGATTTTCAGAAAAGTCGCTTAACTAGACAATTACCAAACCCCGGAGCATATGCGCTCTACCTGAAGAAACGGAGAAGGATGCACCCGGAGCATATGCGCTTTAGCTGTATTTACCTGAAGCGCTTATGACTTTATGGATTTTGAATTATGACTTTATGGATTTTACAATAATGACACGGTTGTTTTTCACTTTTCCAGCTTCTTTATTTTGTTATTGCACGACGTTTCGCTCTACATTATGAGCATCTTCAGGTTGACAGATAGGTAATAGTATTTAGTCCTATTTCTTCTACGATTACTCCATGTTTCCTGCTGTTTGGATTATTTTTGACATTTATAGACGTTTAGTTTAGTTAAGTTTAGTATTGCCAACAATATACATTTATTGTGGTGCCATTTTTTTTTATATTATTTCAATTTATTATTAAGATTATAAGATAGATAACACACCTTAATCATACAAGTGCACAAAGAACGAATGACCATATTAATAAATTCCAAACAATAACATATGTACCCAAAGTAAGTGAAAAATTAGCGAAGATACTACCTAAAAAAATAACCAGAGAAGGAAATAACCATAATATTAATATAAAAACAACGTTTAAGCCAATTAATAAAATGAAAAATCACCTATACACTAATACTAAAGACAAAATAAACAAAGAAAATAATAAGAATGTTGTATACTGCATTCCATGCAAAACATGCAATGAACAGAACATCAAAACAGAATATTATGGATCAACAACTAGGAAATTATGTACTAGACTGAATGAACACAAAAGCAAATACAAAATGGATAACAATATGCACACAAAATTAGTCAAACACCAAGTTGAACAACAACATGTAATGGATTTCGGAAACACAAAAATCATAAATAAAGACAATCACAAAAATAAATTATTAATAAAAGAAGCCATATACATTAATAAAAATTATAAAAACTCTTTAAACATTAAAAACGAAATTGAAAAACAAGTTAGCAGATATACCAACTTAATAATAAATTGAAATAATATAAAAAAAAAATGGCACCACAATAAATGTATATTGTTGGCAATACTAAACTTAACTAAACTAAACGTCTATAAATGTCAAAAATAATCCAAACAGCAGGAAACATGGAGTAATCGTAGAAGAAATAGGACTAAATACTAACTATTTTACCTATCTGTCAACCTGAAGATGCTCATAATGTAGAGCGAAACGTCGTGCAATAACAAAATAAAGAAGCTGGAAAAGTGAAAAACAACCGTGTCATTATTGTATAACCAACATACCAGTGAACAAAGCAACTTTCATTTATGGATTTTGTTTTTGTGAATTTTGTCTTTGTGGATTTTGACTGTGTGGATTTTTTTTTTTTTGATTTTGTCATTTTGGATTTTATATAGAACCCGAAAAGACCCTGATCTTTTTTTTTTAATTTAAAAAAATCATATACATATTAGTCACTGGAGAATTTTATTGCCACCCTTTCCATTCCCAAATGTCATAGAATTCTTTTAGTCTTCTAAACAACATGAGAAACTAGGAATAATTGTAGTTTCGGAAAAGGATTGACGTGGCTCTAAAGGGCCACATACGTAGCGATTTATTGGTCACTTGATTGCCCACAATCGATCTGCCGCCCGGACAGCACACACACTAGGCAATTTATCGGGCAATGTGAAATTGACAGTCTCACGGTCCACAAGACACAACACAAAATAGCGAAAATTATCTATTTTGTCGCGATGCAAGATGGACATCCATTGCTACTTTTGATGGAAAATGACTGCCACAACTAAAGCATGAAGAACGATCGCAGTTTTATATAAAAAATCAGCAACTGAGAACACATTATTGTCATGACAGCTTGTACGGAAAATTGCATGGCCATACGTTACACACGTCAAATTAAAAAATTGAATCCGTTGGTCACATACATCTTCCCATTTATCTCGCAATCAAAAAATCTCGCCAATCGATCGGTCTGTGGCGCTTCTAAGTGTAACAAAGGGTTTTCTGAGCACATACATTGTATAGTGTTTGATCACTTTGTATGTATTGTATCTATGTTTACAATACACTGGCCCAAACTGATAAGAAACGCATGGTGCGTACACAGATCTCACTGAATTGATCCTTCAGTCAGTGGTTGATCTTTGTTTGATCAGTTTGGTGGATCAAGTGTTTGTGGTTTTTGTGCGCTTTATAGTACATTGGGGTAAGTTTTATACCTACTAAGTACGTGTGTGTATGCGTGTGTTTGTATTATATTTAGTTTATTAAAGGATGACCAAGCCTTTTTGTGATTTATTGTTCGTATTCTGTGTGTTATGTTTGTCGTTTGAGAAGCCTCTACTGAATCCGGAGATGGAACTCCTCTCCTGGGTATGTTTCTAATAAATATTGGCCCAACCTCTGCAGAATCCGGAGATGGAGGTAATCTCCTGGGTAGATGGTTGTGGGCAATATGTGGGATGGATCTCCTCCCCTTGTTGAGTGTAGAGATGGAACTCATCCTATCTGTTTACGTGTTTTTGTCATTGTTTGGTCTTGGTCATCCTTGTTCATGTGCATGTGTACTTATGTGCGTCACCTAATTTTATATTTACAGATCCCACTGGTCTCCACAATGCCACAAGCACCATCGGACGTCCCGACAATTCAAAAAAATAAGACCGAGTATTTAGGTCCTCATATATTTTAAATATTTTCTATATTTTTTTACATAAGCTACCATGAGAAAATCTCCGTTCAGTTTTCCAGGTCCTAATTGAAACACGAGTTGAAGTCGTCCTGAAGACACGGAAATAAGACGGACTATATACTCCCTAGCAAGCAGAGCTGTATAACCTTTAACCATAAAATGCACCCGTTTCAGTTCAGTTCACACACAAATTTAACCATTTTTCGCTTCTAATAATTCCTGGACCGTTATAAATTTCGAAAATGATTTTGATTATGTTGTTTACAAACTTCCGTTTCAAAATACTGTTACATCAGAGAAATCATTTCTGTCAGTTTCACTGACGTTTTTTTTGTGGAAAACAGTCTGGTAATATCTAAACAAAGCTTAACAAATATATTTTTTTAATTACTGGTTGTTTCAGTGTGTTTTTGTTTTTTAGGAACATGCCACGTGGCGTCTCCCTTACAGTCGAAAAACAAGGAGCAATAATAGCGTATAAGGATTGCGGCGGTGTTCAATATTATTGGCACCATTTAGGACGAGAAAAAGAAGTTGCCATGAGCCAAAACTTTGGTGGTGGCTCTGTGATGATTTGCGGTGCATTATGATTGCATTTGCAGGGAAATTACCTTTGGCCTGAGTTAAATCAAAAATGACCGCGAGTGATTATATGGAGATATTAGAGACATCGCTCATTGTCCATGCCGAGTCAATTATTGGACCAGAATTTATTTTCCAACAGGATAATGCCAGTATCCATCGAGCGTAAACGACAACAGAATGGTTCCAAGAGAAAAACATTACAGTTTTAGATTAGCCAGCCCTTAGCCCCGACCTCAACCCCATTAAAAATTTTTGGGGAACACTTATTATGAAGGTCTACGCCATGGAAAACAATATCAGACCGTATCGGAACTCAAAGGAGCGATCCGCCAAACTTGGGAAGAAATTGACCAAAATATCCTGGAAAACCTAGTAAATTCAGCCCCAAGACTAGTTTTCCTGGTAATTAGGAACAATGGAGGACCGACAGGATATTAATTTATATCAAATCGTTAAATTTTTTAAATTATAAGCTAAAACAATAATTAAACTAGCAATATTTTGAAATGAATTTATAATTATTTCGAGTTAAAATTTAAGAAGTTTTCTATTCTCTTTAACTGAATGTACATTTTTGTTAATCTTATAACTAGAGGTACGGAAATTTCGTTTTTACGAAATAGATGCGAATTTCGGCGAAATTTGCTCATTTTTGCGAATTGATGCGAAATATTCAAATTTGTACTTTTTCCACGAAATGTTTTTTTTTTTTCAAAAAACAATCAATAGTGGAAGGTATTTTTTTTTCTCACATTTATTTTTTGTCAAAAGGTTCCCATTAATAAGAATAGAGAAATTTCCAAAAGTGAAAGAGTCGCAGACGAGCACAATAGCTTGCCAAACACCGAGCAAGTCGGAGGTTGGATGAATGAACTTTGTTTCCTGCATCGGGTTTTTTTAAGGTAAAGTTTTTTTGTGGTTCGATGAGCCCCAAAATTGAAGTGAACTGTGCATTAAAAAGTGAAACAGTACTCGCGGGTTCTGCCTCAGAAGTTTGTTTCTCTTTTTACCGTAACTTCTTTAGGGGCGTAGTCGACTTTGTCGTATGTATTGTCAAAAACATTTCTTGACAACTGAACTCGTAGTATCATTCAGTATAGGGTGGCCACGTCCTAGTCTATTTTATCGTTTATTAGATACTATTAAAAATTTCTGAATAAAATGTGATCGTGACTTCACAAGTCGTTTCATTGTGATTCTCTAGAATTTCTAGTTTAATAAATTTTAACAGCAACAAAATGTACAAAATTATGTTTTTATGCGAATTTCAGCGAAATTTCTAATTTTCAAAATTAGTTTATGCGAAATTCCTGTTTTTTATTTGCGAAATTTCCGTACCTCTACTTATAACCTATGAGAAGTGTTAGTTCCCTAATAAATAATTTAGCTTTTTATGGGTGAACTTATAATTATTTCGGTGGCTCTAGTTGCTACCAATTTTTCCTAAGAGTAGGCACTAACATAGCGCTTAGTATTTTTTTGAAGGCAAAAATATTCTTGCTATGAACAACATGGGATTGCACACACTAAAAAATCAGGCGGTGCGAATATAAATTTATCCAAACCAATTATGGGGTTAACTACAATTACATATTTAACTCTGTCAACAAGTATACAATATTTTTTTCATCCACTAGGATAAAACACTCAAAATAAAATCCATTTGAATAATACATTTTATTCGTAATTTTATCAGTTTTTGTTTATTTGGTGTTGTTAAATTATTGTTATTGTTATATTGTTAAATAAACAAAATGGTATCATATTCGCTCCAAATGTCGTAATTCCATTTTTTGCATTTCCGACGCAATGTCGATTGTCATTTATGTTTGGTATACACTCGCAGTCGGTCGGCAGCAAGTAGTAGTAGAGCGATGTCACAAATGTATGGTATAAATTACAAACTTCATCATTTATAGTCGGTGTGGCGTACTAGGTAGGGCGTTCGTCTACAAATTATAGGGTGCGGAGATCGAATCCCACTGTAGATAAGTAATTTATTATGCATTTTAGAGCGTAAAGAGGTCAATGAAATGTCGGCAACACCTACAGAGAGAGAGGTCAATGCTAGTTACACAAAACTTATTTTATGAGTTATATGTTCTTTCCCTGTGAAAATTGTGTTTTTTTTTATGCCAAAAACATCGAGAATTACTAGTTTTGATATCGTCTTCCAGACTGCAGTCGTGCAGTCTCAGCAGTAACAACAGCAAGATAACAGTTTGTTAGTTTTCCTGTCTCGGAATATCCGCGTCACTGAGACTGAAATTTTCCGTTTTGAAGAAAACCTGAAGTTTTGAGACTAGGCGCCAACCGATCACCTCATAGGCACTGTTGTTTATTTGTAGTAAGAGAGTTCGTGCCGTTCCAGAACTCACACCGGCATTTTTACGCTTTAAATATCGCAGTCCAACTATTTTTTTGTGCAATGGTAGATAGAAAAAAATTTACCGTGATCATCGTTTAGGGGGGAGGCATGTGCAATTTGAATGAAAGAAATTAACGTTAAACATGTATAGTTTGTGTGTGCACATACACATCGTCGCTGTGAAATAAAACCAGCATAAGTGAAAAAAAAGGTTTTTGAGTTTTTGATATCAAAAGTTTTTTTTTTCCATTTTTCTGTCATACCGGCACATTGTATAGTTGAGTAAAACTACATCAAATGGGGTTGTGCCGGTGTTTATTTCGGCGCAAATTGCCTTTACATTTAGTAAAAGACAGATCTATTGGGCAATACGCCAATCGCTTCATAAATTTCCGAAGAGAACCCGTTCATAATGGTAAGTACAACCGAATTATCTTACAATATTCCTTATAGAATACTGTGTAACAGTGCAAATTTGCCCCTGTTTTTAAATCAAACTGGCGTAACTGCAGAATTTTGCTCTGATTTTAAAACCAAACTGGCATATCTGCAGATTTCTTCTAAATTAAGCATTTTTTAATTTATTTCTAACTACTACATCAATAATAACAGTATGCATCTAAACTTAATCAAATTTTGTGTGACTTTGTGGTGCATCGAACGGACGTTAATATTAAAATACCGTTGGCAAAAACTTCAAAACCCTCTGGTGTAAAATATGAATTTTGGAGATATGCCGGTGTTGTTTCACAGCTACGACATGGACTAAAGCTTAAAATAGAACGGAAAGCAGCAAATCATAATTGCATCTTTTATTGCATTTGCCATTTTTCTTCTGACTTTTCTCAAAGTGTGGTGAATTAAATAAATTAGCTTTGCTAATTTGCGTTTCCTGCCTGCTACGATAATCACAGTAGACGTAAGACAATGGCTGATTTCAGATTGTAAGACGAAACCGGACGGGTAAACTTGCAAGACAAGAGAGCTTTTGTAGTGGCCAGTGGCCAGCAGACAAGCATTGTGCATTTCACATTGCAAGAACGCGTCTTACGAAAGAAAAAAATCGTGACACGATTGTTTTTCTTTCGTAAGATCTTTCGTACGATCGATAAGACGATTGCACCTACCAATAGTTCAGGCGTTCTGCAAAGACAATTAGCGCGTGTTTTACTTGCATTTTAATCTTATGGACTCGTCGCTTCATTGTACACTAACTTTGGAGCGTGCATGGCAACATTTATACATACTTGCTGTGTGATTATTGTTCGCCGGTCCGTGTTTTGATCGGATAGTGTGAAATGACCATACGATGGTTCTTGTCGTCCAAGTTTACCCGTCCGGTCGTTTTCTTACAATTTGAATTCAGCCAATCTGTAGAAAAGCCAGTGGCGGTTACTTTTTAGGAGCACATGAGCACGTGAACCTCCTACATTCATCATAAGCATCACAACGTAAAATTGCTGCCCTGCGTAAAATTTTTAGAAGAAATTCAAATTTATACAAAAATCTATATCTATAATCTATAATCTAAATTATTAACACAAATCAAACACAACCAGCCACCTCTATTTGTACGAGCCATCCGATCCTATGTGATGTCCCATAGTATTAATCGACGCACACTCGCTGGCGTAGGAGCACAGAAAATATATGTGCGAACAGTGGAAAAATTGCGTGCCAGCTTCAGAATCGGTGATGTTTTTTGTTTGTGCACCAATTTCAACCAAATTCCACACAAATATATTTCTATTGATGACACACAACATATGTGAGAATCAATCAAATCGGACCATGGGGTCATGGGGCTGCCATACAAACCCAACCTTAGGTTCTTATGAGGAAAACTTTTTTGTTTGATGCATCGATTTCAACCAAATTTCACACAAACGTTTTTCTTTTGATGACACAAAACATATTTAAGAATTGATCAAATTGGATAATGGGGTCATGGGGATGCCATACAAACCTAACCCCCAAATTAGGTTCTTCTAACAAAAGTTTTTTTATTTGTGCACCAATTTCAACAAAATTATGATGACACAAAACATCTAAGAATTGATCAAATCTGACCATGGGGTCATGGGGTGGCCATATAAACCCCCATTTTGGATCTTCTAAGAAACATTTTTTGCACCAATTTCACAAAACCTTGAATTAATGTGTCTTTACCAAAGCAACAAAAAAGTTAAAAACGAATGGAATCGTAATCGTGTAGTCATGCTCCCGCAACCCCAATAAAATTTTCCGAGTAAATATTTTTATTTGCCCACTTATTTCAATCAAGCCCAAAACTTTTGTCAAGACGGAACAAAAAGAATGAGGAGGGGGATTAAATGCAAGTCATAGGTACGCCCGAAAAAACTTTTAGCCCAAGGAGAGCGAAGGGTATCCAAATTTAGGCCACGTCCGAAATTAGCCTCGGACCCCGGGGGTTGGCGAGCGTAGCGAGCAGGGGGCGAAGCCCCCTAGTTTTTGGTTAATATGTTATAAATTGATGCATTTTGCATTGTCTGTATGAATCTTTATGATTACGTATTAATTGCTCATTCCTTATAAGCACAAATATAATGAAAAATGTACTCGTATTAAGTAACAATATCTATAAATTGATATTTATAATTTGGAAACATGTAGGATGGTGTAGTGTTACAACAAAATAATTAGTTGGTGTTATATATCATTGCATTATGTAGTTTTTTTCGTCCTCAGACCATTCTTTTGTAGTTTTTGAAATAATCGCAAAAAAAAGACCCGTTTCCCCTCTTTTTTTAAGATTTTACTAGCTCATACAAAAGTTGGTTAATATCAAAAAGAGTTTATTTCAAATACATTTCCTGGCACGTATAACATTTTCGATGAAAATAAAAATTTTATAAGGTTTCTATAAAAACGGAAAAAAAAAATCAAAAATTGTAAGTGATACAACATTTTTCACTAGCTCATATACACTCTGATGAACTTTGGCGAATTTTATAAGGAAGTGATACAGCTTTTTTACTAGGTACTTTGCATGCCCAAAAAGTAGATAATGGGTATGCGGTCGGAGAGCAAAGAAATGAATTGCTTTTTAATAAGAAGTAACGATTCTGTGCTAAAAGATAGTAAAAAAAAATTTATAAAAAGTAATTTTTTTAAGGCGCCTCATACAAACATTTTACTAGCTCATACAAAAAAAATTTGTATAAAGAACCTCTAAGACCGAGAAAATGACACAAAAAATGACTTCGACTGACATTTTATAAGGCGCTTTACAAAAAGCTAGTAAAATAGCTCATACAAAAGTTGGTTAATATCAAAAAGAGTTTAATACAAACATATTTCCTGGCACGTATAACATTTTCGATGAAAATAAAATTTTTATAAGGAATCTATAAAAACGGGAAAAAAATGAAAAATTGTAAGTTTTGAAAATTTTGTAAGGAAGTGATACAACATTTTTCACTAGCTCATATACACTCTGATGAACTTTGACGAATTTTATAAGGAAGTGATACAACTTTTTTACTAGGTACAGAAAGAATGACTTCGCATGCCAAAAAAGTACTGTGGAGATGCGGTCGGAGAGCAAAGAAATGAATTGGTTTTTAATAAGAAGTAACGATTCTGTGCTAAAAGAAAAAAAAAAAGAATTTTATAAGGCGCTTTATACTACAAAATAATTTTTATAAGGAGCTCATACAAACAGTCATTTTTATAAGGCGCTTTAGACAAAGATTTTACTAGCTCATACAAAATAAAAATTGTATAAGGAATCTATAAGACGGAGAAGATGACGCAAAAAATGGGCTCGACAGCCATTTTTATAAGGCGCTTTATAAAAAGTGATTTTTATAAGGCGCCTCATACAAAGATTTTACTAGCTCATACAAAATAAAAATTGTATAAGGAATTGATAAAATTGGAGAAAAAAATATAAAAAAATATGCGCAATCTATGAAAATTTGTCAGTGTTTATAAGCCATATTTTGGCTTAATTTTCTCAGACTAATTTCACTTCTTATCTTCCTAAATTCTATCATTTTTATTGGGCTAAAATTAAATAACCACAAAAAATGTTCCCTATATAAAAATAACCAAAAACCAAATTCTTCAATTAAAAAAAAAAAGATTTTAATTAAGTACACATGGGTTAATGAAATTAGGTATCAGTTGTAAACCCCCAATTTATGAGGTCACTAGCCGCCACTGAGAAAAGCACAAATAAATTATGTACATTTATGTCGTCTTGTGACATCTTGAGTTATGAACACTGCCAATTAGAATAACTTGTTGAAGCCTTACAAATTCACCAGGAAGTAATGCTATTATTTATACGTATAGGATAGTTACCTACAACATGGAGTCCGTTTTAAGTCGAAATAAAAATGTTCTTCCATTATAATTATTTTGTGATTCATATGTCCGGGAGAAACATTCACATGTAATTTGTTCAAAATAAAAATAGTCGATCACATTGAATTACACCTTCCATAAAATCTATAGCTATTCCATAGTCAATAAATTTTTTACTCCATTTTCTCTCACCTTATATAAATTCATTCGACTCAAAATTCAATAAACCAAACTGTTTATAAATCCTTCTGATTCCCTTATCTTAGCCAATATCGGCATATGGACGTGGTCACCTAATTCCATCGAAGTAAGTTTAGAAAATGGCGAGCACGTATAGCTGTTGTCACTCGTGACCGAACATAATATAGTACGAGTATAAACATATCACCTTTTAGCAAACTTTTCGAAAGTTGTTCTCCTCACCATCCAGGATACACATTGGTTTACCATCGTCCTTGTCGGTCGTCGTGTCCTATATCACGTTAGAGTGTATCCATTTTGTCTTCAGGTGTAATTCTAGAAAGCCTTCAAAGTCAGCTTGTGACCACCATCGACATGAAGCCGGAAGGAAACTGTCGAGAACTTTAAAGGTATCCTAACTACATCACGTACACTTCTTAAGCTCATACAGTGCGAAGGGGGGAAATAGAATTTTAACAGGATATACGAAAACTTTCATTGTCGTATTCTTTGTATCTGTGGGGATACCGTTAAAGATTCTCGTAGCTACGATGATCTAGGTTCTATGACATGAATATGTTTTACCACGTAATGCGCGCTCTGGAAACCAAACAAACAAAAAATCGTACATATTGAAAGCTGATATGGTAGCGAGGTCACGAAGGAGGAATAAAATGTGCATGCTGATGCTTGGCGAAGTGATGTAATCAGTGAATTGTAAAATTCGAACAGATGCGAAGCCATGAAAAATTCATGTTCCGAAGACAATTTGACAGGATGCAAGGAGATGACTTGTGTGGTACTCTTTTTTTGTGGTATTTTTGATGTAGTACATACTAGGAAGGGTAGACGTTTATTTGCATCAATTGGTAAGCAAGTCGATGACATACGCTATTATGTTGTATATATATTTTATAAAAAGTTTTATAAAATGAATAAATGATACTGGTAGAGCACTTAAAAGTTTAAAGATGTTTTATTCTAATATGTTTCGTTTTGTACTTTTGTGTTTCACGAAACTCCTAGAAGCTCCAGGTTATAGCGTCATCGTCGCAGTTCTTTTATTTTATGATGTGGATAAGTCTATACTGTATACTCAGGGCCGGCGCGAGCCTCTGCCGCGCCCTAGGCGAAAGTTGCATATTGCGCCCCTTGGCTAGGGAAGGGAAGTGTGGTGGGGGGGGGGGGGGGGGGGTAGTGGTTTATTTGGAAGTTCCGGATTCATTCAAAAACCTTAATAGGGGACAAATTCATATTTTTTATTACACGAACTTAACAAAATTATATACACAAATAAAAAAATATAACGCAAAAAAAATAAAATATCAAAAAATTAAACAGTTCTGATTCAAAAGAAAAATTAAACGCTATAAAGTAACATGTTTTTTCGTACTCTTATAATAAAATTAAAGCCTTTTCATTTAAAATTTTAGTCTTTTGTTGCCTAATTTGGTTTTGAAAACGACACTTTACGTGCTTTACATTCAGCAAATTTTGAAACTAATTCAGATAACTCGATATCTCGAGATATTTCATGCTCAATAGATATTGTCGCTAACCCAACTAATCTTTCCTCCGACATAGTTGAGCGCAAGTACGTCTTAATTAATTTTAATTTAGAAAAACTGCGCTCTCCACTTGCAACAATGACGGGTAAAGTCAGCAAAATTCTTAAAGAAATGTAAATATTAGGAACAATACTCTGCAGATTATGTTGTGCAATAAACTGAAGAACTTCGCATGGGTTCATTGTTTTAGGAAGTCTTCGCGATATACATAATAGCTCTGAAAATAGATCATCTCCATCGATATCTTTGTTAACGTTATGCTTTAAGGCCTTTTCAAAATTTTGACACTGTAACCGAATTTGATGTCATAAAGAAATCCAAATAATATACAATAGTCTTCCATCTGCGAAAAACGGTCCTGGATTGCATTTATAGCTTTATCTAAAACCGGAAAATAAAACGTTACTTTATGTTTGGTTAATAACTGGGTTATCTTCTGCCTCGAAACCAAATTGTCTTTTAATTTTTCGCTGCCTAACAGGTACACTTGGAAAATCCGTTTCCACTTCGAGCTCTGTCGCAAGAACTTTAGCATCTGCCAATTTTTGTTCGTAGCTTTCATCGGATCTACAGTCTAATAGAAAATCTTTAGTATTTTTGAGCTATTGCGTACACGAAAATATGTCGGCATTCTTACTTTGTAATAATTTGCTAGTGACGTTAATTTCGAAAAGGATATTGTACCACGTTACGAGTGATACTAAGGGCCATTTTTTCGTACATTTTATAGGCTGGTTAGTTTTATTGCCTAGAGAAGACACACACAATATTTAGAAAGCTTTTCCATTGTACTGAATGACATTTTTGTTTATTTTGCATAGTTATGTTATCTTTTGCTTATTTACGCTGTTGCATGATACCGTGCAATGATTTTTTTAATCTAAGATGATGGTGTAACCATCAAAAAATGCAGAACTATGCAAAATAAACAAAAATTTCATTCAATAAAATGGAAAAGCTTTCTAAATATTATATTGTGTGTGTCTTCTCTAGGCAATAAGACTAACCAGCCTATAAGATGTACGAAAAAATGGCCCCTGATTTCGGCGCCCCTGAGCGTGGCGCCCTAGGCGACCGCCTACTTTCGCCTATCGACGCGCCGGCCCTGTGTATACTCCTTATCTTTTCTCCAGTAAAATTGTGTTTTCCTGTTTATCCTTTATTCTCTAGAATGAATACACATAATGGCAAATTCTTTGGACGTATTGCACTAGCATATGTCTATATAATCTTTATTGAAGGAAAAGCACACTTGAACTTTACTATTATGAAGAATGCAATTATTTTTGCGCTTGACTTGTAGCAACAAATAAAATAAATACAAACGCTTTTATTTAATTAAGTGAAAACAATAGGAAGAATGACTTTGTCTTATTCGAAACGGTATCCCGACATCGTATCGTATTGTTTTCGGATTTTATTTAAAGGAACACGACCTAAGGGATTACAACTCGGCATGCCAGCATGTTCACAAAAGATGTGCATACCTATACACCGAACATGAACTGACCCGGAAACATTAAGGACTGGTTACACTACATTTTATCCAATAAATAGGCTTAAAGCATTTTATAGCCAGTGTAAACGACCATCCTACAAGTAGGCTCTAACCTTAAATTATGGATAAATATGTACAAGTAACCGACACTTAGTGTGTTTTTGTAAAAAAAAGGTGCAGGTTTTGGGGAATAAGCGAAAAAAAAACCATTCGGGTTAGAACGTTTTCACACTTATACTCAACCTGACTAGATTACGTAATCTGCGGTGTGGTGAGTTTAAAAATGTATGGAATTTGACAGCTCAAATTAAGTAATTTGCACAGATTACGTACCCAGCAAACATTTTCTATCGTCCACGATACGAATTCAATTCGCCTGATAGAAAACATTTCTCGAATTTCATATCGTTTTCGGATTAAAGGCGTCACTCCCTTCGTGAATGAATAGTGACCGATATTAATTCGCCAGGATGATAATTTGGCGATAAAAGACTAATACATAGAAAAAAGTGAAAAAAAAATTTATTTTTATTTTTCCCTTTTTTCTAATTTTTTTTCTTCTATTTCATCGTTAACTTTTTTTACCTTATTTTAACTTTACCTTTTTACACTTCGCTTCTACTGGGAATCGAACCGGGCACCTATCGTTTCGTAGTCCTACGTCCTACACCTGAGCTCTCTAAGATTACAAATTATGGGAATAAATTATTAGTCGTTTTATATTTTGACAATTTCGTAATTCGCTCGTTGGGAAGAATTACGATTTTATCATCTTTGCAATAATGAGAAGATATTTCGTTAATAGGAGTCACATTCCTGACATATTGATGACGATAAAGCGATTTTTCGTCGGGGAGACAAGCTTACGATAAATTTTTCATTTGAATGATATTGTTTTCGTATCATTTTTGTGATTTTTCCAATAAAACGATAAAATTGTTTGCTGGGTAATTTTGCCGTAAGTGTGAAAAGCTCCTTAAAAGCTGTTTACATCTAAAACACCATAACCATGAACTTAGTAAGACGCTGATGTTTCAAAGTTGTAATAAACCAATAACCTCAGTAAATTAACAACAAATGACTATGGCGGTCGGCTGATCGCGATATTAAACCTTCCACCAATGGCATCTAACCAATGGTTGTGGTATTAGCTAATGTTGTACTGAACTTATTCATGATAGAGCGCCTGTGGCTATCACATCCGTAACAATTCATCCGGGTTAACTTTGGTCAGAATGGGTACCCCCGATAAATTACTGGGCTTATCTGAGTTATGTTGTCATTATAATCCCATGTAGTTACACTAAACTAACCTACACCGGAGTACAGATAAACGGCATTATTGTTGATTTCAGAGACACAAAAAACCAAAATTTAATACTGAAATAATACCGAACCGAATAGAAGAGTAGCATACATAGTCACCAAGTTGAAAATACATGAAGGATTTATGTAGTAGTATAGTTGATTTCCAATGGTTTTACAAAAAAAAAGCAAAGACGCCATTACAATGGCATTAAATTATTCTGTACAGGGTGTCCCGCATCCGGTTCTACAGTTTGTTATCGGAAAAATGATGCTCGAATTATATATCCAACTTTTACCGTTTCTGAGTAATTGCATTTTTTGCAGTTTTTATCGATAAGCATGCTTATGCGGCAAACTGTAAGTTTCAAGCTTTGGATTCGTTTAAATTCGATAAGTGCCATAATATTGTAGAAGTACATATAAAAATTTTCAATAAAATGATACCTTGGAAGTAGGGATGTCAAAAACCGGAGGGTTAGTCCGAAAACCGGTACTTTCAAAACGGTTAACCGGTTTATATTCGGTTTTTTCCTCCTCCGGTTTTAACCCGGACGGTTGTTTGTTCATCCGGTTGAAAACGAAAAAAAAAAATCTTTCAATTTCATACAATTTTTTATATTTTCTTGATTTTTCAATCAGCAATTCTATTACTTGTCCCCTATAAAAAACTGCGTTTTCAAATTTCAGCCCTTAAACATATTTTTGAACACTCTCCTTATGCCTATAGGGGCGCCAGAGAAACTTACTTATTTACTTATAAAAACAAAAGTAGGTACTGTTGTAAATCAAGCTGAAGCTCAATCTGGTGTTGTTTTGCCGGAATCTTTGATGTTTATTTGGTGGTGTTGTGGTGCCTCCGCAGGATTCGCGAAAATAAAATGCAATTTTTTACTGCAGTAACCTATATATTTCCAGCCATGAGGCTCATCTTCAGGGTTAATATTCTGCAAAAATTACATTTTTGAAAATTAAAAATTAAAAAATACAAATTTGAATTATTATACCTATTGAAAAATTAGGTCGAACAAAGGTTGACGGTGTAACAAAGATGGTAACAAATGTCAACAAACAAAAACAATAAACATCACTTCAAGTTTGATGACTCAACGATATTAATCAACCAACCCAACAAAACCAAACTACAAATACAAGAAGTGAACCAAATTATAAAGTATGAAAATACAGTATGTAACGACAAGACTGATAAAAAACATTTTTCTGATGTCTATCATCACCTGATAAAAAGTAGCTTTAATTAATTATATTCTTTGCCAAATTCTATAAACTGTGATATTTTCTTTTATTTATTTGCATAAGTTGTTCTTGTCAAATTCTTTAATTTATTTTTAATGGTGTTATGTTTTTGTGAGGTTTTACTGTCTTTTCGAATATATTTTGTTACACCGTCAACCTTTGTTCGACCTAATTTTTCAATAGGTATAATAATTCAAATTTGTATTTTTTAATTTTTAATTTTCAAAAATGTAATTTTTGCAGAATATTAACCCTGAAGATGAGCCTCATGGCTCGAAATATATAGGTTACTGCAGTAAAAAATTGCATTTTATTTTCGCGAATCCTGGAGGCACCACAACACCACCAAATAAAAGTAGGTACATCTGAGTTATTGTTTATACTCTTTCTATTTGAGAATACAATATTCCAGGTTTTTGTTTTCATATAGTCATGAAAATGACATCGGTTAAATGGCAACCAACCTTTGTTCATACACTGGTAAGTCGCTTTTTGAAGTTCGTCTCCACTTTTTGCAGCATATCAATCGGTATGTTAGCAATGGCGCCGCGAATGAAAGGTTTTTAGGTGAGCTATGGTCCGTGGTCGATCGACATAAGCCAGGGATTATAAAAAAATCGCATGGAGCAAATCTCGAGAGCGTGCCGGTCATGGGAAATCACCTCTCTGAGAGATGAGGTGGTCGAGGAGGAGTTGTCGGAACAAATTTATTCAGCCTAGTGCAGTGTTTGCTATGGCTACATCTGTGACTGAAACCACACGTCCCTAACGTCCGTTTAAAAAAATCTGCGAAAATGTCCCTAGTGAGCGACCGTTAGAAAAGAAGCGACAGCGAAGGCCCGATGCTCCCTACACCAGAGCATGATGGCAACTGACTAAAATGGAAAACAAACTTGGGAACTTCCCCCTCCCGATGCGCCCTCTCTCACCCATCTACCCTCCCAATTCACCGCTCAGAAGTTTTTTTTTTTCAAATAAGTAAGTTTCTCTGGCGCACCCTCTGCATGCATTTTGATTTCATTTTGCATACGATACGATCACCACCATTACGAGTGTGTTTTTAACACAATTCTAAGCAAATCAATGAAAAGACTCAGTTAACCGGAAAACCGGTACTTTAACCCCGGTTAAAACCGGACGGACTAACCGGCTTTGCAAAAGAACCGAAAAAACCGACAACCAGGTTATAGACCGGTTTTTGACATCCCTACTTGGAAGTATTCAATTTTTTCTTATCTTCCGAGGTACACTCGTATTAATGTTGAGAAAGATTAATAATAATTTCTTAATGTAAAAATTAAACATTTTATTTGTGATGTTTTCTTCTAGTTTCCGGCACCGAGAACAGAGAAAACTTAATTAAAAAGGACTAATTTTAGCGTCTTTTACATCGATAATTTCTCGATCGTAGGGCCATAACTTGGAAATTGTTAATGTGAAGCTCAATTTTTTACTCCTCGAATTATCACATTTCTACACGTATGCATGTGAATATCGATTCCGTTTCCTTGAAAAGTTAAAGCTTAAAACACCACGATCGTTTAAACGCTTAACGGGCCAACTTTTGTCAGCTTTGCAGGTTTTTCGGTATAGTTTACCTTTACAAAATATGGGTTTAATTTTGGTATTGAAAGTTGATTTTGATTTTTTGATTTTTTTTTTTTTCAAAATTCAAGCGATTGTATCTCCGAAGATACGTGGATCTTCGAAACGGTCGAGGTTTCATTTTAATGGAAATTTTATTTAGTTTCAGAATACGATGAAGTTTTTGGTTGTTAGTAAATCCAAAAAAGTTGTTCAGAAGAAGCCATAGTTTTTGACAAGACCTACAGAAAATGGTATATCTCCGTAACGGTAAAAATTTGAGGCAAAATTTGGCGGCAGGTCTATGGCGAACCGGTTGGGGTACACCCTTTATGTATAAAAATCACGCATCAAAGTGGCGTTACGCACGACGTTCAATAGAGAAATTCGGTAGGTCAGTGAGTTGCATGCTGCTCTGAGTTGCCACTTACCAAAACTTTGAGTTTGCATCCCACTGTCATCATGGATGTATCCAATTATTTGTTGCAGGGGCTTGTATATTTTCAAATAAATTGACGCATGACTCATCCTTGAAACTGCTCCTAATTTGTTCTTCCTATAATAGTTTTTTACATAACCTTTTTATTAGCTTTTATCTTACAAACTCGAATTGTAAGAATTATCTAAAAACAAAATGTTTCCAGTAAATTATCCCAAGGGTTGGATTAAAAAAAATTTCGCGCTTCTTACTTTCTCGACTCACCCTCATATGAAGTTTTTACCTTAAAAGCTAACATTTTAAGAATTGAAAATTCGAGTTTTCAAATATGAAAATTGTTATTGTTATAGGTCAAGTCAATTCTCCCTTCCTAATATAAACCCATGAAAAAATTGCAAAGGTTATGAGCAACATTTCAAACAACGGTATTTACTTCTCATAACAATAACCACACCGTTTTTTGAAAACACCTTCCACAAAAAAATCCTAGCAAACTTATTTTTCTTAAACCGTTTAAATGTAATCCAAACCCCAACAAAACAAGAGTTCGGCCCTCATTGTGGACTATCATGTTATTGGTCTACCACATGGACTCCGATTGCAATAATAACAAATTCCCAACGTGGTTTTCGAAAATCTACTTTCAATTACGCAACCACAACGAGCCTGAAGACAGGACAATTCATCATACCCTTTTCACATCGGGCATTTATATGGATATCGTCCCCGTCCCCGAGATTTGTAGCTTCTGTGTTATTTGCATAGTCCTGGTTCAATAAACCGCCGTTCATTTGTAGCATATTTCCTGTGGAATATTGGTGCGGTTGGAAAACAGAAGAACACACTCTACCCATATTGATGACAACATACAAGTGAGCTGGAATACTCATATGTATATGGACACCATGATGAATTCTGATAATGAAGTTGCTTAAGGTTATATGCGGAATTCAATAATGTGATTATATGTAAATAAGTGACGCTATTTCATTTACGATATGATGGAGTAGAGCCTGGATGAAACGGAAATATAAAAATAAACACACAAAAATTGATTTAACTTTTCCGTATTGATTAATGGAACTTTTTTATGAAAACCAGAAAGCCTTAACTTTGTTTCACAAGCATACTATATAACCTTTGGTATCCATCATAGTTCATAGTTTGATGCTCTTCTTTTTTTTTCGGGGTGGGGCATATGTAATTAGGAAAAAATCAATTAGCCCCAAAACTGTTGAAAATACATCTAAAAAATCACCGGTCGTACGTAATTTCAGCTAAAAAATTTCGGGAAAATAGCCTTACCCCATTAAAACCAGAATCCGGACCATGATCCCGTCATCCTAGCGCAACGAAAATTAAAGTCCTTATTACAATTGTTCTAATTAGGAAAAGTAATATGGACTGGTGTAGTGGGCGCACCTTCGGTGCACAGGGTTGTGGGTTCGAGTCTCACTGTGAACGGTTTCGGTTTATGGTGTTTTTCGAACTCACGACCCATATGACGGACTAAAATCTTACGCTTATGTTAAACGGGGATAAATAACACTTCTGAGCGTGCTGTTGATCTTAACACCTCAACCAAAAAAGCAATAAAGGCCGTGTTTTTTAATTAGATAACCTACACTATCCGGGGTAATTTTCATACAAACGCTAACCTGTGACTTTATTCAGGTTAGAAATTATATTGCTATCCAGATTTAATGAGCTTTCCAAAACTCGCCTAAATGTATGCAATCCCAATTATTTTGTAGTACGTTTTCCAATGACTAGCAAAAATTAAATTTTGAAATGATATTATGATGATATTCTAACAAAATTATGATTCCTACAAAAAAATATGTTATCATTAAAAAAAAATGCATGTTAACTTTGCGTTTGTAAAGTGAAAACGGGGCTTTAATATTTTTGAGCAATGTTTTGAAATTAATGGCAATGCCTACGTGACAATTTGAAATTTAACCTGGATGCTACCCTCGATAGTTTTTTTTTGCGCGTCTGGGTTAGCAAACCTGCCCCCGATGTAAAAAAACACGGCCGAAGATGTCACAAACACATCACCGGCATTAGTCCAATGTTGGACTGTCGCGCCTGTTATTTTTTTTAATTAAGAAAAAAAAAACAATAATGCTTGTTAAAAACAAAAGCAATGTTGTAGCTAGCCATGTTAGCTTGGATCTCTTAAACGAAAATCAACTACAACAAATTTGGTATCTTTCACTAAATTTGTTGCTGATGGCATTGAGAAGGGAATGCAGGTTGATGTGGTTTATACTGACTTCTCGAAGGGTTTCGATAGAGTAGATCATAATATTTTCCTTAAGAAATTAGAAAATTTAGGTATACAGGCCTTTAAAGATCTTTTGATATTTTGAGTGGTCAAATTTTTTGGGTAAAAAAGCCATGGTCTCATGTCTTTGGAAAAATGTTCTGACTTTAATCGGGAATAATGAAGCAAACGTCATACCGTTATGAAAACTACAGACTATGCGTCAAGTTTTACAATGACTTTCCGTAAGGTCCCGGTTCAATTTTTTATAGTACAGTTATTTGAACTTAGGCCGTGTTTTTTCAACAGCTAACCTACACTATACGGTGTAATTTCCATACAAATGCTAACCCGTAGCCTTATCCAGGTTAGTAATTCAAACCCGACTAGCATGCTATTCAGTTTTAATGAGCTTTTCGAAATTCGCCTAAATGTATGCAATCCCAATCACTTCTACGTTTACGTTTTCCAATGACTAGCTAAAATTAAATTTTAAAATGAAAAGCTTATAAGATATAGTTTACATGATGCATACAAGTGTGTGCAAAATCGTTTTTGTTTGTAAATTCATGTTAAAAATGGCGTTTGCCGAATTTTTATTCTGAAAAAATTATGGCTCAAGCATGATGCTACCCTCGATGATTTATTTTGCTTGTCTGGGTCAGCAAACCTGCCCCCTATGTTGAAAAACACGGACTTGACGAAACGCAGAATTTGATCTCTCGGTTCCATAAGAAGGTCACACTTCTCTCAAAACAAAACAGTTATTTTTTTGGGTTGGGATATAGGTAATAGATTATTTTTGTTGCTCTTGCATCGCCAAAAGAAAATTTGAGAAATGGGTATTAGGATTTGCAGGTTCTTTTCACGTATTTATAGGCCTAGTTCAAGGACCCTTATCAAATTATTATATTATTGTCTTTGAAATGTGATACGAAGCAGGGTGGAATGGAGAATTAGTCTGAGAAAAATGGCATATTTGGTCGGCAAAAAACCTACATCGGAAATTTTTTAGAATTATGGTTGGGGATGGTCCCCAGACTATGGCATTAAAAGTCCCAACCGATTGGGGGTCCGCAACCTTTAAAAAAGGGGGAAAGGCGGGGGACATTTTTACGTTTCTTTGCGATTATTTCAAAAACGGTAAGATATATAAAAAAATGGTCTGAGGACATAAAAACTACACAAAATTATCTTTGCAATAATATATAACACATTAGAGTTTAATTGAATATTTCGGCGTTAGACTAGAATACAGGTAAATTAGAATATTTTCATTTTTTGAAAAGCTTCATAACTTTTGAAAGAATGCTAGTTCAGCCGTAAAATTTTGTACAAGTATTCACAATAAGTTCAATATCATTTTAGGGTAAACATTGAGTCGCTCCGTTTAAGGACACCCATTATCCCCCATTTAAATTGGTCAAAACGGCATGTCCATAACTCCCCCCAAAAATGGAGCAGAGTGCTAAATTTTGGTTTGTTGCGATTGGAGGTCATAGTCACCCCACCCCCCAAAAATCAGCTCATTCGCATAAAAACTAAGGGTATCTCTCATACAAAGTGACCCATCAGGAGTTTGTTCTACATATACTACTCATTTTATAAACTGTAAAACAAAGTTGTCTTGGGGCACTTTGTATGGGAGGAGTCCTTAGTTTTTATCTGGATGAGCTGATTTTTGGTGGGTGGGGTGATTTTGAGGGGCGGCAATTTTCAAAAATATCCCTTGGTTTTAAACTCTGTGAAAGGTGCATTTTGGAAGCTCGAAGAACAGTTCACATAATTATACAAAAAATTAAATTTCGTCTTTCCTATTTATTGGCTGATTTCAGATTGTAAGACGAAACCGGACGGGTAAACTTGCAAGACAAGAGAGCTTTTGTAGTGGCCAGTAGACAAGCATTGTGCATTTCACATTGTAAGAACGCGTCTTACGAAAGAAAAAAATCGTGACACGATTGTTTTTCTTTCGTAAGATCTTTCGTACGATCGATAAGACGATTGCATCTACCAATAATTCAGGCGTTCTGCAAAGACAATTAGCGCGTGTTTTACTTGCATTTTAATCTTGTCGACTCGTCACTTCATTGTACACTAACTTTGGAGCGTGTATGGCAACATTTATACATACTTGCTGTGTGATTATTGTTCGCCCGTCCGTGTTTTGATCGGATAGTGTGAAATGATCATACGATGGTTCTTGTCGTCCAAGTTTACCCGTCCGGTCGTTTTCTTACAATTTGAATTCAGCCATTGGCTGATTTCAGACTATAAGACGAAACCGGACGGGTAAACTTGCAAGACAAGAGAGCTTTTGTAGTGGCCAGCAGACAAGCATTGTTCATTTCAAATTGTAAGAACGAGTCTTACGAAAGAAAAAAATCGTGACACGATTGTTTTTCTTTCGTAGGAATCGTACGATCGATAAGACGATTGCATCTACCAATAGTTCAGGCGTTCTGCAAAGACAATTAGCGCGTGTTTTCCTTGCATTTTAATCTTGTCGACTCGTCACTTCATTGTACACTAACTTTGGAGCGTGCATGGCAACATTTATACATACTTGCTGTGTGATTATTGTTCGCCGGTCCGTGTTTTGATCGGATAGTGTGAAATGATCATACGATGGTTCTTATCGTCCAAGTTTACCCGTCCGGTCGTTTTCTTACAATTTGAATGAAGCCATTCAAGTAAGATATATTCCAGGGCGCCCACTCAATAGCACAATCAACTGAAATTGAAATGTGAATCTCCATCTACAAAAGTTGGGACCTAACTTTCATGCAAAATTCTTTCAGCATTCATTCCGAGTAGCATACTGGTGGCGCGTAGTTCAGTGAGTCTAGAAGTAGAAAGTATTTTCGCAAGGCGTTGGCTTCAACTTAAACAATTTTAATAGGAAGCCTTGAAGAGCTTTTGGGTGCAATAATCAGGCATTCGAAGCGGCCCAGTTTTATCGCTCCGCTACCACTCGAACAAATTTGACATATGTCTCTCTTCTGACAGAATCCTTTTGTACGATATGAATAAAGATTATGGCTATTAGCGCAAACGATTGAATATTGTACAAATCTTACATCCAATTAAAAGTTGAATGAATCAGGCTAAAATGTCAATTCAATACTTTTTATTTGATATATCTAGGAGAGAGTCGAGTTTTTACAATAAAAAGTCGATCCACTCCGCTTCGACGACCGAAAAAACGCTCCCCCCTCCGGGAGTTTGTTTCGCTTCGACCTTCTCCGCTCCAGATTCCTGTAACAATCAAGGAATTCCTGAACCTACATTAAATATTGGACATGTAATCAATACATGATTTCCTCGCTACACGATTCGTCAAATGTAAGGTTATTTGCCTTTATGTCTTGATCATTACCAAGGTATACTTGAACAAAAAAATAGTTATTTAAAAAAAAGTGCATTGCCAAAAACTCGCTTTCGTACTAAACGACTCTCTGGAATATACTGATCTGAAACTCTATGCGGCCGCGCACACATGGATTCTCCCATGGGTTCTGTGTGTGGGCCAGTGTTCCTAGTTAGTAAAAGCAAGCATACATTTTCGAGTTTTCTATTACTACCTTATTTTCTTCCTACTTAAATAGCCGGGAAGCAACTGGGAAAATTTGATTTCAGGTGGATCCTTCCACACTCGGAATATTAGAAATAATGCATTAGCTACAATTTTCAGTAACATGTCTCTGTCGTGTGAACAGGTTTAAAAAAAAATTTCACTATTTGCAAGTTTAAATTTTCTAAATGTAATTTTCCTTCAGAAACAAAAAAACGGAAAACTCCACTGCCAAGAAATCATTCCACATGACACTAATGAAAAATTTTAGTTTTCAAGGTTAGGTTATTCGTTTATGATTTCTAAAGCGACCAAAAATAAAAATAAAATTCCGAAAGTGGAAAGGTATTTCGAAAACATTCTGAACACGTTATAAAGAAAATGTACAGTCGATGTAATGGATGCTGAATTTCAATCCTTTTTTAAAAAAATTCGGGAAGGGTCCGAACCCCATGGACCTTCACCTGGCCCCATTCCTCGGAAGCAAAATATTGTCAAGCAAGTAAAATAACTCGCCCAATAATATGAAATTTTCTTCTTACATACTACAGCACAGCTAACGTTTTGCCAGTGGTGGTGGGCGGCTATTTGGTTACTGCCCAGGGGCGCCATAGAGGCTAAATCCGGCCCTGGTTATGCCTGATTAGCCCAGTCTCCAGTCAAATCATTACACTCTAACATAACACTCAACGAGACCGAGGCTGATTTCGGGTGCGACCGAAATTTGGATACCCTTCACTCTCCTCGGGCCAGAGGTTTTTTCGACTTGTGTTTACTCCCCCCACCATTTTTTTCCTTCCGTTTTCATATAAGTTCCGTGGCGTCGATAAAACAATTTTTGAGTGAGGTTCGCTTGGAATAAGTGGGTAAATAGAAAAAATTCTCTTAGACAACCTTATTGAACATTTTTGTCGTTTTGTGAAATTGGTGTAAAAAAATGTTTCTTAGAAGAACCAAAATGGGGGCTTCGGTTTGTACAGCAGCCCCATGAACTTTTGGCCCCTTTCTATCCATTTTTACATCTGTTTTGTGGCATCAATTGAAACACATTTGTATGAGGTTTGGTTGAAATTGGTGGACACATAAAAACATTTTCTTAGAAGAACCTAATTTGGAGGGTTGGGTTTGCATGGCAGCCCCATTCCCATGCCCATGCATAGTCCGATTCCATTCATTTTTATATGTGTTTTGTGATATCAAGAGAAATACATTTTCATGAGATTTGGTTGAAGTTGATGCCCAAATAAAAAAGTTTTGTTTTTTTTTAAACCTAATTTGGGGGGTTGGGTTTGTATGGCTGCCCCATGACCCCACGGTCCATCCCTTCTTACATATGTTTTGTGGCATCAATAACAACATATTTGTGTTGAGTTTGGTTGAAATTAGTGCGTAAATAAAAAAGTTTTTCTAGGAAAACAAATTGGGATTGGGAGGATTGGGTATCGTCCGATTTAAGCGATTTAAACATACAAACTTCCTGCAATAAAAAGACGTATGTGTAGGCCTGTTCCAAAAACCGGGATCCCGGTACAAAACCGGTGTTCACTTGGTACCGGACCCGATATTCTAAAGTACCGATATCCCGGTTTTTTTGGTACCGAGTTAAAAAACCGACCATGAGCCGGTTTTTTGGTACCGGTTTTTTACCCGGTACTCAAAAAAACCGGCTCATGGTTGAAAAAACCGTCGGTACTGAAAAAAACCTGAGTCGGTTTTTAACCCGGTACTCAAAAAAACCGGCTTATGGTTAAAAAAACCGTCGGTACTGAAAAAAAAAAACCGTCGGTACTGAAAAAAAAAAACCTGAGTCAGGGAAACCGCTTGTGGTACCGGGTATTGAAAAAACCCGAACCCGATACTGAAATCTCGGTACCGAACAGGCCTACGTATGTGTGCAAAATTTCAGCTCGATAGCTTTTAAACTGGCCGAGTAAAACGCGTCGCAACAGACGGACTGATCATACATATATACTGCTTGTCATCAGATTAGCACACCCCTTCGCATGAGTTGTTTCGGCTGATTTCCAACCAAACTAAAAGAGCTAAAGTTTCAAAATTATAACTGTTAATAGTCTATTCAGTTCTAAGTTAAATAAAGCAAAAAGTATTGTGATTTAATTTTCCAATTTTGTCCTATAATTATTTTTCGAAAATAATACACACAAAATAGCAATTTAAAATTTGTCATCAGGATAGCACATGGAATTTCTTTTTTGTCGATCTTCCACAATCATGGGCGCCGGCAAGGGGGGGGCAAACCGGGCACTTGCCCCCCCCCCCCCCTGGGAAAATACAAAATACAAAATTGAAAAATTTGTAGTTGCGTTAAATATTTTTAATTATTTTCAAAATAAACATACATACAAAAATACATAGGTATATGAAAGAAAAAATACCAAATTTCACAAAATTCCACAAAAATCCAATTCATACAGATTATAATTATTTACATAATCTCTACATGTTATTAAACAGAAACATTTATTTACTTGAATAAGAATTGCAGTCTTCGTGAACTAAGTCCGAATTCGTTGATCACCTCTTTAATAAATGTCTTGCTTGCAAGCAGCCTTTTGCGATGAACACTCATCATACAGAGTCCAGATAGTCTCTCATGTCCCATTGTAGATCTGAACCATGTCTTAACTCTTTTTAAAGTGCTGAACGACCTTTCGACTGTACACGTTGTTGCCGGTAGTGTTAAGCCAATTTTTAGTGCTTGTGTTACGGCAGGAAAGTGTTCCTTCGAATGATGGAGTAAATCTATATATTGCAACGCTTCAATTTCGGAAGCTTCAAGCTCTGATAATTTCCACATTTCGTACCAAGTTTCCGCCTCTATGAGAAAATTTTCTAAAATATCCCCGTAGAAATTTTGAATCTTTTCAATTATTTCTGTGAATGTACTAGGGGTCATGTTACGCATCACTTTCGGATGAAGCATATATAAATTGTATCCTTCTTGGTTAGTCTCTGAAAACCGATCCTCAAGAGACTGGGCTAAGGTATCCAAGTACGGAACATAAATACTTCTTCTGTAATATTCGTTTACAGATGATGCTGGAGGATTTTGACGATGTACTTGACGCGAAACCTGTCGCGGAACTACTAACTCGCAACCGACATTGTTCGCATCTTCTTCGGCTTTTTCTAGTATAAAATCAAACTCTCTCTCACAATTTTGTCTGTGTTGTCCTATAATTTTTTTTATCATCCCAATATGGTCCTTGACACCCTGAATGTCGATATTAGTTGCCTGCAATTTATTGGCTATAGGCTCCAATTTCGCGGAATAACGGGCGATAATATGTAAAGAAACCACGAAAGAAGACGTGGTTGCGGCACTGTGCAGTTGGTAAGCCCTTTGGCTTGTCGTTGGCGTTCTCAATTTTCGGCAAGATTCAGTGCGTCGAGTGCCTCCACTATAACAACGAAATGTTCCTTGAATAGTCTAATGCTCTTATATTTTTCCGTCCAACGCGTTTCGCATAGAACTGGTATATTTGGAACACATTTTCTTTGTAAGGAGCCACGGTTTTAAATTTTTACAGCTTTCAGAGTAGGCAATTGGTTGCCAACTTTCAGAGTTGTAAATTTACAACACGAAATTTACGTTAAATAAAGCATTTAAAATTACATCAATATATTTAACCCATTTCCAACAAAGATTTAATTTTAAATTCATAGAGGGAAACAAGTCCCATACCCATGTGTAAAATTAAATTTTTTATTTAAAATTAACTTAACGTTAACTCAGCCGTTTATAGGCAATTTCGAGTCAACGTTACAATGCATATAATTTCGGAGTGTATATAATGTTGCAAGCACTATATATTTCCTATCCTCACATGTTCGAAAATTTTGGACCACGCCGAGATTCGATCTACGGACCTCTAGATTACTAGCATCGTAGAGTGGCGACTCA
Source organism: Microchrysa polita (assembly GCA_949715475.1). Lineage (NCBI taxonomy): Eukaryota > Metazoa > Arthropoda > Insecta > Diptera > Stratiomyidae > Microchrysa > Microchrysa polita. The sequence continues at coordinate 55,990,998 of OX454416.1, forward strand.
ACCAAGTGCGCCACACAGCGTAGCAGAATACTATCGACAAGATTTACGAAGTGTAAAAATGAAATGATGAAAAATTACATTCATTTGATTTAATTTTACATTAAATGATGAAAAATCACATTCACTTGATTTAATTTTACATTTTTTGTTTGTAAAATTACAGTAGCAATGTGATTTCACTATATTTTATTTAAAATTTAATAGTTTTCATTTATTTTAACCTTTTGCTAAAGAAATGTGTAAGATTAAATTTCAAATTTTTTTTTAGCTTTTTTTTGTAGTAATTTTTACTACACTTTGTGTGGGAAATTCAATAAACTTTTTACTGTGAGCTTTCTCTGAAGAATTTTATAATTTCTTTTACAGTCCCAATTGTGTTCTTTATTTCTCGAATGTCAACCAGATCATTTATAACTAAATTTAGTCGATGACTAGCACAATGAAAAAATAATGCTTTTGTATACTTTTCGGTGATAATTTTTTGGACTCCACTTATGTTTCCTGCCATAGTAGCACAACCGTCATAGCCTTGCCCAACTAATCGGTTCATATTCAAACCAAAGCCGTTTAATGATTTGAGAATTACATCTGAGATTGCCTTAGCATTCAACTCCCCCAAGGGAGTAAATCCCATAAATTCTTCGCGGATCTGAAAAGACGATGTATATAAATAAACGAATCGTATGCCTAAAGATAATTGCTCTGTGCCGCCAATATCCGCAGTTTCATCGGCTAAAACTGAAAATGCAATACTTGCGTTAATTGCTTCCACGATATTTTTCTTCAAAACATTCTGGCACATTTCAATCAACTCATTTTGTGTTTGATGTGAAGTATACATAGCATTTCTAGCACCACTTTCAAAATGATTTTTTAAAACTGTGTCTCCAGACTCAACTCTAAAATGGAGCAACTTCCTGAAAATGGAAAATTGTTCTGTTTTACCGCGAAGAGGCAAATCCTGTGTGGCACAGAAAATGATGGATGATAAGATTGAACTTAGTTTCTCGCGATTTGCTTCAATCTCATTTTGTACAGATGTATTTAGTTGCTAGTGAACATCGACAGTTATTCCGCTCATCACATCTACAAAATTTTTTGATTGAATTATGGCTTCACGATGCCACTTGGATGAAACGTGAGCCGCAGCTGATTCGTGTAAATGTTTAAAGTCAACAAATGGTTTCAAAATAAAGCTGCTCTGATAGCCGCCGCGGGTAACCGGGCTTCGGAATAAAACACAATTCCGACAAAATACACCTTTCGCAACTGCAGAATATGCAAGCCAGGGAAATATGCGTAGCCAATCTAATCGAAATGCTCGCTTATTTTCCTTTGATACGTCTTTCTTTAAATTGTATTGCTCATCCGGAGACCAAGCTTATTTTAGTAACTTTAATCTGAGTTCGTCAGTTATAACACATTCAGGTTTAACGTACATTCCAATATCTAAATCACTAGATGAACTCCCAGAGCTAAGAGCAACCTCGGTGTCGCTGATTTTCATGGCCTGCGATGTTGATGGGCCCTCAATTCCCAGATGTTTCCTTGGAATAACTGTTTCCGCTGTCGAAATTGGTCTTTTATTGGAATTTTGCTTTGAAAAATATTTCGTTATGTCCATATTGTAGTAGTACCTAAAACATATTTTCCTATAATATCTGATGGCCTATACATATAAAGCGCGAATCAATCTAAAGGTATTTTACAAAGAAGCGGCGCGACTCGAGGACTTGAAATGACTATCTGCATACAAAACTCGTTCTTTTTCAGTCGCCAGTCAATAAACAACTTGCATTAGCTTTTAACAATTAAATTTATGTCAAAAAATTAAATTAAATTGCTCAGTCGTGTTGCTTCCTTGCAAAACATTCCCTAACCCCCTAGTGCGTTGTGATGCATATACATACATATTAAAAAAACATTTTATTTCACTACATATATTTTGTAGCCCATACTGAATCTTCTAACACAAAAGCACAAAAACTACATTTTTCATAATTTTTCAGCATGCGCACCTCAAGCATGAAAAAGGTAATAAGTATTCATTTTTCTAAAAGATTTATGATTACTCCATCCCGAACTACGAAAAAACTACCGTTATTTTGTGTGTTTGGAAAACAAGACGACACTATTCTCACATCCAATGGTAAAAAAATTGATGCACTCACTAGGGGGTAGGGGGTTATGCAAATATTGTACATTATCATTTTCGCTCACCACTAACGGCTCAATTTCGTGTTTATAAGTAGTAAATGAGAAACACTGCACCACAGAAATTTGAACTGAATTGAATTTTAGCTTTCTCCAACTGCTGAAACGAATATTTACGGAGACACACGAGACACTGGGGGGATATGCGCTTGTCACTCCGATACATAAAAATTATATTTTTACTAATGGTGTAATCAGAATGAAAGCAGCGTCATTTGTCATAATGGGCAGCACCATACATTTCAAGTTGCTGGGAAATACTGCTTTTACTGAACAGCATTTTGTTAGCAATTTAAAATGAATGTGTTGCGTGAATCGTATTCAAAATGCAATGCAATTTAGATGTAGCATTATTTTGCATAAAACTTCGAAGTTAAAATTTTCGGTAGAAAATTTTATGGTTAATTTTGTTAAAATCGAGAGTCGTCAAAATATCGAAAGCTCGACTAAAAAATCAAGCAGCTTCGAAATTCCAAACAATATTTTGCGGGTGACTTTTTGGGCACCAATCCATTTTAAACCTCGACAAAATAGTGCAAATGCGAAAGTATATAATATATTTAATTTTCCAGATGTCTAAATATCCCCTTGATACTTAAATGTATGAGAATAGCGTGCATTAATCACCTTATTAGGTATGTCAGCATATTGTTTTTGACAACGTAACTTACTCATAGAAAAGTTTTGAATCTTGCCCCCCCCCCCTGGAAAAATTCCTGGCGGCGCCCTTGTCCACAATTGAGTATTGTTAGCTTAATTATGAATAACGGAAGAGGGATCATAATTTAAGGCTTGCAAGGAGTCAAGGCGGTCAAAAAGTTAAATTCCGAAAAAAATTAATAAAAATCGATATATTGAATCCGAATTCGAATAATAGAGGCGTTAATAATTGAGTGCTTGTTGATCCTTATGAGAGAATAATTTTCAGAGAAGCATCGAGCCTTCATGACTCGGTCGCAAGGATTAGGTTAAATTTTGACATTAAGGCGAGCCTAATATCGGAAATTAGCCGAAACTAATCGTGCGAATGGGGTGTGTTGTGCTAATTTGATGACAAACAGTGTATATACATATTTTCTATGGTCGGAGATGCTTCTTTCAATGCGTTACAAACTTATACGGGCGAAAGGTATAAAAAGTTGGCGGGAGGACTACAAGTTAAGCTTTTCCGCCACTGCGAGGCTTTTCGATATTAATATAGACAAATGAGCATTTAATTCGTAATTAGTAGTAGCCAAACTGGAACTAACACCTGTAATACTAGACAAAATTCATACATCCATAAGTGCAATAAATTTAAAACCAATCAATTTTGTTGGAATATAAAAAATAATGTATCTGGCTAAGATTCTGGGTTGGGTTATTTACCAATCAATAAATATTCAACATCATTTTATAGGGAAATGTGAAAATTTCATTTTTCCGAAAAATATCCATCAACATGATTTTATTTTTTCGTAATTTCCTTGTCTGATATCGTCTCCTTGTCAATATTGAAATTTTTTTCAAAACATGCAAGACATTCATGCTCCGAAGAAAACCAATTTAAAATCTCTGGAATATGAATCGCTAGGATGTATGTACACATACAAAAAATGTACAACGCGCCTGTAAACATAATAATCGGTAAATTGAAGCCTACAAGGCCCATTGATCCTCTCCCTGTAAATAACCATTATCCCGACGGATTTTTTTTCTTCCACTGCATGGTTTGTCTATGGTCTTGAATCAGAGACAAGATGATAAATTCGATTGGAAATTTTGTATTATCGAACTTCCGCGACTTTGATCCTTGTAACCAGAGCAGCTAGACCATGTAATAATGAATTTCGTTTACGGTCCCTACGTATAAATTTGCATACCAAGTTGGCCTCAAAACTAAAAAAGAAGTGTATACTATTGTTCCATTGGCAAACGGTTCAATGTAAAATATTGACTGGCTGAGATCTCGGAACGTAAATAACTCCTGAACGTTTCGGGAGAAAGAGAAAAATCTCTTTTTCTCCGAACTTTTCCAACTTCGCCCCCGTCTCTCTTTCCTTTTTCCGGAACAAGCTAACTCGATTTACTATATTCTTTTTTAAAAGAACATTAAAGAAAATCCTAGCAACAACTTTCTGAGGTTCCCCACGAATTTTAGTGGTCGTTGTTGGTGGTTTCATTCGGGAGATTGAGATTTGCTCACTTGTGGTGAAGTTAATCCTGTGAAAATGAAACAAAACTGATTGCTTTTGGTTTCTTTTCAGTGATACATTGAATTCTCGTCGTTGTTGATTTTGTGAGGACAGGGAGATGTCTTATGGGCTTTTCTGTTGCCGTTATGTGCGGTCTAATGTAGAAAGTCTCTTAATGCGAATGTCATATTTTTGAGATTTAATGATAATAATTTTATACATTCATATACAGCTGTTATCTGCGAAAAATGTTTATACAAGACAGTGATTAATATTTATGACTCGCTTCTAAAATGCCTCGAATAATAATAGATACAGAGAAAGTTTATTGATTATACTTTGATTTTCATTTTTATTAAATGAAATTAAATCCTTGGTAATGCTTTATAGAAATTCAAAAAAAAAAAATAATATTATATGTATTTTATTCATCTAGATGTGCAGTATGTAGATAATTTTAAATGAAACCTAGCGTAAATTTTCGCTGCGTTTCTTTGACTCCGCCACAGAACAGGATAACCTTATTTCCATACAAATTTAAGAAGACTTATTCTGCATCTGCACTCTACGATGCTAGTAATCTTGAGGTCCGGAGATCGAATCTCGGCGTGGTCCAGGAAATATATAGTACTTGCAACATTATACATATACACTCTGAAACTATATGCAATGTAACGTTGACTCGAAGTAGCCTATAAACGGCTGAGGGAACGCACGGGTTACGGTACAGAGAAGAATTCTGCATAAATAATAAATTTATCCGGGAGAAAAGTTGTATAGGCCAAAGGCCCACAGCTATTTTAAGTTTGAACTTTAAGGAGTGTATTTCATACATACTTGGAATTCCAACCTATAATGTATCCTTATCGGTATTCACGTTGCTAAAATTTCACTCATGGTTCATGGATAAGCATACTTCCAATTGAAAATGATGTTAGGAGGTAAATTTATTTCAAAGTAGGACACTTCCATTCAATTTCGAAACATATTGAATTTATCTCGTAAGAGCGCGCGAAATTCAGCACAGAACAACCCTATCGGAAAAGCTTCATACAATATACCCATATGTGGAAATTCTGGAGGTGCCATCAAATTGATTACGTTCAGCACAAGGCAACTATGAGAAGGGTAAATGTTAAGATTTTTTTCTTTTTTTTTTGCCTCACAGAAATCTTTGTCCCGGGACTTGGCTTTTCGGCATCACTTTACTTACTATGCGTACACTCTAAGAAATGTTTACTCTTATCAGTGGCGTAACGTACGGTGTTCCATGTGTTCAGTCGCACACGGGCCCCCAACCATTAGGGGCCCCCTAACGTAGTGAAGAGGAGTTGGAAATGTTGGACTGTGATTTAAAAAAAAATATATCTGTTAGACTTTTGGGTCATTGCAACGTTGAACCTAGATTTAAGGCGGATTAACAAGTAAGGAGTGCTCTTGAGTTAAACGTTTTTCTTTGTTTCGATGTGGTTGAAGCGAAAATTTCAAGGAACTTTTTATTGTTGTGCTGAAGAGCTGCATTCCTGTTACCAGGGCCTCAACTTTTGCGAGGCCCATACCTAAGGCTCGCATCCGTCCTGTTTTTGACAAGACATGTCACCTGTTAACCTGTCATCCTGCTATTACCCCGAATGTTTTGCTTTTATCCTGTTTTGTCCTGTTTTTGGAAGTCAAGTAGGCATTTCACCAAATATCAGACAGCTTTGGGGAAAACTTCACTTGAATTCATAAAATTTTACAAAGATGATTTATGAATAATATGAGAGCCCTCATTCTGTAAGGCCTTAGACAAGAGAATCATACTGACATTGCTGAATAGTGTTAAACATGGTTGATGATTGGTGTCGGTACAGGACATTGTAGTTAGTTGCCCTTGAAGGCATATACTTCCCTTCACTTGCGCGGGTCCCCATTTAGGACATACACATACATAAGTTTTGGATAGCGATTACCAAATGCAAATTAGAACGCATTAGCTTCGATGAATTGTTACAGATCGTATCGAAGCTAGGAATGCATCACAATACATAGTAGAGATTACAAAACGCATGCCAAGGAGGGAGGGCAGAAAATAAAATTGTCCTCTGATCACACTACAATGTTAGCTATTCAGTATGCAAAAAACTTGTTTTTCCTGAATCATGTGAAAGGTACGTAAATATTATACAATCAAAATTTTGCGTTATTTGTATTTCTGGCTATCCTTTTTCACGTCCTGATATTTTAATAGCGTTGTCTTGCCAACGATGATATTTGGAGCATTTGTCCTGCGTTTTCCGCAAAAAATTTACGAGCGTTATTTTAAGCCGTTAATTCTTACGTTTTTCATTTGCACTTTGGGTCGCTTTCAAAAGTATGATATTTATTAGCTTAATACAGCTAAAGCTGAAAGCTTTTAAATAGCTGCAGTAAAAACAGGATTCATCCATATTAACAAAAGAAATTACTTTTAACTGCTGTGATACTAAAAGAAAATTCCAATGAACAAAAAAAAATCCACCCGGTTCATAACGCGATTTCAACCAAAATCCCAAACTAAATCTATACGAAATCGTGGTAAAAATCTAGATAATTTCGCTGAGTGTATGCAACACACATCTTTGAAAATAAATGTCACTTTTACAGTAGCTCGTTATCAACCTAAGTGCAAATCATTGACGTAGATTTCCATAACGCCGCACACACACGGTCAATTCGAATCCATTTTTTTGATACTCGTTCCGTCAAAATCATACATTTTCTTGAATTATAATTGAGCGAAAATCTAAAAAAAATGTATTCGGATTCTTCGTGTGTGTGTGACATATGTCAGATCGTGTAAAAGTTGTGTAATAAATTAGGACGATCGTGTGAACAGGATCCGAGATTTCATAATAAACCTAAATTTCGTTGTCAAGTTTAAATCTCATTTTACCAGAACCTGATAGCCGTCTACACACAAACAAACCCTGGGTTTGAACTAAATAAACTCATTCCAACCGTTTACTCGATTGAATCGTGAGGTTTTAGTATATCATGTCGCAGGTGTAAATTTCCTATAAACTGTAGCCCTGGATTTACTTGTAATTTCAACATTTTTCCAAATCGGGCAAAAAACTGGTTTCAACGATTTTGTTTAATTATAAATTATTAGTTTGTGGGGGGCCCCCATTTCGATCTCGAACACAAGATATTTTAGAAACGTTACGCCACTGACTCTTATAATAGAAGGAAACAAAGTTATTATAATAGTGAAATTACTCTGCAATCTAAATTTGCAAATCAAGTGTAATTTTACATAAAATTTGTTTAAAAAAGTACTCCAATATATTAGCAAATTTACACCTCGCTATGTGTAAAAACACTCCGTAATAATAGGAATATAAAGCGGTTTCCACCTGGAATTTGTAATATTACCTACACGTTTTTTTCACTATTTTTTCGCTGTAAAGATTTAAGTAGCGAACCTTTTCAAATAATACAATTATCAATAAAACTATTTAAGGACATAATAAAATACAAACAAGTATAAGTCGAGTTTTGTTGATCAGTTTTTCATCTACATGGGAGCCATGGGCAATTTCGAGTCAACGTTACATTACATATCATTTCGGAGTGTATAATGTTGCAAGCACTATATATTTCCTATCCCCAGATGTACGGAAATTTCGCACCACGCCGAGATTCGATCTCCGGACCTCTAGATTACTAGCATCGTAGAGTGCGACTCAACCAGGTGAGCTACAGAGAATTTTTGAAAAAATGCGTTTCACTGTGCTAAGTATAGCCGATTGAAGTATGATAACTGGAGAGCACGCAGCAAAAAATGAGTAAAACTTCAACTGCACGTTGTAAAAATGCACCAGAAAATCTTAATTATATACAAGTGCAGCGTAAAAATACATTTCAAACCGATTTTGGTGTCATTTTCTTATTTTACACAGAAATTGTTGAAAAATGCATTCTTGATGTGATTATAAGCGGGAAAAAGTGTAAAATTACCGCATTTTCAGTGGAAATTTAAATTCACTTTTTAGAGAGTACGTAAGTGACTAATCAATCAATCGAGTGTAAACTCTAACAGATCGTAAAAAAAAACTGAAAACAAAATATATTAATAAGGAAGTTTAACAAAATAACTTCTTTAAAAATTAGTTAATTAATACAATTAAAATTAACTAAGTCCTTCAAACTATTATACAGAATAATTGACCTTGTAATTGGTTCATTAAGCCCATAGTTTACTCTATGATAAGGCTGAACAAGAAGATTGTTCCGCCGTAAATTGTGAGGAATATTACTGACTTGAAAGTTATTTAATGTTTCTTCACAAACAATATGAGAGCAAAACAGGTCTCTTATAAACATAGCATTTAAAAATGTTCTTCTATAATCTAAGGCTTGTAAACCCAATAAGGAACAGCGAGTTTTATAATCTGGCTTGAAACGCCAGCCAATTTGATAATTGGCAAACCGTGTAAAATTGTGTTGAATTCTTTCTATACGCTCGATATGCACCTTATTAAATTGATTCCACACAATAGAACAATACTCCAGGTGCGAACGAACGAAAGCTGTATACAATATTTTTAAAGTAAAAGGATCATTAAATTCGCGCGTTACGTAAATGAGTACTATTCGCTTTTGAAATAATGTAATCAATGTGTTGTCGAAATGAAATGTCATGGTCGAAAATTACACCAAGATCTGATATTTCGGCAACCCTTTCAAGAACACTACCTGTTAAGGAGTACTCAAAGAAGATTAAAGTTGTAAGTGAAAATTGTATAGGAAATTGGTTGTTTATGGAATAATCGAAATTTGTGAATAATAAAAAATTAAATTTATTAATTTATTGATAAGTCGTTGTTGGTAACTATATGAATTATTGTATTCGAGGATTTAGCGAAAATATCAAGGGAAGCAGTGCTTCCTTTGCTTCCATGGAAGAACCGCCACTACAAAGATCGCGTCAAAACAAATGTATGTGTCTGCATGGGTCTTATATTGTCGTTTGACATTAGTGCTACATTGCATTGGAAAATATACGCAGAATTTTCCGAAAAATTCGGGACTGCTCATTTTTGCGTGAATGATTAGAGTAGGCATCTCTATCAGTTAGTTTATCTATAGGGTGACCAAAAAAGCTATCAACAAGCACCTATTCCCGAGGCCTGTCTTATGCAGTGTTCAAAGTCCACCTACTTCCCAAAGGTGTTCATAATATATCTCGTAGAAACACATATCCTTTTATTTGACAGCATATCTCTGCGAAAACATTCATTGCCATTGCTACGTTTCAATACAAATGTACCAACGTGATATGCTTCTCATGATGCATTCTTCCTATTATGATCTATTTGACTTCTGGCACGAAAACCTTAACTGCAAAATTCATGATTTCAAAAAGCATACAACATTACATTCACTTCTCTCTTGTACACATTCTGCCATATGACTCACATGGATAGCCTTGCCAGGAATAATGGAAAAATGAAGAAAACACCAGAAACGTAGGTAGCTTCCTCTTCCATTGAGACGTGTGAGCATGCCAATAAGATAACTTTAAAAGGACAATAATATCTTGGGGGAGGTAGAGTGTAATGGGTGAACTTGTTGGGCTTGTTACAAAGAGCTTGTGCAATATTATTATTACTCTTGTTGCTTTCTGCCTTCCTAACGTCGCGCTCCAATACGAATATGTACATATACAGGGTGTCCGGAAACTGCCGCATAAACGCACCGGATTCTGATTCTTCATGTGATTTCCAGCAAAAAAGTTTTACGGATTATATCCCCAATTCTTAAACCTTTAGCTGCCACAGGCATTTGAAGATTTTTGCAAAAAAAATATTTTCTTGAAAGACTTAAACCTCAATATCTCTCAATAGCGATATAAAATAGTATGTAATTGGATTATTATTATAGCCAACAAATTAACCTAAAAAATAAAATTATAACTACACTAAAATCGGATAAGAGGTTTGGTTTTTAGCTTCAAAGTAAATTTTTTGTGATTTGACCCAAAAAAATCGATTTTTCCATCTCAATTTTCTCCAACTTCTGCCAAGGTGAGATGCGGGTACGATTGGCACATAGTCTTACGATCATATCTTTCTTACATCATTTTATTCTATATCCATTATTTCTAACAGTTTTAATGCCTTAAGTGCAGCAAACTAGGGTTAATCTTGGCTTAATTTTGACATAATTTGAATAAATTTTACCAAATTGCAGAATTTTAGGGGCAGTTTGAATTGAATTGAATTGAAAACTAGCTCAAGTTAAAACTAGTTTTCTAGTATCAAAACTGTTAGAGAAAGGAGAATTTATTTTATTTTTTCCACAATTTTCAAATGCCTGTGGCAGCTAATTGGGGGTATGTTCCGTACAACTTTTTTGCTGGAAATCACCTGAGGAATCACAATCCGGTGCGTTTCTACGGCAGTTTCCGGACACCCTGTATATGTAGATATTATACAGAGCAATGACAATTTCAACTTCAGCGAACTTTTACATTTTCCAACATCATTTTCACACTTGACAGCCACGACAGGAAAGGCATTTATGATGAATACGGATGATGACAGGCTTCATAATACATACAAATATGGGAGACATCTCATGCATCATGGTGATACGCTTGTTTTGCATAATATATTCCGAAAACCAAGAGGTGTTGATTAATAGGCAATTAATTTGGAATAGTTTTACCGCAGTCTGTGTCGAAGGCCTGCCAATCATTTTTGTAGTAATTACATATTATATAATACTATACGAAATACAATAAAGCGACTATTGTGAATTTAATTATTACCCAAACAAAAAATGCTTCAAAACAAATGAGGCAATTCAAATAGTTTCATAGTACATAGTAGTTAAATTAGGACATCTCAAATCAAAATGATTCCAACTTTAAATTTTCAATTTTCAACTCACCCAAAACTTTGGCTCTTGATGATATTTATCTGAAGTTGACACTTCTCTTAAGTGAAATCTCAAATGAGTGAGAGTTGGTTTTCGTATCGTACACAACGCAAAGCAATATGTACGATTACGCGAGTATTCAGCATCAGGGAGAAATAGTCCAGTCATATTAGAATTTCAAATAGAAATAAATAGAGTAAGGCAAATTTTTGCTGATTTTAAATCTGTGGTTTCCTAGGTATCTAAAACTCATTTTGCTAAAAAAATGTTGATCGGAAAGGTCCTAAAAAGGACAAAAAAGGATACACTTTAATACTTGACCGGAGGTCGGCATGCGGGGTATCATACCAAAGGGGACGTCGAGTAAATTACATATCCGGTGTTTGTTTCCTGTTTCAAGGACCCTCAACGGAACCACAGACCCTCCGATCGATCGGCCAGATTTTTTTTTGTCATGACAATCATGTGTTCGCAGTTGCTGATTTTTTGACATAAACCTGTGGTCGTTCTTCATGCTGTGGTTGTGGCGGTCATTCTCCATCAAAGTAGCAATGGATGTCAGTGCCGGATTAAGACCCTTTGGGGCCTCTAGGCATAAAATAATTGAGGGCCTTTTTTTATTAACTGTCTTCAAATAAAACCCTTAAATTATGTGTCACAAATACTTTCGTAAATAAAATAGTTTACGAAATCAGAAAAATATATTTTATTTCGCAAAAATTTTACAGTACAGTGAAACACGATTTTTTCGTGCGCTTATGCGTGTTGTGCACTTATCAGTGTTCCGTACAAAGTTTGCAATTTACCTAACATAAATGGTAACTATAGTGATATTAAGTGATTTTATGTCACTTTTTAACTTTGCCGAATTAGAAAAATTATTAACTAGTAACAACATTAAAATTTCAAGGGAAACTCCCAGTTTATTCAAGGACTAAACTACTCAGTCGATTTAATTACTGAATGCATTTTTACGTAACTTAAGTGCATGGATGTAGCTTAGATTTTTCCGGGCACATTTTTTTACCTCAGTGTATCCCATTTACCCAATTAAAAAAAAATCAATTCTTATCAAAAAGCGCGTGTAAATTGTTTTACCATCCTCGTAAGTATGATCCTAGACATACCCATTTGAAATCATCACAATTACACTTGTTCTTAAAAGTACTTACTATTGGCATTGGGATAGCCAGGGAGGTTACACTCTTAAATTTGTCATGCAAAAAAGTTCTACTGCAATGATAATGATACATGATTGGTTGTGTCAGCCTAGAGAAAAACCATTAAATTTCATTTTTAAGATCCAAAGGGATACCATATTTTGAACCCCAGCATTTTTTTAAAATCAACCAAATCGTAGGTTTTATTTTAATCCAATTGAAACCATGGATTCGGTGTGTATGACCTTAAGCTAAAATTTAGTTTGAGCTCGCTGCAAAAACAAAAAACTTGAACCACAAAAAAATTATTGAAAATGACACCACTCACCATAATCTTCTTATGTACATGATTTCTCTGTCACGCATAAACTCGAAAAACGCTGGATCGATTTGTATGATTCTTTTCTTGTTTAATCCATCTTACGCTAGAGAAGGTTTAAAGACCGAGACAATTTTGAAAATCTCAATGAAAGTGACGGTAATTCGAAATTCCAATTAGTTTGAGAGTCACCTGTCGCAATCACTCACTACTTCGTTTTAATAACTTTTGGCGATTATAATTGTTAATTTTTGCACTAAATACAAACATAGCATGTGAAAACCAGTCCCTGGATCGATAAGAAACAACGTTGACAACCCTGGCTTAGATCAACAACATCCAACCAATTTTTAACAAATGGCAACAAAAACAACAACCTCAATGGAAACCTTTCATGAATTCCGCAATCAAATCGAATCAATTGTTAAGTTTTTCACTGTTTCGTCCTTAACTGAAAATTGTATTTCGTATCTTGTAGGGATATGAGGCCGACGTATTTCAAGTTTTAGCTTCAGAATGAACATTTTCAAATTTCACATTCATTTCATTTCATTCAGTTGTACCTTTTCTGAGACCGCATTTCCGAATTTGGTTTGAATTGGACATCTATATCATACAGTTGTCGTAAAACTATTTCACATTCAGGTACATACCCAATTTTACCTAAAATCAGATTACAACTTGCTATACAATTGGAACGAAATTTTTTCCTATTCTCAAGGTGGCAATGCAGAAAGAATAAAATTATACCACTATGTAGATCTATCACGTGAAGGGTATCATACCTTCGGTTTAGCTTGTTTCACTTTCCTTTGTCGTTGCGAGAGCCTATCAAAGAAAAAACAAAAATATAAAATCACGTGGGGTCACTGTGTGCGGGGCCTCCGTGAGTGCGGGGCCTCTAGGCACGTGCCTTATGTGCCTTAAGGATAATCCGGCACTGATGGATGTCCATCTTCCATCGTCAAAAATGGTATAACTTTCACTATTTTTTGTTGTGTCTTGTGGACCGTGAGACTGTCTTTTTCAGATTGCCCGATAAATTGCCTAATGAATGTGCTGTACGGGCGGCAGATCGATCGGCCGAAAAATCATCAGGTATGTGGCGCAATTTAAATGGAAAATTTTCGTGTTTCCCGTGTATCTTTCCAAGGCCATAACTACGAGAATAATTCAAATTGTCACTACTTTTCTCACTTTTCAGAATCTATAATACCTGAATATTCTAACATTAAATTTGCTAAAAAAAATTGATCGGAAAGCTCTGAAAAAAGATTTACTTGTTTCAAGGACCCTCAAAGGGGACAATTGGGCTCAAATGAAAAAAAAAACGATTTTCTCCATTTAGTGTCCTTGAAACAGGAAACAAACACCGGATATGCAATGCACTCGACGTTCTCTTTGATATGACACCCCTCATGTCCACGTTCCATCAAGGTGTGTAATTAGTGTCCATTTACGTCCTTTATCACAGGTTTCCGATCAATTTTTATCCTAGAAAAATTAATGGTAGAATCTTAAGCTATATTCTGAAAAAAGAAAAAAGTAATGACAACTTGAATTATTCTCGTAGTTAGGGCTTTGGAAAGATATACGGGAAACACGAAAATTTTCCATTTAAGCTCGATTTATTCCGTTGAGGGTCCTTGAAACAGGAAACAAATACTGGATGTGTAATGTGCTCGACGTCTCCTTTGATATGATACCCCACATGCCGACATCTGGTCAAGGATTAAATACTATCCTTTTTTGTCCTTTTTGGGACCTTTCCGATCCAAATTTTTTTTAGCGAAATGAGTTCCAGGCTCCTGGCACCCTAGTGAATCGAAAGCAACCAAAAGTAGCCTTACTCTTTTTTTTTCTATTTGGAGGCCTGAAATGGGATATTTGGACTGGACTAAAAGCACTTTTCGGGCGAATTCTTGTCAATTTTTTGTAAACTTTCTTCATTAAAAGTTTGCTGGAACGTTGTTAAGATAATTTTCAAAATGGGAAAATAGATGTGGAATTTTCTATTTACAATTGATTTACAGAAGTGAAACGTGGTGTCTATAGAAAAACATGTTAATATAACGGTTGTGTTTTTCGGACTAAAATAAGCAGTGTCATATTCCTATTACCCCAGGAAAATTGGCATTTCACTTGGGAAAAATTAGGGGAAAGCTGGATTTTTGCATGAGCCTTCTTTTCGAGGTCCTAAACAAGACCCTAAAAGTCCCCGTCCCTACAAGTGCCGCTAGCATATAACGTTAAAATTAACTAATTTTTAAGCCCATGGAGGTACGTAAGGACATACACTACACATACCTTCTTTAAAAATTAGTTTATAATGCCCATATGGTTGCCTCAGGTGCATACAAATCCATGGAGCTTTTTATTTGGAACCATCGATACAACAAATTTTTACAGACTGCCTCCGGTATACGTTACCGTTAAGGAGATTTTCACGAAAATAACCAAAAATAACGAAATTGTAAAGTTTGAAACCGCATAGCGCCCTTAGTACTGCACGTATCGATCTGAAATTTGAACATTTAATTAAGCGTTGTAAAAACTTCAAATTCGCCATATAACAGTTTTCGGTGCACATTACCGTTATAGAGATATTCACCAAAAACTGCTTATTTTGATGTTTGGGCCCTTATCTTCCTTAGGGGGCTCCCATCGTTGGGGACTTTTGATGTCACACTAACAGCCACACGAGCTAAAAATTTGCCTCAAATGGGTTCCCTCTAGAGGTTGCCGTTATCAAAAAATTTCCGAGAAACGGTTTTTTGTTTAGTTTTGACCCCTAATAGCGTCCTTGGGGGTGTTCGTATAAATGAGTTGTTTTGGCATTTGGATTTGAAGTTACAGAAGCAACAAATTGTTACAGGCTTCCCTCCCGAATGCGTTCCCGTTATGAAGAAATTCACGAAAATAACGATAAATACTATTATGGTACGGTTCGGACCCTCATAGCGCCCTTAGCATTGGACGCATCAATCTGAAATTCAGACATTTAATTAAGCGATGTATAAGATACAAATTTGCCATAAAATAGTTTTCGGTGCACGTTACCGTTATAGAGATATTCCCCCAAAACTGCTTAATTGAATGTTTGGACCCTCATAGCTTCGTTAGGGGGGCTCCCATCTTTGGGGACTTTTGGAGTCTTACAAATTTCTCCTAGAACACCTTAAAGCTCATTCCCTCGTCTTAGCGCCATTTACGAAATACCCAAAAAACACTTTTTTTTACAGTTTGTGCCCCCATACCCAAGCAACAATTCGTTTGCTTTAAAGAAGCACTTCACACTGTAGCAATCATATAGTACCACGAAATTCATTTATCGTGCGACATCGCTTAAAGTAATATTTTGATCCGATAAAACATCCTTAAAGTATTTTCCGGAAAGCTTATATCATCATTATGGAATAAATTTAAAGATGATGGTATAAAACTTCGATAAAAATGTCTCTAAACGTTGACCTAAAAACGTACTCCTTTAAATACTCCACTCTTGTGTTTATTGGATGATACACCACACACATATGAATAGTCTCTCTAAGTTAACTCACACACATGCATATATTCTTCTATAGCACAGTCGGTGTCATTTTTATAGTGTGACATTCGTATGGTCATCCAATAAATTGTTCACCGTAGTTTTATAGAAGGATGGACTTTGTGATTTTTTAATGAATTGACACTTATGAAGTTTTCTGAAATACACAATTTCTGCATTAGAAATCCTTGGAATCTTGCATGAAACCCACACGTAAGCACTCATTGTTATCTTCGAAACTCTGCGCAGAAATTCACTCTATTTTATTGATAAATGTGTGATAGGGTGCAGTGCAAAAGAGTCGATAAAGAATTGTCAAGCATTTCTATAGTAGCAACAACCATTTGTAGTGTTTCCGAGCAATGATGACCATATGTGAGGTTAGCTGAGTGGTAGCGTGTAGGACGGGCAATCAACAGACATTGGTTCGATGCTAGCTGCGGAAATTCTGTTTTTTTATTTTTTTTTGCAAATTCGTTCAATGGGTGAGGTTATAAAACACAACGTTCGCGCAACGTTTCAAATCAACCGGCCGTTACGGATCAGAAACTTCTCCCTACAAACAGATCCCCTAAGCGCACCCTTGCGAGGCATAGCTTGATTGATTGACAGAAATTTACAATCTGCCGTCGAACCGTGCATTTCCGCCCTCATTTATTTATTAAACTATTTATAATCAAAATAAAATGTATCTGCATCTCGTTCAAAACTGGAAATTTTAATTTTCGAGCAAAACCTATCAGCTGTGATGTGTCAATTGTCACATTTGTCACTTTCCGAGAGATGGCGATGGTAACGCCAAGTCTGACCCGGATCTATGCGTTTACAGAACACAATTGGAAACGTTTCGGAAAACGCGACACGTTACGCGAACGTTGTGTTTTATAACCTCACCCAATGACAGAAAATGATGATATAAAGCAAATGACGTACGCCTTTTTTGAAGCATAATTTAGTGCTACAATAAGGTTCTATTGGATTAAAAAACGGCGCCAAATGCCATTATAGGACTATTATTCAGTGGTTATACCCTGTAAAGTGCCCCTATTATTGTTAGAAGAGAGTATTTTACGAAGTATTATAGGGATGAAATTGTTACTTGGGTAGCGCCCTTAAGGCTGTACACATTGATATGAAATTTGGCCACTTTCTTCTCTATAGGCTATTGTAGTGAGATATCACAACTTCTGAAACACCCTACAATTCTTATCAATACCATTCTAATCAATCATTAAATTCTAAAAGTACAAGTACGATATGTGAGTATCTATAACATTATCATGTTGTGATACGCGCGGCCAACGACAAGCAGTATGTAACACGAGATGGCAAAGCTATTCATGTTACATACAAGTCTGAGTCGATTCCGTGTGAATATTTTGTTTGTCTGTTCATATATGTTTTTTTATAAAAGAAAGGTATTGAACTTTGAATATAAATTTTGCTTACATTGCGAATCATAGTAAAAATTATAGAATGTTGCACTAATCGAATTGTAATTTAATATGTACATAGAATTTGTATAAATGTAGAAAGAAGACCAAGAATAAAGGAAGTCAACTTCAATTAGCCTTCACAATAAGACCTCTTCTACTAAAAGTTCGGCATTTCGTGTGCCATACACTTTTGCAACAATAGTTGCGAAAGGACTTATAAAGTTCGGCATTTCGTGTGCCATGTACTTTTGCAACATCAGTTGCGAAAGGTATTGACTCGCTACCGTGCACTCTCACCATTACCTACACTATAAATTTTCAGTACAAAAGTTTTTAGTGCAAGTTACTGTTATAGAGATTTTAGTGAAACCTTGTTAAAAATACCGTTAGACCTCCTGGCGCCGTTAGGAGTGCTACCGTTATCGAAATATTCAGAAAAATCTGTTTTCGAGGGCCTTTGACCCTCTGTACCACCGCTAGCGGCACTCGTAGAGACGGGGACATTTTTGGTCTTATTTAGGACCTCGAAAGGAAGGCTCATGCAAAATTCCAGCTTTCCCCTAATTTTTCCGAAGATTGGCCAAATTTTTGTTCAAATTTCCTGGCGTATATTGCTTTGTTAAATAAATATCTAAGTCAAACATGTGAACTGCAAGCCTATAATGTTGATAAGTCTGGTAAACGAATCGCTAGAGGACTAGAATGTTTTTTTTTCACCACAATTTAATACGAGTTAGCTAAGTAAATCACAGTTTAGGATTTATTTAGAGTCTTGGTGGAGTATCCTGTTGTTGGGAAAAATTCATTGGGTTTGTCTAAATCTATAAAATTAATGATACAGATAATTAACAGATTTGGGAAAAAATGTAAATATAAAAAACCCACAAATAAAAACTAAACACTTTATTTAGTCACACTTTCACTGAAGGTTGCAGCAACCCGCTTAAACAAATCAATTCCAGTTTGGTTTGCAGTCACGTAGTACTTTTCTTTGGAAACACGCTCAATCCACTTTGCTAGTTTTGGGTATTTCGACGAATCAATTGGGACGAAAATGTCCAACGTGGTAACCGTCGAAACACAAGATAAATCAGCGACCGTTAAACTATTGCCAACCAGATATAAGTCCTTTTCGAGAAACTTTTCCAAAAATCCATATCCTTCAAAGGTTTTTGTCCTTGTTCGTTCATCCAATCCCGTTGGACATCGCCATACTAGGAACTATCGTGGGCACCAAGAACAATGGGACATTTACTTAATCTTTTTTTTTCGTATCTAACGAAAATGAAAATAAAAAAATTACTCTTACCACGATATCTCGAAGTGTGGGAAAAAGAATTCCCGAATCGAAGTGAAGTCGCTGATCAATTTTTCCTCTCTTGAGCAAGTCCTTCGGATATAAAGAATCGTTGGCGGCATATTTTCCAATCAAGTATGTAGCAATTGCATGGCTATCCCATATCACTTGACCATTATCGTCCAGTGTTGGCACTGTATGTTGAGGATTCTTTTCCAAATAGTCGTCGGTTAGCTGTTCTTTTTGCGTTAGACTTATTTGTTTGAACTCGATATCAAGACCGATTGCACTGACGGTCAATAAAACGCACCGAACAGGTGGACTGGCTAGATTTCCATACACTATTGGCTTGGTCATGATGCAGTGGAATGGGTAGTGTGAAATTATGAAGGTTTGAGGTAATGTAGATAGTAGCACACAAACTGAAGTGTTAATATTTTTTGATTAATGTTCTAGTCGAACGTAAAAAATGTTTATAGTGCAAACATGCATAACGAAACGATTGACTTATACATTTAGTTTGCCAGGGCCGTCGCAACTTTACATAGGTTCCATTATCGACTTAACAAATTTGCCTTTTAATAAAAAAAATACCCAATAAATATTTTGTAAGGTCTGTATAATGGAAATCTTAAAAAGAGGCTAACCTTTTTATTCTTGTGAATTTCAGGAACGTGAAACGTTTCTTTTGTATTTAAAACACCTTGAAAAAAAGTGAGGTCCACAAATCGTAGTTATATTACTTCATTTATGCGATCTAGCACCATTAGGCGGCCGCACATACACTGCTCGACACTGAATCCACGGATTTTATTAGACAAAAGGGACACAAATTCAGCTTTAACCGAAGAGAGACATGTTGGGTATCATATCAAAAGGGACATTGAATGCATTCCATTTACGATATTTTCTTCTAGTTTCAGTTTTTGTTCAATCCCAGGGCCATAACTATGCAAATTGTTAATGTGAAAGTCTATTGCGTACTCCGCAAATAAAACTTCTTCATGTATGCATTTGAATATGAATTCCAATTCTTTGAAAATTTAGAGTTGAAATCACTTTGTTTAATTTCAAGAAGTCTCCTTACACTCTACAATACCAGTGGTCAGCAAAGCGGAGTTCGCGAGCCGCATGCGGCTCTTTGACTCTTCCAGTACGACTCTTCAATCCTTTGGTCAAACTGTAATATTTCAAGCCCCGAACGAATCAAATAATCTTAACGGTCTAATCGGACCAAGGGTTCCCCTAACTTCCATGCAAATGACCCCTTTCTTGATATTTTAATTCGGCCAAAAACTTTCGACTGAATATCGCTAGAGACCTGAAATTTTGGTCAATGCCGAGTTAAGATATATCCCCCTTTAATAGTATGGGGTGGGGTGGGGTAAGGTTTGACCAATGGATCCTCTTCATCCGCTTCAAAGCTATAACAAATGTTGCAAAAAAAGATCAAAATTGGATCAAGTGGTAGCCGTGACGTGCTCTTACAAAATATTGGAAATGGGTCAGATCAGACCCATTAATCCCCTACTTCTCCCACAAAAACCTGAAATTGCATATTTTGGCTTTTTAAGAAGATCTGTACATGGGTATACTCATCGGGCTATTCTCACGATTGATTAGAGCACGGACTGTTTTTTTTTTACTTTTCACACGCAATTGGTATATAGAATTTTATTGACTCTGGCCATAGCTTTAATATGTTGTTCGCAAGCTTACGTAACGGATCAACTTTTGTCAGCTTTGTTTTTATGTTTATACATTATATGTTTAATTTAGGCATTAAAAGTTAATTTCGACACTTTTACATAAAATAAAAATTTGGTAGTATATAATCGAACAGACATAGAATTTAGAAAAGAAGAGCAAAATTTGTTGGTAAGAGGAAAGAATGAAAAACCTCTTATTCAAGTTTGTAATTGTATAAAAAACTTAACAATGGTCATTGCCCTTAAGGGTTTCCTAAAGGGTTCCCTTATTCGTTAAGGTTCAGGAACATTACGCTATCAGCTTCGCAAGAAGAATTTTCTTGTTCTTGTTATCGACACTAGCGACACTTATCTTACCGTCCGCCATATAGCGGACATATAGCGGAAAATATCGGAAACACAAAAATTCCCCCTATGAGAGCGGATAGCAGAACATGCCGAAGTTTTCTTGTATTTAAAACCGTTATTTCCCTGTAAAGGAAAATCTTAATTTTCCGTCTGTCATAACTATAGCCGCACTTGCAACAAGTATGGGGAAATACTGATTAAAAAGCGGAAATTGAGGAAATTAATAACGGGAGAGATCATTTTGGAATAAGATAGACTCTGAGGGAATGTTTTGTTTATTTCTCACGAAATCGAAAATACAGTATAGTAATCCGTTCGATGATTCGCACGAGTTTCTATATAAAAATAAATAACAGGCGCGACAATCCAGCAGTGGACTAAGGCCGCAGGATGTGTTAGATACATCCTATTTCCATAAGATCTTATCTGCTTTTTGTTGAGGTAATGAGATCAGCATCACGCTCAGCAGTGTTATTTAACCCCATAAGTGGGTACTCGTTTAACATCTGAGTGAGATCATAGTCCGTCACAAGCTCGTGAGTTCGAAAAACACCATGATCCATGGTGAGATTCGAACTCATGACCCTGTGCACCGAAGGTGCGCGCACTAACCGCTAGACCAGCCAGACTACTACTACTAATACGAGTTTCTATATAAAACCTGTAAAAAAAAACTCGTACGAGGCCCATCTAAGTACAATTCAGTTTTTTGGACGAGTACCCTATGCTCAAACCACACACAAAGTCTCCACATAGATTCGGATGAATATAATGTCCTTACATTTATTTTCGTGCAAGCGTGATAGGAAAAACTACGGGCGAAATTCATATTCCCCACTTAAGCAATAAGGATTACCTTAAGGAATAAACGTTTCGTTTAACCCTTAAGGAGGCTTCGCATTCATATACATCACTTATTATGGCGTTGCCTCATTTAATAAAACGATTCACTTCTTGGGCATTAGTATTGAAAGTGACAAATAAAATATACAAAAAAAAATCAAGTAGTTAAAAATTCAAAATTTAAAAAAAAGTCACAGTGTTTTAATAAGGATATGTCAAGAAATATATGAATGCAAATAAGGTTGCTAGATATGTACCTTAACGAATAAGAGAACCCTTTAGGCCTCCATTACACAGTCATATTTCTATTATAATATGTATGTCATATGCCTAAGCCTACTCGATTAATTCAGTATAAAGGCTTAAGCATATCATAATGTAGTCTGGGTGGTCTAGCGGTTAGTGCGCGCACCTTCGGTGCACAGTGTCATGAGTTCGAATCTCACCGTGTTCCATTGTGTTTTTCGAACGCACGAGCTGTGACGGACTATGATCTCACTCAGATGTTAAACGAGTACCCATTTATGGGGATGAATAACACTGCTGAGCGTGATGCTGATCTCATTACCTCAACAAAAAGCAGATAAGATCTTGGAAATAGGATGTCACTAACACATCCTGCGGCCTTAATCCAATGTTGGATTGTCGCGCCTGTTATTTATATCATAATAATAATATTATATTATAATTTAATATTACCAAATATGATTGTGTACTGGAGCCCTTAGGAAACCCTTAAGCGTTTGCTTATTGAGTGACTCTGAAGAGCGTCAGTCCCTTAAGGGTTCCCTTAGGTATAAGTGGGGACTATGAATTCCGCCCTAAAAATTCAATTAAATGGAATTTTTAAAGGGTCATTTTTGATGATGTCTAATGATTAATGATGTTAATTTTCATAGGAGGAACTGAAAAATAAATATCCTTTCAAAAACTGATAAGATGTAGGATTGCATATGTGAGAGTACTTGTTGAGAAGAACGGCTCACTAGAGGAAAATAAGTAAAACAACATTTTTCAGCGAAATGGCGATGACAACATGGATGCGATATGTCTTGTTTGGTTCCTTTTTATATTTTTTGATTTCTTTCTCTTCTCCCTTTGTTGCTTAGCAATCAGTAAATATGTACATAGTATTTATAATAATTTTCAAAATCGTCCGTCCATAATTAATGGATCGTCCGTCCATAATTAATGACAGTCGCCTGAAAGAATAATGTTCAAATTATCATATACAGTAAAACTTCGTTATAACGCTCCCGGATATAACGATTTCCCGGCTATAACGCTCTTTTTCCTCGGTCCCGGTCCCATTTACATTAATTACAGGGAATCTGAATTCGTTATAACGCTCCGATTTCCCGGTTATAACGCTTTTTTCCCAGACTCATTTTCTTAAAGCAATTTCTACATAGTAAAAACCCCAAACCAAACCACTTGGCAAAATTTGTTTCGTTAATTTTGTTGTGCTGATAAATCTTTGAAATCAGCGTAACACGATAATTCTTGATTGACTCACATCAAAGTCAAATTTCCTAGAAAAAGGGAAAGAGATAACGAGTCGATAAGTTACACATTGTGTATCTCATTTAGTCATGATTTACCTTTGAGTTGTTAACTGCGTGTAATTTTTGTGGATAATAAACATGTCCCGTAAATCGTTTTCTTTAAAACAAAACAATGATGTTATAAAACAGTTCGAAAGGTCCAATTTAAATCAAAAAAGTTTTACCGCGTCCAAACATATAAGCGCTTCAACTTTCCGGACCATCTTGAAAAAACGACATGAATTAGAAAACATTCACGAAGGGACAAGCCGTAAAAAAACTAAAAGAGTGCTAAATATGAAGAGCTTGAGTCAATCTTAAAGGAATGGTTCCTGCAAGCAAGAAGTTCTAACATTCCAAAGGTTGGACCGATACTACAATAAAAGGCCCTGTAAGTAGCGAGCTCCATAGGAATCGAAGATTTTCGTGCTTCGACAGGATGGCTGGATCGTTTCAAAAATCGTCATTCCATAATTTATAAGCGGATTTGCGGTGAATCAAGTTCAGTGAACCCTGATGCGACTCTTTATTGGAGAGAATCAATTTGTATTCTACAAAACATTAAGCTAGTTTTCTTGCCGCCCAACACAACAAGCTTCAGCCCCTCGATCAGGGTGTCATAAAAGTTTTGAAGCAAGGCTACAGAAAAAGGATGGTTCAAAAGTATCTTCTAATGATGGATAGCGCTGAAATTCTACCACAAATTTCGGTCCTCGGATGGACATTAAAAAGGAAACGGTCGTAAACTGCTTCAGGTGAGCAGGAATTGGAATTTTGGACCAGCCTGACATTAATGAGGTATGCTTACATATTTTCTTTTAAATATTTCCACATTTTCTTAAATAATTTGGTCGAAGATTAATGATGAGTCATGGGATGAGCTCATCGCAGAATTTTCTGATTTAAATGGGTTTGATGCCATCGACGACAACGTCACAACAAATAATAATTCAACGATTGAAAGTATAATTGAAGATCACGTGGATGCGATACACATCCCTCGACACCGAAGACATCGAGGAAGAGGTACCAAGCATGCCAACAACGTTTGAGGTCTTGACTGCAATAAACAACATTCGAACATTTTTTGCCTGTAGTTCGAGGAAGAAACTTTTAACCAAATCAATAAATTGGAAAACACAGTATACCGGAAGTCTGTTTCCAGTTTAAAACAAGCAGTTATCAATTGATTATATTTGCTTATTATTTCATTATATTATTATCAATCCAATAATACATTTTGTCAAATAGAAGTCGTATGCGTCTATGTAATATATTTCTTGGACTTCCCGGTTATAGCGTTTTCCCGGTTATAGCGCTTTTTCGGCTTTGACCCCAGAAGAGCGTTATAACGAAGTTTTACTGTACCTATAAAAAAACAGAATTTTTTCCGCTGCCATCGCCTTAAATTCTGGCTCTGTGCTTACCTCACTTTTTTTCTCATCGGCGACTTCAATGCCTTTTTCATGTTGGAGTCTTCGATTTCCTTAAATTGGAATCAATTCAGCCAAAAACTTCTAAACACAATCGATAACGCAAAACGCTTAAGTGCAAAAAACGCATTTCTGCAAAACTTTTGAAAGCCCCATGACTTTTCACATGGTTTTCATATAAAATAGTCTTGATAAGTGCAAAACGCATAAGTGCAAATTTCGCTTAAGTGCAACAAAAATGTATGAAAGGTAAAACATACGCAAACTGCAACGGATAAGTGCAAGTTATGAATTTAGATGTCGTGCATTCATTTTGCAGTTAAAAATACGGTTGTGTTTTTTTTCTCCCGAATATTGAAGGTGATGTGTACTTAAGTGTTTAAAAATGCGGACCACTGTAAATTTAGCACGCAATTTAAAATCCTTTCCGACTCGATTTTGATATTGAATCAATCGCATTCTAATGAAAATTACGCTCTGATTTATTCAGGATTGCTTGGCTATTAAACTTAATTATTTTTGCCCGTTAAAACGTTCTGGCATTTCATATAAAAACATCTTGGACAATTTGTTAAATGTTCTATTCTCGTGAGGCTAATCAAACTTAAAACGGAATTTTATTGAATTAAATTTTAAATCAGTAAAACTGAAATATCTTTCTTTTCCAATGAAATTACTGAACCATCATCGTGGAAACTCCAATGATCTCACTAAAAGGTATTGCGGGTTTGATTATTTCAGATTAACATTAATAAAATGCCATGATCAAAATTTGAGGAATCTGGGAGGTCTATTTCAAGTCTTTCTGTATTATTTCTATTGAAAGGTTTTAA
This sequence comes from Microchrysa polita, assembly GCA_949715475.1. Taxonomy (NCBI): domain Eukaryota; kingdom Metazoa; phylum Arthropoda; class Insecta; order Diptera; family Stratiomyidae; genus Microchrysa; species Microchrysa polita. Next base: position 56,016,761 of record OX454416.1, read on the forward strand.
TCTGCTAAGGGGAATTTATCGGCACTGATAACTTCTGACTCGGTGCGGCGAACGGTGAACATGAACATCATTTGTATTATTATAGGAGAATCTAACATGTGGATCTGTATTAATTTTAATTCTTATCTAATCCTTACTAAAACCTCATATTTACTTTTTCCCTTGACCCGAGTTTCAGAGATATGGAAACATATTGATATTCCCAGAAAATAATAGTTATAAAATAAAGTTCCAGTAACAAATCGGTTATTATTTATGATTTTTTTTTTTTTGTAAAACGGGCATAAAACAATATAATAAACATATTTAAATACTTAAAATTATAAACTTAATTGTTAAACACATTTATTTTAAGGGAAAAATCAACAAAATAAACTTTTTCTCTTATGTTGAGAATTGTCTTCTCACTGTAAGCGCTAACAATAATCTCCTAACATCGCTGCATCCCAATGACTTTGAAAGCGTTCCTCAAGCCTTTTTATGTTCTGATGAAACCGCTCACCTTGTTCATCACTTACGGCTCCAAGGTTCTCAGGAAAGAAAGAGAAATGGGAGTGAAGAAAATGCATTTTTAACCCTTCTGTCGGCACGAAGGTCTGGCCAGACCTTTGGCACTATATTTTGGTGTAAAAAGCATAGAAGATGAAATCGCAGCGACTTCATATTTCATGATATCCTAGAATAATATGTTTGGAAGCATTTTGGAAAAATTTGAAAAAATCGGTTGAAGTTTTGAGTATGTTTTTGATGATTTTAAATTTATAGTGCTTTTTGATACCCAATAGGTCTGGCCAGACCTATAGTTATTCCCCCCAATTTTCTCTTGAAGTAAGAAGTGCAAATATTAAATTCTGTTATTTATGATGTGATAATGTTATTTAAACTCAATTTGAACTATAAACGATAAAAATTTCTGAGATTTTTCTATAAAAAGCCGTGAAGTTCGGAAAATGGGTATGCCTAATTTCGTCACATTTTATAACACCACCTAATCAACTAAGATTTGATCCTAGGAAATTCAACCCAGTTTTATTTCCTTTGTAATAGTAAGGACTACATAAGTATGAGTGACTTGCAAACGTCTTTCTAAATAGATTTGATCAAAAAATTTACGAAAAATTTAGAATTAAATGATTTTTGCCTTGAAAATTCCCTATTTCTTCCCACTTATTTCCCTAAATCTGCAGACTAATATCGAGGTAAAATCTGCCAACAAAGTGCTTAATATTTCCCCAAAGATATTGGAATTAGAAAATTCGATCGAAATATCTACTAGATAAACACAATGCAAATAGCGAAGCAAAGAAAGAAGAAAATAAGGGAGAAACACGTTTGTACTAATACCACCTCAAAATATATCTACTTAAAAACGTTTCCAGTATAGCTACAAAAATTATTTTGATGCTTTTATTGTTGAAAAATTGCAGTAAAGAATGGATAGAATGATTTTACCGATAAAAATTTTACTTTTTCTAAAAAATAAAATTTTTTTTCTCAGTAGGTCCAGCCAGACCTATTGGGTATATAATATGCATATTGTAGTAGGTGCCGACAGAAGGGTTAAAGACATTCTGCACCCCATCTCTTTATATGCGTCTAACATATTTGTTACTAAAAGTTCTGCGTTTTCAGCTTTGTGATTTCCTAAGAATCCTTTTATAACAGCTTTTAATGAAGTCCCAGTCTCACTTAGTTCTTGATCTTCATAAATTTTCGGATTTTATATTTATGTACGTTTCCTTCAACACTGTCGAGTAGGCAACTGGAACTGATGGATACTTATTGCCATTATGGAGCAAAACAGCCTTGAAACTAGTCTTGGATCCATCAATGAATAAACGCCATTGTTTTGACTTGTAGGTTACTTGTAACACATCCATTAAGCGCACAATGTCGTTACAAAACGACATGTTTCCTTGGTCCGTATAACACGCAGCCATTTCCCTATTTCTTTTACGCTGAACTGCCACTTTCGTTATGGGCTTCAATAAATTCCACTCCTGTAACCTTTATCCTAAAACTCCGCCTGCCTTACGGACAAATTCAAGTCCCGTACCAAGTCCCGTTGATCGCTTGATGAAGGAGAGGGGAAAAACTCTGTATCCTGAGGGTCGTTACTTTCATCACTGTGAGGAGGGCGAACACTGTGAGGCACAGTTTCGTGACAGAACTTACTATAGGGTACTCCACTTTATATTTATGCTTTTTCGTAGCACCCCGCAAATCGAACACACAAAAATAGCAATCGTCGTGATGAATGCTAGGCTCGCTCCAAAGTGCTGGAACCGCGAAAGGCATTTCTCGTTTTCCAGTTTTTTGAGAGTGCAGTGACATACAACACGATATGCAAAAAAACGGGTATCCAAGGCTTATCCTGACACAAAACGCGGCCAAAACATTCGAAACATGCATCCCTTAATTTCTGTGTTAGATTAGATTAGATTAGATTTAGGGAGGGCACAGGCAACAGGGTTGCCCGAGGCACTGCGACCGGTGGTCTATTGTGCCATTGCCCCTACTATGAGTTAGATGAACTCATCCAACCGACTGACTTCGATAAATCGATTCAGCTGGGCCATATTTATAGTGGCGATATCCTCCTCCAAGGGAAAAGCGATACCGAAGCATTCCAAACGGCGCCTTGCTAGCCTTTCACACTCACATAGGATGTGAGAGGCAGTTTCGTCATCAGCTTCACAGAAGCGACAACTAGCGTCGGTAACAATGCGCAAGCGCTTTAAATGTCCGTTTAAACGGCAGTGCCCCGTGAGGAGCCCGCAAATAATCCTTACCCTGTTTCTACTCAGTTTCATCAGACCAAGGGTACGATTGGGTGAGTAGTAAGCAACAAAAAGTTTTGACTGCCTAAGCCCTGGAAGAGATTCCCAGTGTGAGGTGGCCTTGGCTTTTTCCCACTCACTAATTACGTTTCTGCATATACAGAGTGGTAGTCCACAATAAGGTTCTGGACCATAGAAGGGAGTAGTGGATGCTCTTCTTGCGAGCTCATCGGCCTGCTCGTTGCCGTAAAACCCCGAGTGCCCAGGTACCCAAAGGAGGGTGAGACTGTTGAGATTTCCTACCTGTTGGAGAATTTCCTGACAAACCCATACGAGCTTAGATGTTACAGTGAAGCTCGTCAGCGCTTTAATTGCTGCTTGGCTGTCAGTGAAGATTGCTATTTTCTTGTTGATGTAGCCTTTGTCAAGGCATAGTCTAGCACACACCTCGATTGCGTGCACCTCCGCCTGAAACACGGTCGGATGTATTCCCATGGGAATAAAGATATTGGTATTTGGGCCAATAATTCCAGCGCCAGATCCTGTATCGGTCTTTGAGCCGTCCGTGTAGAATTTTATGGTACTAGGGTGTAGTGATCTGAATCTGTCAGTCCAGTCCGCCCTTTCCCATATAGCTGCACTATAAGATGGATCAAAACGGAGAGTTTTGACCAGATGGTCTGATGGCATATCCAGTAACCTACTGCTATTTAACCATCCCTGTTGAACTGAGTTCAGTGGGGACGCCGCATCACAGGCTTTAAGCCTAATGACGGCTAGCTTTGCCACTGCCTCTATGTGTAAGTGGAGAGGTGGCAAGTTTAGCAGAACTTCCAGGGCGGCAGTGGGGCTAGAAAAGAAGGCTCCAAGAACAGTCAGACAGGCCAGCCTCTGAATTTTATCGAGACACCGTCTCCCGTCAGTGGTGGTTGCTCTTCTCCACCACACGACCGCCCCGTATTCCACAATAGGTCTAACAATTGTCTTGTAGATCCACAGAACTATGTGTGGCTTGATCCCCCATGCCTTCCCCGCATAGCTTCTGCTGATCCACAAGGCCTTAACTGCCTTCTCTGTTACCAAACTGAGATGCTTTTTCCATAGCAGTTTCTTGTCAAGTGTGACCCCCAAATATTTTACAGTTTCTGGCATTGTTAGCCTTGCATTATACATGGAGGGACACTCTAGCGCTTGGAGAGTCCCTTTATTGCTGAATGGTATCACGGCGGCCTTTGTTGGATTGACGCGCAGCCCGTTTGCTGTACACCAATCCTGGACTATGTGCAGAGCACTCTGCAGGACATCCGGTAGGACCTCCTCGAATTTGCCTTTAACCGTGATTACCAGGTCATCCGCATACCCCTGTGTAGAGAACCTAGCTGAGCTAAGTCTCCACAACAATCCATCAACTACCAGACACCACAGGAGGGGGGATAGTACCCCTCCTTGAGGGCAGCCACGAGTGGCTAAAGCAGAAAGGGTAGTATTGCCTATACTGGTAAAGATTATTCTTGACGAGAGCATACGCTGCACCCAGGTAATTATCGTGTTATCGGCTCCTTTGGCTCGTAGTGCTGTTTCTATTGATTTGAAGGAGGTGTTATCGAAGGCGCCTTCTATGTCGAGGAATGCACATAGTGCTGTTTCCTTATTGGACATGGTCACCTCGATCTCTTCTACCAAGCTCTGTAGTGCCGATTCCGTGGATTTACCCGGTTGGTAGGCATATTGTTTCGGGTGCAGCGGCCGTGTCTTAAGAATAGTGCCTCTGATGTGAGCGTCCAGTATCTTTTCCATAGGTTTCATCAGAAAAGATGTAAGGCTGATAGGGCGGTACGACTTAGGGTCGTCCGCCGGTCTTTTACCCACTTTGGGGATGAAGACTACCCTAACTGATCTCCAGGCTGTCGGAATATATCCCAAAGCATAGCTACTTCTATAGATGCTAACCATGAATGGTATCAGTTCGCTTTGGCCTCTTTGAAGGAGCGCCGGAAAGATTCCATCCATGCTGGGCGACTTGAAGGGATCGAACGTCCCAATTGCCCACCTAACCCTGCCATACGTGAAGATATCCTTTGCTGCTGCCCAGGCATATCTGCTTGCTCTGTTGGGCGGATTCATGCAACTGTGGCCATCATTCACGTTATAATCTAGTCTGCAGCTGGGGAAGTGGGTTGCTAAAAGCAGCATGCCTGTGCTTTCGGCATCCCTCGTTATGTCCCCATTTTCACCCTTCAGAGTGTTGATAGAGCTGCAACCATTTTTTGCCAAAATTTTGTGCAGTCTAGCTGCTTTGGTGGTGTTGTTGACGCTGTCGCAGAAGTTAGCCCAACTTCGTCTTTTAGCGTCCCTAATCTTTTTGTTGTACTCCGTGAGGGTGGATCTATACAAGGCCCAGTCCCCGTTGCGCTTGGCCTTGTTGAACAGCTTCCTCACTTTTTTCCTGAGACAAGCTATCTCATGATTCCACCACGGAACACACTTATTTTCTTTGAAGGCCCGCAAGGGGCAGTTTTCTTCATAGGAGGACAGAATTGCCCTGGTGGTTTCGTCCACGAGTCTTTCTAGACTCAACCACCCTGAGACTCTTTTGTCGATTTGCTGCAGATGCTCCCCCAACGACTCGGTATATCCCGGCCAGTTAGTGTTTTGAGGAACTCTTCGCTCGATTCCTGCAGCAACCGCAAAGCTTATGTCAAAGCGTATGTGCATGTGATCGGATAAGGAGGGCTCATCCGACACATGCCAGGTACGAATACGTTCCGCAATTGAGTTGCTACACAGAGTAAGGTCAAGTACTTCTTGCCTTACCCTGGTTACAAATGTAGGCTGACATCCTCGGTTGAGAATGCAGAGGTCAAGTGAAGTAATTAGTTCAAGAAGGTACTCACCTCTTCTGTTTGTGTCCGTGCTACCCCAGAGTGTATGGTGGGCGTTGGCGTCACAGCCTAACAACAAGCCTTTACCGTTATTCCTGCAGTGGAAGGCCAATTTCTGGATTTCCCCCGCTGGAATGTCCGTGTCGCCAGGTAGGTAGGCGGACGCCACGACCAGGTTGTGGTTGCCCTCGCTGGTGGTGCTGATTTCTATGACCACTAGGTCACTGTTTGTAAATTCTGAAAGACAGAGGTAATTAATACGTTTACTAACTACAACACAGGCTCTGGGGCGAGTAGAGCCCCTGTCATACACGAGATTCGTATTACTTACGCTCAGTCCTTTGACGTTCCCATCATGTTGCCACGGTTCCTGTATGAGAGCGATGTCAAGGCTCTCCCTTATGAACCGCGCTGAAACTATATCCGAGGCTCTTTTGGCGTGGTGCAGATTGCACTGCAAAACGCCAATGTTCGGCCTAGTTGTCCGCATCGTGGCTGTCATCCCTCGTCACATTCCTAGGATTAGGAATGACTGTGACATCCGTCTCCTCTGTGGATTCAGGCGAGTCGAGGCTGTCGAGGTGCAGAGGCACCAGCTCCATCGGCTCCGGTGAGGGAGAGAGGTCTGGACGATGTTGAGCCTCCTCCATAGGGCTAGTTGGCTCAGCTATTGTGCTGGGCGGGACGTTGACGGTGGTGGTAGCGCCAGTGTTCTCTTCGGTGCTGGCCGACTTCGATGTGTCTTCCTTGCCGGCGCCCTTCCAATTTTTCGGGTGGACTTTTGTCTTCCCGAAGCGATAGGACACATGGAAGTTGCGCCTAGCGATGTTTTCCATAGACATCGGATCAATCGCCACGATTAGAGTGAGGTTGCCACCCTCCGTAGCGGCGTTAATCAGCCTCCACTCGCTGGTGCGCAGCCCCTCGTTCTGCCTACCGAGCAGAGTTATCGCACTCGTGGCATCTGTGGTGCGAGGCAGGTAGAGCGTCGCTATCGTAGATCTGGGAATGTCGTCTCCAGTTGCGGCACGTAGCGAGGCTCCTTCCCAAGGGTTGAGAGTGGGGGTTATCCTACACAGCCATTCGGCAGTGGCCTCGTTGTCGCATTCGACCAGAAGGAATCCGGGGCGGAAGCGGATGCTGCCGAATTCCGGAAAGACGTTGGTGGGCGGGATGCTCACAATATGGCGTCTTGTACCGTAGACATCTGATCTGGGGTTAGCAGTCCGTCCGGGTAGCTCGACGCCATTATTGCAACCCTCACAGACGATAATGCCTGTGAGTAGGTACCCCTGTTCCTGCTGGTAGATGCCAGAGGGGTGACGACTGACCTTGAGGGGCCCGCCGATGCCACCGGGTGTACGTTTTGGTCGCGTGAGTTGGCATTTTGTGGGTGGGTACTCCTGCTCCTAGCGACTACGGCTTGAGGGGTAACGTTTGAAGCTACCGGAGCTCCCGTACGGTCACTCCTGCTCCTGTTCGCCATGGTTATAGGGGTGGACACTGGTCGGGATGAGCCAGCAGAGGTCACCGGAGGTACCCTGAATCCACATGCCGCTGATGTGCTAGGTCTAGGTACGGCATTCCTCGAAGGGATTTCTGCCGTCCTTTGTTTCTTGGTGGAAGCGGCTTGCTTCCCTGAGTTGGGAGCACCGTCTTCCTCCGATCGTTGTCGTTTGGGAGGGGGGGCATTGCGGTTGGTGTTAGTCGCAAGTGCCCTGGCCTTTTCAGGAGAATGACCTTGTGCGAGGAAGCGACAGTAATTTCTGTGTTACTTTTCTCTAGCGATTTAAAAATATATTTGCCACACACGTAGCAAAACAATATACCATAACAATATCTTTTTTAAGTTTTTTTTTAAATGTTTGTACCTGACGGTTTTCGCACTTTAAGGGGTAATATAAGTATAATAAAAAGGGAATATGCCAGGTAAAAACAAAATGGGCAATATAAGGATAGTAAAAAATTAGTATATCAGGTAAAAATATAATAAATATAAAAGCTACGTAAAGATATGTAGCCGCGAAAAGATAAAAAATATGGTTTTTCATGGTTTTAAGTCAAAATAAAATAACCGAGCAAATTATTTAATTTATTTTCGGCGATTTTTATTGCCAAGAGTCCTTTTAAGGATACTGATAAGAAATTTACTTATTTTATTGGAAATTGCAGTAATTGAGTAGCAGATACTATATGGGGACAATTAAAAAATATTTCGGCGTTTAACTCGAAAGCCTGAGGGTCAGGAAAAAAAATAATTGCTCTTTTGTTATATGGGAACCAATAGCTAACCAAAATCATTCAGTTTTTTTTACGTTTGTTTTTTTGTTGTCACGCAGTGATGTGGCATCTACAGTATTTATACTTTGGAATTAAAAGGCGACAAAAAGAATATATTCCATTGTGTCGATAAATTTACCACTTATAGTATGGGGAAACTAATTTAATTAAGTAAAACTGGGACGCTTGGAGCAATTTAGATATTGAAAATGTTTGAAGAGCGCAATTTACTAAATAATTAAGAACTACTCAGCCTAACACAAACTTTAATACACTTTTTGCACGCTTAATATCTTTCAATCTGAATTTATGTTTTTTTTTTTTGTAAATCTGTCCGAAAACGGGAAATGTTTTCTATCAGGTGAATTGAATTCGTATCGCGGACGATAGAAATTGTTTGCTGGCTATGAACTTGCTTATGTACAGGTATGTATATGACAACTACGACACTATAAATTGCAAATTGCTATTGCTAATCGTTTTCAAAATTGTTCACTGCCAACTATGATGAAAATTTTCGCACCAGAAACTGAATACTAGTCTTAAATCAGAAGCTAGAAAATCCAAGTTTATCCGAGATAGCCATGGTGTTTGACAAGACTCACAAAAAAAAAAAACATTATTACTTCGTCCGGTAAAAGTTAGAGGAAAAATTGTAGCAACATTATATCTATCATAGGGGTACATTGGGTACTTAAAAAAAAAACAAACACATGAATTTTAATTGCATGGTTTTCTCGATTCTCTATTGCTTTACTGTTCCTAAGTAAAATATAGGATTTTAAAAGAATTCGTAAAAAGCATAATATCAGAACCATCGTTACTCACAGCCCGGAACTAGAAAAATGTATGTGCTAGTTAGAGTCTCGTGACATTGCTTCTCTTTCCAACTAATGCAAAATAATAGCCATCACAAATAATTGCCGCTATATTCTCGCTAATGCAAAGCATTGTTGCTAATATAGGGTGTCTTTTTAGACTTGTGGCTTTCAATCTGGCATAACTTTTTTCGGAGTTGGTTTTTTTGACAGTTGTCACTTGATTTATGCTCAGTTTAGTTTGCAATTTCATAATAAATAGACTTACTCCGGAACAACGTTTGCAAATCGTGCCCAAAACGAGATGACCACCGATCCCCATTTTCATAGGAATATTTTGTTTAGCGATGAAGCTCACTTTTGGTCTAATGGGTATGTTAATAAGCGTTTGGAGTGATGATAATCCACAAGCCATTGTCGAGACGCCGTTACATCCTCAAAAAGTCACTGTTTGGTGTGCTCTATGGGCAGAGGGAATCATTGGTCCATATTTCTTCAAAAATTAAGCCGGCCATAATATTACAGTCAATGGGGAACGCTATAGAGCCATGGTTAATGACTTTTTCGTGCCTGATTTGGAGGATCTTGATGTGGATGACCTTTGGTTCCAACAAAACCGCGCTGCATGCCATACAGCCAATGAAACAATCAATTTATTGAAGGAAACTTTTGGTGAGCGCATTATCTCGCGTCGTGGGCCTGTGGCATGCTCTCCAAGATCGTGCGATCTAACACCGCTGGACTATTTTTTATGAGTTTATGTGAAGTCGCTTGCTTTTCTACGCAGATAAGCCCGAAACTATTGATGCCTTGGAAGAGAATATTCGGCGCGTTATTGCTGACATACGGCCCTAATTGCTGCAAAAAGTGGTCGAAAATTGGGCCTCTCGGCTGAAATTTATTCGAGCCAGCCGCGGTGGCAACTTGCCCGAAATCATTTTAAAAACATAATTGCAAACCCTTATCTATATAATAAAGCTAAATTCTTGGCCATATCATTAAATTATATGCGTTTTATTTCTTCTTGAAAACCACAAGTCTAAAAAAACACCCCATACATAGACAATGTACTCTTCTCAACTGCACTCTTCGTACTCATGCAAAATTGTTTGTAACGAGAGTCCAACTAGCGCATAAACAAATTCTAGTTCCGTGTGAGTACGATGGTTTTGCATAATATAGTGCATTTGTATTTATATACAATATACAGTGCGTACTCGATAGTCCGAAGCCTCGAATCCTCGAATTTCCAGTAATCCGGATCACCTCAAAGATTACATTGTACACTCTGTAGTCCGAATTTCAAGAGCTCAGTTTAACAGCGTGAAATTTTTCGAAAATAGAAAACCGATTCTGCGGAAAACTGATTAAAATCGTCCATTTCCTCGAAATTCAGAGCAAATAAAAGGCTTCCACTAGTCCGAATTCCTCTGTAGTCCGGATCGACCCCGGTTTTTATTAGTCCGGATTATTGAGTACGGACTGTACACACTTAATTTCCTATCCTATCCAATTTTTTTTTTCAGACGAAATAATTTCTATAATTTCAAATTAGCATACTACATATTGCAATTCGAGTTTATTATAAAGCTAGATATCTTGCGCTTCTCTGTCAAAAAATTTTAATTGAAATCCATATACACATCCATACACATCCTCTCTGCTCTACATATATGTACATACATATTTTCAAATCTGGTGGCAATCAATTGTATATGCCTTTCGGTAATGTTATGTAAAGTTTTTTGTTTCATTTAAAGCACGAACACATGCCATCATAATACGGCAATATCTTATGGTAAATTTAAAGTTTATCCATGCTTTAAGCATGTCAAAAAGGATGAAAAGGATACAAGATGTATAGAAATGTTTCTGAAGGAAAACTGAAAAGACGATTGCTCTTCTATATGTATGAATATAGGACCCCACTGAAATTGCATCTCTGCGATGATTGTTAGAAGGAATTCAATTCAATTTTCCGAGCAATACCTATTTGTGTGTTATAAGGACGGATACATTACAGTCCTGTTATAGAATTGAATGGAAACCTAAAGAATTTCATCTACTGTAGTTTGTATTTGAATTGAAAGAAGTATGAACATGTATTTTCTACCATTATTGTTATCATGGATATTTCGCGTCAAATTACATACTAAAAAGAGGACTCTATAGCAATTTCCTTACAATTATTTTTAATTGAAGTGATTTAGGTTACCTTAGATCGGAAATATTATGTACATATGTGCAAACATGTTTTTTTTTTACTTGAAACATTAATCACTGGCGCGACAGTCCCACATAGTGTACCTAGGCCGTAGACATATTAGTGAAATCCATATTCAAGATCTTAGCCGCTTTTTGTATAGTTGTTT